>VWYH01009815.1:443243-498734 GCA_013399365.1 Pampusana beccarii | reverse complement strand
TTTTGAGGTCCCTTCCAATTCATAACATCCTGTGATTCTGTGAACATTGCAGTGTGCAGGTATGCCATTATACGTTGGGTTGACTGTTTCCATCATCCCTCACCCCACTCATTTTCTTAAGCTTGATGCTGGGGGAAAAAAAAAAAAAGTTATGAATAAAGTATTTGGAATTACCCAAAATGCATGAACACACGCACTTGCCAGCCTGGGATTTTAGGGTGCAAATACTGTGTGGCAATGACCTCGTTTACCTGTATAGTGCATCAGTCATCCCATAAGAAGGACATGCCTGAGTGCATCTGAGGGCTAGTATTATGAGAAGGTTTAACAACAACAGTGCTGTTGCACTGTGTTGTAATACTATTTTTCCTGGTCCATAGTAGTGAAAGCTTTTTAGCCAGCAAATCACTGCCATCTTTTCATTAAGGAAACTTCTGATTTCTTATTCCTACTACATCTTTCAGTGAAATGCTGTCACTCCTCAAAGGAGCAATGAGCTGTGTGTGATGCATTTTAAGACCTTCAGCTCTAAAGGTCCGGCATGCTTGATCATCTAAAAGATTTGAAGCAGGTCTAGAATTCCTTCAGCAGAGTTCTTGATTGTCGTATGAGAAGCATAGTGTAGTTACCTGTGCCGTTGTCCAAGACTGCAGAGCACATAGCACTTTTCCCTGTGGTAGTATAGACTGGAACTTGTTTTGCTTCTGAAGGTAGCCGAGTTGACAGGATGGCTAAGAATTTGGCCTGCTCTGTCCATCATTCTGGACAACTGTTCAAACAAATAAGCAAATAATATTCTTTGGCAGTGACTTGGCTGAGAGCCTATATAAGTAAATGATATTTTCTGATTAAAACAAATATTATTTTAGGGTCTTTCTATTTGCCTAAGCATCCGAGTTTCCTTTCTAAAGAGTCCTTTCCTTATGGAGCATTTTGGGGTCATCTGCTCTGGTAGGGTTATGGTATAACACTTCAGTATAAAAATGTAAAGAAATAAAGAATCTGACCCTAACCAATTCATTTAGAATACTCTTGGAGTATTTTTCCAAGGAAAGCTATTTGACTGTATTTAATCTTATCATTAAGACCAGTTTTTGTTAGGTCATGGTGATGGTGTGGCTTGTCTTGAACTCAATGAATGTACAATGGGTAACAAACTTATTCATCTTAATGTGACTAAGCCTTAGGTACTAATCTTTAGTAAAATATATAATTAAAATAATATATAGCTACATGCAAATGCTCCTTTGGGGTTTTAAAAAATCAGTATGGTGCTTTGCTGTTTTGCAGGTGTTGTTAGCAGTTGGAAGAGACTCATGTACAAGAAACATCGGTTTGGACAAAGTTGGCGTGCAGATCAATGAAAAGTAAGGACAACTGTCTGTCTGTACACCACTGACTGCTGAGCTTCTCTCATTTGTTATTGCAATGGTAGTGGGGCGCAGACATTCAAATGCTTTGAGGAAAAAATTGTTTCCTGTTTGCGTAGGCTTGGATAGGAGACCATGTAGCAGATAGCTGCATTTTCTGCCATAGTGCCACCACGTTTGCTTTTTTTGATACTGAAATGTCAGTTCCTAAATGCTGGAAGTCAAAAGTGTCTTTCCATTCTGTCTAGGTTCACAGGTCAGTCTCAGCTTCTTCCAGTGACTGGGCTTTCTAGCATCTGTCAGTTGTTCCTCATACTCTTATTCCTGTCTGCTTTTTTTTTTTTTCTCTCTACTACCTCTTGGGGCAGAGATCTGTTTGTTCATACAAGCTTTTAGTGTGGTGTGGTTTGTTTACGTTTTTAGTGTAAATGCTGCTATGTGTTTATTTTAAAATGTAGTCGAAGTAGCATTGCTTAGACTTGCAGTTGGTGATGTGTTTTACATTTTAGGGGAGTTTATTTCTTGCCTTAGAGCATCCCTTGGGAACAGCCTGTGTCCTGTAGAGGAGCATTTCATGTTTAATGTAGTGAGGTTGTTGCACCAGAGAGTGGAGCTATGGGTAACATCTTCAGTATTTGTAACGAAACCATCTTCTAGGCGTGTGTGTCCTAGATGATATTCCCTTTGAAGACAAAATGCAGGACCGTGAACTTGCCTTGGTGGCCTGTGGGAAAACAGTGCAGAGGGCAGCTTATATATGAACATAGTGACTGCTGTTGCTGAAGGGAACTGTTGTGATGTTCTAAATAAGTGGAAATTTTGGGCCACTCAAAATTGGCAGACTCACGTTGTCTTGTAGAACAGCACACACCTTTCTGACATCAGGACACCTATTATTAGCTTAATAGAATGAACTATAAAATTATTACCATGAACTGTATATTTGTTAGTAAGAGCAAAATTGAGAAAGTTGGATTTTAATACGGGAATCACTGCTGGCCCCTCAAGTAACTGCATGACTGTTTTTGTGCTGTCTGATTAGGTTTCCCTGTTACATGTGTTTCCTGCAGTTGTTACTGCACTATTTTATTTATTAATGAAGCAGGAAATATTAATAATTAAAAACTTCCATTAGCTCAGTACACTTAATGCTAAAAAGCTTGGTGGCTGTCCCTTAAGTAGCATGTCTAACAGTTTGACCAGTCTCTGTGCAGAAGAACTGGAATTTCAATAGTGGAGAAATTCTTTTGTCCTACAGCTTGAGCGGAAGAATGTCTCTTCCTGTCATTCCTCAAGGTTGCTTGTACACAGCTCAGTTGGTAGTGGAGGGTGTTTGAGGAAAGGATTTCTGAATTTCATCTTCACAGGCTGCCTCTTTATTCGGTGTGTAAATTCCTCTAGGTTTTGGTAAAATTTGCACTACGTTACATACTTGCCCAAGATTGTATGACTATGAATATGACTTCTTTTCCTCATACTTTAAATATGTGTCTTTCTCTTAAAGCTAAAGGGCCTAACTCCTGCAAGGTTTTCCAGACCTCCAGGCTTCGCAGAATAGTTAAATCTTTTTTCTTGTTAATTCAAATTTCAGAACAGGAAAAATTCCTGTCAACGATGAGGAGCAAACAAATGTGCCATATATCTATGCTGTTGGTGATATACTGCAGGACAAGCTGGAACTCACACCAGTGGCAATCCAGGCAGGAAGATTGTTAGTTCAACGGCTTTATGCTGGGGCAACCACTAAGGTAAGGAACCAGTTGCCAGAAAACACTGTTGTGGTTCTACTCCTAAGTCCAGAATGCAAGTCTGATTGTTCATGGGAAACTCAGTGGGCTTTTAAGGGTTAGCTATGATGATCACTTTAATTTTCTGCTTGCAAAGATATTACTGCAGATACGTTCTGCTAATTGTGTAGGATGAAATGAATACCTTATGGATTCTGCAGTGCTCTCTTTTTTTTCCTATTAAGAGGTTTTATTTTTCTCTCAGAGTATAATGATACCACAATTAACTGAGATAATTTAACTTGGTTTTAGCTCTACTGTCTTCCCTAAAAGTCAGCATTCATTCCCATCCCATTAAGTGCTTTAACTCTAATTCATAGGCAGTTTACTAAATCTACCTACGGTCCCTGGAGTGTAAAAGGGGTTCATGATGCTCTTCATTTTCAATGTTATTTCCACTAATTTTTTCATTTCTTATCCATGTTTTCAGTGCAACACATAGTTCTGTTTATAATTTAGTATAGACACAAAGGAAGATCAAATGTACCAGTAAGTCAGCATGTACTTATACCTGAGACGTTGGATTCGTCAATTCGGTGTTTATGTTTCATGCTAGTGCAATTGTAGGTTTCAGTCAAGGTATGCTAGTCCAAATAGGAGTAACATGGGTGCTCATTTGCACCTTATACTTAAACCAGGAGGAAAGGAGAGTGCCTTTAAAGAATTGTTATCCAAGCACCATTGATGTGGATGCTTGTCTCACCTTCATAACCACAGGGAGTGAGCATAAAGGTTTTTATTTTTCAGAGCCTGCTGTATGCATATCAAGTTCAGCTGTCGGTCAGATTTAGAGCCTGATTGAGTTGTTTGTTTTAGGCTGGCAGGTATTGCGGTAACAGAATCCTGAATCAGTCTGCATAATGTCATTACATCAGCCAGGCAAAATTTATGGAAAATGTAGCTGGAGCCAGAATTTTTTTTCTTGCTGCAATACTATGGATATGTCTTAATTTCCATTTTATGTCAGATAGGTGTCTCTCAAGGTATGAAGATCCTTATGCTGCCAAAGAAAGCATCATCTCTTTCAGTGAATCCAAGAAATGAGTAGCTACTTAAATGGGAACCTAGCTTACTTTGCTGTTTTAACAAATCTGGGTGATTATATGAAACGTAATGAAATGTTATGGATAGGTGGGGAAACAATACAAAGCAGCATCTTAGTTGATCCTCAGTCACAAATTAAAGTACATAGAGTTGAAATCCGTAGAAATTAAAATCACTAGAAATTAGAGCTGACCAGCCTGCTGGCCTTCTGTGAAAAAATGACTGATTTGATGGATATGGGGACAGCAGTGGATGTTGTTTGCTTTGACTTCAGTAAGGCTTTTGATGCTGTGTCCCATAACATTCTCATAGACAAACCAGTGAAGTACAGGTTAGGTAAGTGGGCAGTGAGGTGGGCTGAAAACTGGCTGAACTGCTGTCATCACTTGAAAGAATGAATCCTGTCTGCAGTTGCTAACCTAAAGATATTTAAATCCTTTCAGTTTTAGGTCAGTCTACGCATATAACAAAGATAAGAGTGACTTGTGAAACACCTAATCATGAACTAGAGACACTACTGACCTTGCAGCTTTAGACATTCTGCAGCCCGCACAATTAGTTGAGTTTTGCTTTAACACATGTCTCGAGACTGTTGGATAAAGTGTCCTTTAGCTGAACGTTGCTCATTTTATGCTAAAAGGATTATGTAATGCAATATGCAAATCTGTGACCAACTGGCTCTTTAGGGTGTGAACGTAGTGATAAGATTTTGTATATGATGCCTTTTACTTTTCTTGCTGGCATGCTGGCTTTATTCCAGCATCCAGATTTGTGCAACTCTGTAATAAACAAAGTCTAATCTCTGTGTGCTGAATTTGGCTCATTTGTATGCACACCACGTAAAGAACCCTGTTTTGGGACAACACTGCCGGGCTTAAAGGGTTGTGACCAGCATTACAAAGACCAGCTGGAGGCGGGTCACTGGTGGGGTGCCATGGGGTTGGCTCCTTGGTCAGTGCTGTTTGACATCTTCATTACTGATCTGGATGATGAGACAGAGTGCACCCTCAGCAAGTTTGCAGATGGGGGGAGTGACTGGCGCAGCAGATGGTTGTGTTGTCACTCAGAGGGACCTTGTCAGACTGGAGAAATGGGCTGACAGGAATGTTATGAAATTCAGCCAAGAGAATTGCAAAGTCCTGCACCTGAGGAGTCATAACCCCATGCACGGGCACAGGCTGGGGACCCGCCAGCTGGAAAGCAGCTGCGTAGAAAAGGCTTCAGAGGATCTGGAGGACAAGCTGACTGTGAGCCAGTACTGTCGCCTCATAGCAAAGAAGGCCGGTGGCGTCCAAGACTGCATCCTCCAGGTGCATCCTGGCAGAGCATTGCTGGTGGGTGGAGGGATGTGGCCTTTCCCCTCCATTTGGCACTGGTGAGACAGGTTTGGATTTTGTGTCCAGTTTGGGGCTCCCCAGTAGAAAAAGGATATGGACGTACTAGGGTGAGTCCAACAAAGGGCTGTGACTATGATTAAGGGACTGGAGCATCTGACACAGAAGGAGAGGCCGAGACAGCTGGGACTTCTTATACCTTGCAGAAGAGGTGGCTTGGGAGGCTCTTATATCAATGTGTCTTCCTACGTGATGGTAGAGAGTAAAGGAGATGGAGCCAGACTCTTTTCAGTGGTATGAAGTGCAAAGACAAGGAGCAATGGGTTCAAACTGAAACACAGGAAAATTCCATTTAAACGTAAGAAAAAGCTTCTTTACAGTGAGAGTGGTCAAGTGTAAGCAGGTTGCCCAGACAGTGAGCCTGTAGGACACCCTAAAGCTCCAGTGAAGTCAGGGGTCAGTGTTTGCCTTTCATGGGATGTGACCAAGCACATACTATCAGCTCTAGTTCTAACTGTCCCTCCAAGTGCCTGTAGTTATGTATTTGGTTCTTTGGCATCTCCTAGGCCACAGCTGATGGTGTTTGGATGGTGTTTTCTTCTTTGCAGCATTCCTGGTTAAAATAGCACGCTCTGTAGAAGCAGTTGAACAGTTTACTGTTTATCTCCAGTGTGACCTGTGATCTGGAATATTTTAAAGCAGGGCACTGAGTTTTCTCTTCCTTTTAATCTGTGCATACTAATGCCAGTGTGGCTTTAAAGTGTCATTCTGTTCTTGCTCTAGTTAACATCTCTGAGAGGGACAACACCAAAACTGTACCTTAATTTAAAACAATTTTTTAAATTAAAAAAAGTAGCTTTCAGAATTATGAATAATCCAAGTTTTTTCCTGTTTGAATTTGACTGCTCAATTTTTACCTATTGTGCTGATCTTATTACTAATGTGGTGTGACGTTTTGTTTTGTTTTGAATGACACACAGTGTGACTATGTGAATGTTCCAACCACTGTATTCACTCCTCTTGAGTATGGAGCCTGTGGGTATTCTGAAGAGGCTGCAGTGGAGAAGTTTGGGGAGGAAAACATTGAGGTAAATGCCTTAATTTCATCTGCATTTTAAGTTCCCAATTTGTAATCTAAAATACAAGTCAACTATAACAGCATTCTGTGCTCTGATGTAAGGGCAGGAGGTGACTAGGTACGTTTTTATCTTCCTTGGCACTTCCTAGGCATGTTATAAAAACAGTCCACAATTCCAATAGCTCCAGTTGCAGATATGTTCTATTTTTGGCAAACAGGGCTTGAAGATGGAATATTTGGTTACAAAAAATAAAGATTTATTTGTGTCTGCAAATATTTAGGACAAATTAAAGCTCGGTATGTGTTGGAAGCAATACATTGGTTTTAATGTCAAATTGGAGCTTTTTGTAGCTACAGTGTGGCAAATTCCCAGATTTTTTCTCTATAAAACCAAATGTTTTTATGTTCATTTCTCCTGTTTATTTTGACTCTGCAAGGAGGTATGTACTTAATTTTACTGACGTGAGTGATCCCTTTTCATTGGCTAGGATTACTGGTCAAGAGTGAAATTAGACATATGTAAGCACTTAGTGCCTGAGGCTGTTCTTACAAAATACTGTACAGACCACATTACAGAAAACATGAGAGGGGGGAGTCTGACAATAAGCTGAACTTTTATGTCCTGTGAAGATCGCCTGAGGAGCATTATTTGGGGAAATAAGCAGATATGTGATAGCTCATGAAGTTGAGAACTTGTCTCCCCCTCTAGCTTTGCCGGTTATATTTTTTGACTTGGACTGTGGGGAAAAGAAGTAAATATGACTTATTTACTTTATTTATGGCAGTGTGTCAAGTGCCGTTAACCTGACTACAGGGCAGGGATTTAAATTCTGTTCTCCCCACAAAGTTTGTATATACACTGTCAATTTTTTTTATTTAGATAAATTCTTGCCATTACATGTGAAACACTGGACCCTTCTTTGTGGAAAATGCACTTTTCCATTTTCAGAACCATTTTCGAAAGTATGCATCCAGAAGCATTTGTGTTCTGGCTAAGTCCTAATTTAGTTTATTCTGACCTCTTTTGTCATGTCACCATGTTTGCTTCTGCAAGCTTCAGTAGGATTATTGAGTTGCATCTGTCATTCAGATCTGTTACATTCATTTTCAGATACTGATGCCTTTTTAACCTCATTAATATGAAAACATTGAGTTGACTCTCCCAGTTTGTGCACAGACATATTTTTACTGGAGTTGTGATCAATTAAAAACCTCTTTCAAATAGTAATCATTCTGAGGTTAGCTTATCATGGGAGCTGTTGAGAGCTCTGGGTAGAACTGTGCCTCAAAACACCCCGTCGTTTTCTGAGATACATGCTGTGACAGGTGGATAAGCGGGTTTTTATTGGGGTTTTTGTTGTTTGGTTGGTTTTTTTATATGTACTTTCCATCTTGCAGTGATACATAATCTGAGAGACTGTGCAAAAAAGCATGCCCTCGTGGCTCTTAAACCCAGACTGAGGCCATTTCATCCCTCCTCTGCTCTGAAAAACAGTTTTGCCTTCATCCTGGGTAGACCCAAAGACAATAGTCTTTTGTGAGGGAAGCTTGTATTTGTCTAGTTTAATGAGAGCACGGTGAACTGCTTCCTGGAAGTGTCATACACTTAGAGCTGGTTTTTTTTTATTATTAGTATTGGATGACACTAGTGCTTGTTTTGTAGAGGCTTCCTTCTTTGGTGTTCATCAAGGAGAGTGAGTCTCACCTCAATTTCAAGTGTTGCAAATTCTGCATGCGTGGCCGATCACTAATAAATAGTTATCAGTTAGTAGTTTGCGCTGTGTCACAATTGTTTAAAGCTTTTCTGAAAGCAATTGCAGTGAGTAGTAAAGCTCTGCCTTTGGAGGTAGAAAAGACAAATTAAGATAATCTGCCAATTTTGGAAGATGGTGCTCTCTGCTGTGGAGTTACACAACTTTATTTTTCTTACCTGTGTTGTATTTCCAGGTGTACCATAGTCATTTCTGGCCACTGGAATGGACTGTGCCATCCAGAGACAACAACAAATGCTATGCAAAGATAATTTGCAATATTCAAGATAACGTAAGTGCATGTTTCCTTCCAGGGAAAACAGCAGCTCTGTGTTCAGGGACCATTGAAACCACAGCTGTAAATAGGTTATTTTTAACAAATTAAACATTAATTTAAATATTTACACATTTTAAAATTTAATAAATATGTATAGTGATACAATACTTTTGTTTAAAAATTGGCCCTCAGTACAATAGAAGATTCTGCTGTTACCATTGCTATATGGTACTTTTTCCATTTATGTAAAATAAGAAGTAGAGATCTCTAAGACTGTTTGTTAAATTTGAAAAGTGAGTGAATCAATGCATGTAAAAACGGTTAGAAATCAGATCTGTTTATTTTATTCTCCCTTCCCCAAACTGGGACATTCTTTCCTGGGAGATTCTTCCCTCTGAAATTGAGGTCACAGAAACCATCACAACTTGTTACCTCTGCAAATCCACGTGTGTCTGTAAAAACTCTTGAGATCTTTCTAACAGGATTAATGTATCTTGCCTGTACAAATCTCATTTAGGGTGATCATGCCAGTATTATCCTTGGAGTAGAGTAAAACTTCCTGGCTACGGAAATGTACAGTACCTGCTAAAGCACAAACAATATTACTAATTCGTCAAAGAATTGGTGTGCCACTCTCTGAATGGTCATCATCTGCTCAATAAACACTTGATTGATTTTAATAATATGATAAATCTTAATACAGATTTATCTTACTGCAGTCCTTTTAAGTGTCGTGTCACCGTTTTGTAAATTTACAAGCCTGTCTGGTTTTGCCCATCTCTTTCTGGAGGAGTTTGCGCTAATGTGGAAGCTATTTTAGAACCCATGTTCCTAATTCGAAGTTACTTAAGAAAATGAAAAGGCTTAATGGCGATTTAAAGTGTTTCATTCGTTTCCATTTTTTGTCTTGAAAATTTGGAATGTGTTTAAGTGTCTAAAAGTTAGCCTAGATGAAAACTCTGTTCAGTAACTGTTAAAAACTGTAGTTCACCCCAGTTTTATTACTATGGTTTTATTTTTACATGTGTACATATTTTTAAAGGAAAATAAGGATCATTCCGTTTCAGTTATTACATAATTATAGCTTTCCTTATCTAAATAAACCCTGTGGTAAGTCTCAGTCCTCAGGCTTAGTGAAAGAAAACTAACCTTTCAGTGTACTAAGTTTCCACACTACCTTATATGTGATATTTTGCGGGAGGAGCAGATAACTTTTGATACCCAGGTAGGCTACATCTGTGCTCAGCAACATCTGATTAATGCCCTGAAAGCCACTGAAGCCCTCAGCAGCTGGCATTTGCTAGAGACTTGCTTTTCTTCGAGAAGCAAGTTTTTCTTTAAGAAAAGCACGTCAAGTCAGTACAGCTTGTTCTGCTGAGTGTTTGCTGAGGATATAACACAGTTTGATGTATTTTGCAGTTGGACAGTAGTACAGATGTGAGAAGTGTGAAGCAACACTCTCTTCCGTGTAACTTGATGGCTTTCAGCATGTTTTGCCAGTCTCTAGGGACGTTCTCTCCCACTGACAGTGAACACTGCAACAGGAGTAGTTGTCAGTTTAGTTAAAATGCATCTCGTGCCACATCTGGATAACCAGAGCTTCAGCTTGTTGCCTTTTCCTGCAATGAGCTATCAAACTGAAATTTCTTCAATAGGTACACAGCATGTAGCCACCTAGCACAGGCTCTCACGTTGCAAACCTTTTTGCAAGGTGCTCATCTTTACTTAGGCAAGCGATCTGTCGAAATTGGTGGAATAGCTTTTCTGAATAAAATTTAAATGTTTGCAGTTTGGACACAAGCAATAATCAAGCGTAGACCATGGTGTGTGTTAAATTTGTATGCTGCTGATGTGAACAGAAGACTTGTGCACAAAACTTTGTGAGGAAGCTGATTCTTGAGTTCCTAGTTGAATCTTTTCCTTTTTGAAGAGAGAACAAAACTATACCGGCTATCTCCCATTTGTTGATGCTAATGATAGTCCACATTTGTATGGTTACATTAATTTGTGGTATGTTTGACGGAATTATGTACTGAGTAAGAAAACCTTACATGTTGTCTAAAGAGAACTGAATGCATGACTGCCTGCATTTCATTATCTTTGCTATTTAGGAGAGAGTCATTGGTTTCCATGTCCTTGGTCCAAATGCTGGAGAAGTCACCCAAGGGTTTGCAGCTGCTATTAAATGTGGGGTGACAAAAGAACAGCTGGACAGCACCATAGGAATTCATCCTGTCTGTGCAGAGGTTTGTATATGAAGTCACCTCGTATCTCGGCTTCCATAGCATTCTGGGGTAAGGTGTTGGAAATCTAAACAGTAGAGCTCTATTAAAGAGGTCTGAATTTAGGGGAAAGTAGGAGGGGAGGGAATGACAGGAAATGATCTGTTTGTAATATTTAGAAATCTAACATTTAGGTTTGATCCGGGATTTTTTTTTTTCTAGTGTTGTTCATTTGTGAAATGTTTATGGTCTCCCCAAATCCAGTGCTTCCTCTACTGGGAAGTACAGACTTCTCCTCCCACTCAAAGATCCCTTTGTGAAGGCTTCAAATACTATTTCTGCTAAAGTGATTGTCGAAACTAATTTTTTTTAGATATGTTTACTCAAACTTATAAGCTGGTGCTATGGAAGGGAATCTGCTACACAACAATTATTTCTAATAAATTCTACCCTTTTAAAGATCTCTCCTTTTCTCTCTAGGGCTTCACTTTTAAAGTGAAGTACACGAGGCCACACAACCATTTTTTTCCTTGTGTTTGTCTTGCTGTTCCTCTTTAAGGAAGAGCTTAATTTTCTCTAACAGGTGGGAGACAGCTCCTCCTACGCAGAAATCAGAGATACTCCTCTGATTTTAGTTGCATTAGGACCAGTTCATGTTAGCTGAGGATCCCTGCAAAAACTGTGTATCACCTCTGTAGGTCTTTGTACAGAATCTGTGTTTTTACCTGCATCTGTTGGCTACAAATTTTAGTAGAGAGCACCAGGATACTGCTCTGCAGAAGTCAAGTCCACTCCTCTTGTGTTTCCACACAAACACAAGAAATATTATATGAGCTCCGTTAATGGAATGGACTGATAGCAATCTGAATGATCTTCAAAGCATCAGCAACACGGATTCTGTTTGTTGGGTTTTTTTTCTGTAATATCATCTAATAGTGTTCTTGGAAGCCCTTGAAGAGGGTTGGCAGGTCCTCGTCTTACCAGAGGCCCTGTGGAGGGGGCACTCTGGGGCATTCAAACCTGTGAACTCAAGCAGGATATTAGCATATTCAGTGTGAAGAGAGGATGATAGTCATAATTTATTCTGGACATCTGAGCTGCTAAAATTGAAACTGAATAGAATGATGATTAGACGTAATTTAGGAAGGTAATTTCAGATAATCATATTTGTTTGAGTGGAGGAGGAAGAAATTGGCTCAGGAGAAATACACTATTTAAAAGCTCCAGGGAACAGCAATCACTTTTAGTGGCAGTCTTCAAAGGGTTTTTTTAATGCATGTTGCTTAATTTAATCTCTTCAGCATTAAACAAAAAACAAAGTGCAAGATGGTACATGGTACTCTTTGATAGAAAAAATGCTTAAAAATTGTTTCGAATTTGTGAGGACTGCACATATCTGCATGAATAGGATGATGGATAACATCAGGATTATTTTTATCTTACATCCGTGCAAAAACTAAGGAAAATGAAGTGTGATCTGAGCAGGAAAGGGACAGTGTTGCAGGGTCAAATACTGGCATCTTTACTGGCATTAATACTAATTCCTTGGTCGAAAAATGGTGTTACTCAGCTAGAAGAAGACTCTAAGACTGAGGTGAGGGTCCCATTTCTCATTGCTGACAAATTAGAGCCAGGTTTCACTTCTCTTACTGGAGCAGCATTTTATTCTGCAGAAAGCCTCAACCCTGAAAGGAGCTTCTTGCTGAGGTAGGACCTCAGCCTTACAGAGAATTACCTCTCAGCCTAGGCTGTGCTGCACTGCTTGAAATACAAGTGTGTGTAATGCAGCATCTGTGATGAAGAGAAAGTGTCTTCTGAAAGCTGGAGTGATTCTTCGAGTTAGCTAATGATGGCTTTCCAATCATTTGATCTAAAGCTTTGTCTTCACTCGAATAACTAACAAATTCTGTCCCAAACCTCTTGTTTCCAATAATTATTGAATGACTCCCAGCTGGCTTGCTGGAGCTAGGGAGCTGCATGGTCCCTGCGGCTGCTGGAACGGGCGGGCACAGCCAGAGCTCGCAATTGGGCTGAGAAGAAAGCAGATAAATTTTGTGCTTTTTAATCTTCGTCTTTCAAAGTGAGATAATAATAAATGTTGTCAGAACCGAGAGTTGGAAACCCCGTCTCAAGCCGCGCACTATAGTTTAAACATATTGCTGTTCTTCTGCTATGTATATTGGACATGCATTTGTCTTCCTGATTTGTGCATAATGCTTCACAGGCTTATAGAAAGTGGAAGAGGTATATCATTCATTGACGTTCTCTGAAGAGCTGCTAGGTGCCTTGAGGCAGCAATGTTCCTGCTAAGAGAACTGTGGGGCTTTCAGATCCCCATTATCTTTTAGATACTTCAGTGTTATTTGCATAACTGAAATGTGTATAGACTTTATTCTGTGCAAAGTTTATTTTTCCTGAGAGATGGCTTTGATGATAGCTAATTATTGCAACTTTGAACCATTTAGATAGAAGTGGGTTTGATTTCCTTTTTTCCTTTCTATATTATATCTATGCATAACTGTGCAATTATTTGCATAGTAAACTTCTAATATTAAACAAGGTTTTGTAGAATTTTTCTTCTTGAATTTTGATACCTTTTAATTTTACAGTAGTTATTCTTGAAAATGTTGTTTTCTTTAGTGTGACTTGAAAGCAGCAGAGACTGGGTCTTTTTCAAACTAGATTTACTAAGTGTTTCTTAGCTATTGTCCAGAGGATGCAAATCCCAGACATAATACCTACATCAGCAATCAGTTTCACATCTCTATAATATCTAGAAAGGTACAGAGGCAAATTCATGTTGTCTCCAAATCCTGTAGCCTTGGGTTAACTTCACTTTCCCAACAAATAAGTTATCTTTGGGAACATTAAGACAAAAGGTGGTACAAAGCCATGGGATTCCCTTAATTCTTACTTTTCTGCTGTAGAAGGAAGACCATAAGGTAAATGAAGAGAACAAAAGGGATTTGTATACGTGGGTGCTATTTAGTGGCAATGATTTTAAATGTGTGATTTTCATTATTATTTTATTACTTTAAGAAATGGCTGTGGTTTTGAGCACTATGCCCAGATTCATCTTCTAGAAGTGAAAATTCTAGACACACTAAAATTTGTCTTTTTTTCTTTCTCTTAAGATATTCACCACTCTGTCCGTGACCAAACGTTCTGGTGAAAATACACTTCAGGCTGGCTGCTGAGGTTAAAGACCCCCATTCTTGCTCTTGCCAGAGACTGACTTTCATCGCAATGGCTGACTCCTGCAATTCAGAAGAAGGCTGTGGGGAGAAGTCGTCTCCAGTGATCTGCAGAAATGTGTAGATCTTAACCAGAGCGTTCCCTCATCCTGAGGAGAGAAGGGCTCTGTGAGAGTCGGTCACTTGCGGTGACTGGCTGGCAATTAGCAACGCAATGGGAATATTGACTGTGGAGCTGTTGCTTAGCAGGGCATTTGACGAATGCTTTCATGAAGTCATAGCCTGAAGCCTGCGTTGTCTGGTGGGCAGTGATGGAAGAACTGCTAGCACAGCTGGACAAGAGCTGGTTTGGTTTGGTTTTTTATTCCTCTCTAGTTTCTTACCTGAACAAAGAGCTTCTGAACTGAAGAATATTGCCCCAAGTTCACATAATTGTCGAGTGCCCCTGTGTACTGGTTTATAACACAGCAATTGCAAGGTCTCCTCACAAGCGTGCATTTTACCAGCTCGCATGCCTATGGAGGGGAAATTGTATCTACAAGCTTGATCACAGGGAAGATATCCTTGGGTAAAAAAAGCTTAGTGCCATCTAGAATAACGTAATTTTTGACTTCCAAACTGACTCCGTTGTGGCTGTTTACTTTAGAGATACTTATTGTTGAAAACATTCTCCTTGGTGAGAAGGGAAAGTGGTTTTTTTAAGGCCTTGATGCACTGAAAGGTTTGGGTTTTTTCCTCTGACAGTAAAAACCATGCACATAACACAGATGTGATCTTCTTAGCTTTATTTTGCAGCTTACGTGATTATAATTAATCCGATTTGGAACTGACAGAATTCCAATGTGGAATGAATAATACTCCCAAGAGCTCTGTGCAACTTTATTAAATTGGAGTAAATTCTTCCTCTCCAGATGAGCTATCCTATGCTGCACTCTTTCAGGTCTACATAGGCCACTTTGAGCGCAGTAATATTGAGACTTTCCTATGATTAATGGGCCAGTAGAATAAAAAAAACAGCAGCCAAACACTCCCCTGCCCCCCCAAACAAACAAGCAAACAAAATCCCCTCTTAACCCCCCAAAGACCGTCAGTGAAAAAATCTTCTGTGTAGATATGTCCTAAAAAGCTGTATCTAGCTCCATCTGTGCTTTGTTTTATATTTAATTAAGAAAACAATACTTTATAACAGAGTTTTCCATGAAAAATAACAAATTCTTGAATATTCCTCCTGTATTGGATAAACTGCGTATACATATTTATCAAGAAATGGTAAAAATACCTCTTTGTAATGGAAATGAATGTGCTTTTTGATCTGTTTTTTTTTTCGTTTCCCTCTGTTGTAGCAGAAAGGTTTGGATTACTTTTATTAAATGGTTCTCAGGAGTTTAGTAGTGCAATGTAAATAGGGGGTAAATTGTGCAGCCCTCTGGCAAAATGCCTTATACCTAAATTTCTACCTGGTAACAAATTAATGTATTTCTACTGAGATTTCTAGGATAGTGTTTTAAGTTATTTTTGTAAACTTATACATAACTGAAGGATTTTGCAATGTGTTTTGTATGGTATAAAGAATGGTCTGTGGTGGTATTTTTCTGGCCAGTTTATTAAATAAATGGAATATTTGCACAAACAGATGCTCATTTTGATGCCTCTTCCAAGCAGAGAATGCAGGTGACAACAAACTGACTTTTTTTTAAGGCCAGAAGATGGCACCTTGATAAACCCACCTGTGATTTGTTTCGGTCTTGAATTTTGAAGGTAGATATTTCTCTGAGAAACGGTGTTTCTCAGTGAGATCCTGGAGCGTAGGGACTAAAGTCATGTATGAGCTTGGCTTTGCAAGACTGGACCCACATGTGTCTGTTCCAGTGGGTCATGTCATCATTAATAATGTGTGGTTTTACACTTAAAATTCAGTAGTTGTTTGGTTTAATTGCTTTTATTTTTATTTTAAAACCGTGAGACTTTTTCTTTTTTGCAGGGCCTTTTCTTCTCCTCTTCAGAAGGAAAACGTTTTCTGATAAGTTTCTCTGTCATCTGTGCATGATGATAGAGATATATGATAACATTGCATAAGGATGTATTTAATGCCAAAGCAAAGTATTTAATCAAATTAATGTTTATATCAGATTAAACACACATTTGGTATTGTGTCCTTTGGAAGTATATACCAGAAAATGTAATAAGTTATATTATATTTATATTCGGCTCATATTCATGAGTTATTCACTATATTTTGGCACTCTTACGAGAGAGTGACAATCATCTTAAGGTATTACAGATAAAAACACAAATAGCAAATTTCACTAACTTCAGCAAGGAGATAATAGAGTTTCGCTGACAACTCCAAGAATTACTTTGTTTTTTAAGTTCCCGCAGCCCAGCTGACCGTTCCCCTTTTATCCCTCTCCCCCTGGTGCGAGGAGTCGGAGCAATCCTCGCTTATCCAAAGTCTCGTATTCCAACTTGCATCCTGCCTTCCCTCCTTCGCACCCGCCTGCCAGCCCAGAGTCCCAGCGCAGGAGACTCTCCAGTCGCAGAGCCGTAGGATGCGGTAAGACCAGTTCAGACCAGGTGGATCTCCTGAAAATGCCGTGGGCGCTGGAGGCTTCATGGTAGCGTAGGTGTGTTGCTGTGCCTTGTGGGAAGACCTTGTGTTCATGAAGCTTGTAATGATCGTGTCTCTGGCCGTCCCTTGGTCTATGCTGCCACATGGAAGCTGGTGGGTGACGGTAGGAGAAGAGCCATGGCTGTGTGCTGCTGGTGCGTGCCATGCCAATGCAGGAGTGTGAAGAAGGGGCCAGATGGCTGAGTCTTCCATGTAAGACTTGACAGACTCTTTTCAGGACAAAATATGGTATAAATGTTAGCGGTAAAATGGCAGCTCTGCTGAGACTGAAGTTTCGGGAGCCCTTTCTCTCTGAAGGCTGGCTCTTCTGATTGCTCAGCTGTCCTCTGCGTGGGATGGTGCGAGACTGCTTTCTTGCCAAGGCCAGTTTGGCCTCCAAAGAGAAATGAAATCTATTTAAAAAAAAAAAAAAAAAAAGGCATCAAAGGATCTGCCACACTACTCACCTCCCTTCTGCATGCACAAATTGGCAGGAGGGTCCTGAAAGGTTTCCACCCTGGATTCACCGTTTGTGTCAGCATGGGGTTTTGTTTCGGGGGCTGCTGGCAGGGAGGTGGGAGCAGAGTGCGGGCTTGGGTGTTTATCGGAGGGGAGGGGAAGGTGGTGTGTGGGGCCATGGTGTGAGGTGGGAAGGGTCATAGGTGGGGAGAGGGGAAGGCAGAGCACAGGGCGGCAGCTGCCGCGTTGTCCCTCAGGGGTAGCAGAGGACTTGCTGGTGGGGGGAGGCAGCTGAGAGGGCTCCCCAGGGACCACTCGGCTTGGGATGTGCGGGAAGGCGTCTGCAATGACATGCTGCCTTTGTAGGGTTTGCGGGATGCCCGTGAATGCCGATCCACCGCCTCGCCCCAGTGAAAGGCACGGCTCGTGGGCTCCCAGACCTCGCTCAGCCCCGCATGGCGGGGGTCCGGCTGGCCCGTAAGGGTCACCCCGCCGCAGGAACCGCCTGCCCAGTGATGCGGGATGCTGCTGATGGGTGAGTGACACCTCGGTGGGGAGCAGCTGCACCTGCTGCAGGGACCTGGGGAGTCACCGGGTTTTGGGGATGCACTTCTCCCCCACATGGCCCCTGTTTCCATCCCTCTCGCTCTGCTCCCTTGATCCAGCCAGAGCTCCACCGGATCGTTATTGTTGTGGCTTTTCTTTTTATGTCGGGGAAAAGTTATATGTTTGCTTTATTTGCCAAATACTCCTGACCCATGTTCTGTTGGGCAGAATTTGACTTCAGACAGAAAATTTCTTTTTCGTTCAATCGCCTTTTCTATCTCTTTTCCCACAAAATCTTCCTAGTTACAGACTTCTCTGAGGGTGTTCTCCCACAGCATTTTTACCTCTTAAAATTACAAGTTAAGCTGACACACAGGGCAATATATATCGGGATAGAGAGGGAAGGCTTTCCTTCCCCTAGCAGAGCTGTGTGACTGGCCTTGCTCAGGACCACCAGTGACTCCTGACCTGCCCCTTTGTGCTGATCGACCATCAGATGCCTGCAAGTGGTGGCTTTTTGCTGGGCAGTTTACACTGTGGTCAGATCCCTCCATGGAGCATCTTCTGCTGCTGAACCCATCACCTGCCACAGCTGGGCCCAGACCTACATCCATCCCCATGTTTAGACTTTAACAGGAGCTGACCTGGGCACACAGTGACAAGTCTGCTTAAAACCAGCTGCTTCTTTCTTCTGTATATATGCGTCTCAGCAAGCACTTTTCTTGAAAATGGGTTTTATTCTAGGTTAGGGGCAGGGTAAATCAAGCTCTGATTACTGCTGGCTTTCAAAAACAAATGGTAACACATTTAGCCTAAATATCTGATTTCCCTTTTAAAGGCAGTGTAAATTGATAGGAGATACCACCCGCGATGAGAAGTGCATGTGCCGTGGCAGTGTGATGTGAGGCAAACAAGAACAGTGATTTGCATCTGGGTTTGACCTCGAGTTGGTCTTCACACTCTAGAGCTTCTGTTCCCATATATATGTGTATATATATATGTATGTATATGGACTGTGGGGTGAGGCAACTCAAGGTGTCTCCAGGCAAATTTTCCTTTGGTGTCACTTTGGTGTGGCTACATCACAGAATGAAGTAAGACCTCGGAGAAAGAAGCTGCATGACGTAAGTGAGCATTGTTTAATGTTGTAGTGTAACTGCCTCTTATGAGGAGTCTGGTTGTCCCAACGCAACCAGCGTATCTGAAAATAAAAGCTCGCAACTTGCAGTGACTTCCCCTGGGGTGCCAGGAGGCCGTGATGGAGCCGTGTGTGGCAGAGGGCACAGGAGGTCAGCGCTGTGGCGGCAATGGGGATGCTGAGAGACTCACACCGACTTTGTTTGTGTTTTTCTTGGCTAGTCCAGAGCTGTTTCCCCCTTAGCTCCACAGCTGCTAAATATAACTGCCTTAAATTAATGGCTTATGTTTGCATTAAACTGTTAAACTCACATTGGTCACTCCAACACCACACACCAAAACTGCTGTTCATTGCACATTTATAGCTTAAATGAGGTTTCTCGAGGTTTCTTTTCAGTAGCTGAAGTCAGATGGGCAATACTGATTGCACAAGTGTTTGTTTTTTCGCAGGACAGCATTTTCTTGAATTAAAAAGAACCTCAGCTTAGCTGAGCTGGATTTTACAGCTTGCGAATTGTGTTTTGTGTCTCGCAGAGCTCTGGCAGGAGTCACAGGATGCCCTAAAGTCAGGCTGGTGCCTGTCCCTCAATCCGGTCCCAGCCCTGGGCACCTGTGTGTCAGGGGCTTGATCCAGTCCCAGCCTGGCCCCCACCAGACTCCCAGGGACATGGGGGCTCAGTGCTTTGCAAGGGGCAAGAGATGCCTGTTGATCAGGTGGGCTGAAAGTCCCCATTTCTAGACCTTGTTCCTGTGCTCCCAAGTGGTACCACATTGTGCATGTGTCAAACTAGAGGGGGAAAATGTGGGGTTTGGTTCAAAACATTTCCTTCCTGCAGCAGGCTGTAATTCCCTCCTGCCCTGGAGCTGCCATTCCTCCCACTTTATCATCATCTTGTCATTTAGACAGGCTGAGTAATGGCCATCGTAGTTCTATTCCAAGTACGTGTCATGTCCCATCTGCTCAACCCAACGTGGTGGAGTATTTGTGGAGGCTAGACCAGGAACGTGCGGTGGCCTTGGCCAACACGCTGGTCTTGCTTCGTTCTTCCTCTTCATCACCTGGTCCGCAGACTGTGTCATGTCTCCTGTGCATGGTGGGAGGCTCCTCTTGGAAGGCTGTGATGGAGCAGAATAGAAAGGTGCCTGTGTATGAGATGAGTGTTGCTCCCTGAGGGCTTCAACGCTGGACTTGTGGTTTATTTTTCAAGGACATTCAACGGGCAGAACCTGTCCCGGGGCTGGCAGGGGTAAAGGCATCCTCTTGGGGCTGCCTCTGCAGATAACCTCACCTCAGGACCACTCTGCACAGCTCTTACTGCGGAGCCAGAGTAGGATACAAAGCAGAGGTGCTGCTAACCCCCTTAAATGTGTTATTTCAATGAGGCTGACAGATGGGTATCAACCTATATTGAATCCTCTGCTGTCTGAAGCACAACATTAAAACAAAACAATGGAAAATGTGTGTGAGCTGCAGCTCTCTACTCAGACAGCTATTGGGCTTGGTTTAATGCCTTTGGCCAATTAAAGCACAGTTGTTAGGCTGGGACACTAGACTGGAAATACATCAGGGTGTGTTCGTGCACGCCTTTCAATTTAGGAAGATAAAAATGAAAAGTGCGTGTCAAAGCAAGAGCTAGACTCTTGACTAGGCTGGGGGCATGTACATGAACCGTCAGCTGGGTATGCTCTGAAGTACCTTTGAAGGTAAAGTCATGGTGGAAATCAAAGCAACCTGAAAAGAAAACTGGTAGAGAAGTTGCCATGAAGTACCTTAAAGTGGTGTCTCTGTTTTAGACATGCTGCCTCCCACAAATTAGACAGAAGAAAAGAGATGCACTCAGGAAAAGTGAGATGCTACTGATTTGCTTAGAACAAGAGGAATGGTACTGACTCCTATTTAAATCTTGCAGAGCTTTAAAACTGTGTTGATACGTATTTAATTTTGCTTTAATCTGCTTCTCTCTCTTCTCCCTTTGTTTCTTTACCAAGTTTTTGCTGTTTCAGACTCGTCTTGGGGAGTTCTCCTGGGACATGTTTTAAGGAGTCCTAAAATCATAAAACTTGTGGGAAAGGCAAACAAGGAGCAATGATTCACCATTTCTCCCCATACGAGCACTACTGCTAAAGCAGTCAAGGAAGACTAGGGGCTTTTTTCTGCATTATGCACAACTAACTGCCACAGGATGTCATGGTTTAAAATACACCTATGTTGAAAAAGAGGTTAATCAGATGCACGCAGGGTGGGAAGTTAGTAAAATAACGATCTGGCTGTAGCTTATGGTGCTGGAAGCTTGGGTGGGAGGAGAACCTACAGGAAGCATCACTCTGTATATTCAATGTGTTTTTTTAATATAACCCTTAACTAATCGTCTCATCCTGGGAAACAGGATATCAAAGGGGCCTATGGCATAAGCTCTTCGTGCTTAGTATTGCCCTCCTTGGGGTCTGGTTTGTTCGAGCCTTTCAAAATGGATCTATAATTCCTTGATCTTTTTGAGGCTCATACTTTCGCGCCTCAAAGTTTTTCACTCCCAAGTTCTGCCACGCTCTCTGCCCCGGGGATGAGTTGGAGGGAGGGTGATGTGACAGCTGAACCACAAAGGTTTCTACTTGGGCCTGTTCCCCAGAAACACCTCCAGTTGGATCAGACCCTTCTGGCCCTTGGAAAGCGGCTTCACTTGGCAGTTCCCAGGGTCAGCACTGAACTTCCCAAGCTGGGGTATTGCCCAAGGGCTCAAAGGTGGGAGGGCCCACCTTTCAGCCTCTCTCGACCAAGCCAAGAGCATGTCTTTTAGATTCGAAACGAGTAGCCCAAAGTAAGAAGAGTTGAATTTAAGCTGTGAAAATCATACTGAAATTTAATTCAACATCCTCCCAGGATGTTTTTAATAGTTGAACTAAGTTGGTTTAAATGACATATTTCATTGAATCTCTGCAATGTGCAATACTGACAAGGCGTATCTTGCTTTTTAAGTATAAAATGAAGCAATTTTTAGTGAAGTATTTGAGTTTACAGAAGATTTGCTTCCTATGAGAGTTACTGTTAGCCTGGTAATTAATGCACAAGGTGGTGTGTTTCCATTTTGGAGTTGTTCTGGTATGGCACAGATGTGGCAAGGTGCGTTTGTACTGCAACTAAAGAGTATTCAGTTCTTCTCCAGCAGTGCTGTGAGCTGAATCGATGGTTGTGGCATGCAAAAATGGCATTATCCTGCCTAAGATAACCTCACCAAAATGAAAAAGATAAACAGGGTGAGAATCAAAACCATGAAAAACACAAATTGTTAATGGGGAGCTGGGTTCTGTTCTCTTTTTCCCTTCCCAAGGTTGACTGTCTGAGGACTGAAATCACTCATCAAGCAGCCAGATGAGGAGCAGAGGGAGTGATGTGATGGGAGAAGAGCAGGGTCAACCCTTTTGGTGACAAAACCAATCTAACAGATCAGCTAAGCCCATTTCACTTCCAGAGAGGGCAAAATTCAGTGCCTACTACCTGGTGGAGTAGGAACTTTCATCTTGAATTCCCCTTTGTGTATCCCCTTGTAATTTTAGTTTTAAGGGAGATTTACTCTGTCTTCCAGTTCATAGTGGTTTAGAAGCAAACTGTTTAACCTGAACAAGCTCTTTGCAATTCCAGGATAGCATGGATGGGATATCTACAGCCAGAATGACTGTGTGGCATGCATGGCCTGATGGCTCAGTAGTTGGTTTTTTTGAAAGCTGTTCCACACAAGCTTCTTGATTCCATAAGGCATGAGTCCCTAAATCTGCACTGCTGTAAAATTAAAACCAAATGGGAAATCTCTACTGCATGCAATTAAGGCCCCATTCATAATCAGCACCTCTACTGTAGAGCAGAGGTTCTCATTCTTGAGTGTTGGTTTCCTACCACTCATCCAAGGGATAGGTGGTAGTTTTTTTGCTGTCTTGGAGTTAAGGAGATGGTGGCCCTGTCCCACAGCTTCAAAGAGATGGCGGCGGTGTTCCCAGATGGGGCTGGGACATCTCTTCTGGGATGCCAGGCTGCAGAGCAAGCAATCACAACAGCAACTCAGCCACTGCAGAAATTCTGTGGACATCACGGATTTGTGCAGAGTTGTCAAAAATTTCAGCAGCTTGTTTCCTCGTGAATTCTTCCCATACTCACTGTTGAGCCTAAAATCCCACAGATAGAGTCTTCTGGTAGCATTTGGCCCTTTCTTTGTGGTGGGTGGAGGTGTAGAGATTTGTGGATTAGTGCTCAAGGGGATAGAGACGGAGAGAGACATATCTTGCCCTCGAAGATTTTGTTGTTACATATTAAATACAATTTTATCTGAATTTTACACAATGTAGGAGTTTGGCACAGAGAACCAGCTGTACCCATCTGACCCACGCCCATTGCTAATCACCACACTTGACAGCAAATACTCAAAGGACGATGTCATTTAGTAGAGCATCATACAGAGACTCTCAGATTTTCTACTGCAAAACTGTTTGTTTCTGTCAATGGCACCAGTAGCACAAAACTTATGCAGTTGGGAGAAAGCTCCTCTCACACTGAGGTGAGTCAGAAGTGGAAGTCATTTAAACACGGTGCAGATATTTGTATTGTTTTTGTTACAATTCCAGTGTCAGCCAAGACCCAAATTGGGCTTGCCAGACAACAGTACCAGTAGCAGTCCAAATATCTAGGTCATCCTGTACTCTCGGCACAATTTGGAAGCTGCAGATGCAAGTGTTTAAAACAGGTGAGGTGTCTTGCTGTCTTGGAGGTACTGGTATCTTTCTATAGGTTATCGCAGAAGCTACCACTTAAGATAAGCACCTACCATTTAAATGGCTGAAGACGAAAGATCCCACCCCAAGGGATGTGAAGCCTTGGCAGAACTGACTGTGATTGTGCGACACATTTTTTGGTGGAGGTAGGTTTCTATGCTCTGAGTGAGGACGAGCCGTCTCCATGGATCAGTTACTTAATCCTGCTAATATAAATAGAGAATCTGTGGGGGGATGGCAACAACCTCATTCTAGCTGGCATTAAAAGCTGTCACCCTGGTGGGCAGACGAGCCAAGTTAGTAACAGCTACAGGAATTGATTTACCTCTCACATAAGGCAAAGTGATATGTCACAACAACGCATCATGCAGAAATACCCTGTTAGGATGAAGGGATTGAGAGCAGCCCTGTGGAGAAGGACGTGGGGGTACTGGTGGATGAGAGACTGGACATGGCCTGGCAATGTGAGCTTGCAGCCCAGAAGGCCGATCGTACTTTGGGCTGCATCAAAAGCAGCGTGGCCAGCAGGCCGAGGGAGGTGATTCTGCCCCTCTNCCTTTCAGTGCTTAACAGGGGCCTATAAGAAAGATGGGGACAGACTGTCTAGCAGGGCCTGTTGTGATAGGACAAGGGGTAAACTAGAAGAGGGGAGATTCAGGCCAGACATGAGGTAGAAACATTTTACAATGAGGGTGGCGAAACACTGGCCCAGGTTGCCCAGAGAGGTGGTAGATGCCCCATCCCTGGAGACATTCCAGGCCAGGCTGGACAAGGCTCTGAGCAACCTGATCTGGTTGAAGATGTCCCTGACCATTGCAGGGGGTTGGACTAGATGAGCTTTGAAGGTCCCTCCCAACCCAAACTATTCCATGACTGTATGATTCTATGAATTACCCCTGCTCCTCAGGCTGGGCAGCATACTCAGCCAGTGCGGCTGTACCACTGCTACCACCCAAGCCTGGGGCTCTCAAAGCCAAACTCAGTATCTCTGCTTGGTGCTTCCCTGTGCTGTGTTCATCTTCTCAGAGCACGGGCAGAGCTGGAAGAGAGGATGGCTGCGGTGTGCTGCAAATAGGAAAACCACATCCTCAATGAGGCAAATTATCATGTAAGGGATCTGATTCCTGCCCAGCCCTGTGTTTGCTTCCCAAGACTGAACCTCCCTTGATTTCTTCCAGCCTTTCTTTCAAAACTTGTCTTTGTAGGATTGCTAGTTTGTTATTGCTAGTAAGGAACACTCTTTTTGTTTAGGGGACTCTAAAGACCAAACAATCTAAGCTCATATGACTTGTTAATTAAAGTTGTAGTCAACAAGCATAAAATTGTACACAGTCACCCAAAAAGGGTGAGACCGTACTTGCCAGTCTGTGCAACTCAACATGCATTTTAAATCACACCAATTAGTAACTAACTTGTTTACAGAAAGCAGACCAGTAAAGAAGTTTATAACTTTACTAAAACTTTTCAGAAACTTTATTTTTGGCTTTTTCTTACCTTTCTCTTGACAAGCTACTGTAGGAGCACAGCAGACCTGTAATTATTAACTTGCCTGAAAGCTGCTGAAGTTCACCCATTGTACCTGACCCTCTGGTATATTTTTATATTGGTGTAATTCCTACAAGAAATAACCAGTTTAGTACAAGTCCAGAGTGTTCCTGGTTATGCAGCTTGGCACACAGACAAAGCATTCTGGGAATACGTGGGCATTGGCTGCCGAAGGCAGTGTCCCACGGACAGCATCATCCTCCTCTCCCTCCAGGAGCTACATGGAATTAGAGCTTCATTTGCTTTTGCATGTAGAATTAGAGCTTTGGTTACAAAATCTACGAAATAATTCTGTGTAAGTGTTAACTTAGCAGAACGAAATCGTGTTTTATGGAGGATATATTTGTATCTGTTTTAAACAATGCTGCTTTTCAAAAGACAAAAAATAGCATTACTATTCAAAAGTGGAAAATTACATTATTATTCGCAGTGGAAAATGTCATTGCTGTGCTGATAGCTGTTGACAGGTACTTGTCGTGGTTATGTGCTGTGATGTGCTAATTATTCTGAAGTTCAATCAGATGGCATTTTGTGTTTTCATTTCAACTGTAAAAACACAGTATTTGTGACACGTTGACAAGTGTGTGTTTAATTGCTCCATGGGTATCTTCCATCTTTTCAGATGTTTCATGTGTTTTCCTCTTACTTTGTGAAGAAAGATGTGTAATTACCTCCAAGGCTACGGAGTATGTTGCTCATTATTGTATTTTCATTTCCTCTGCAGTGACAAATGCAGAATGGTGACAAATACAAAAAAACCCATAGTTGATGCTGAGCACTACCTCAACTGCATTGCAAAGGTGGAGAGTTGTGGCTAATTTTGCAAATCAAGGTCATGAGCCACCCATGGTGAGAGCCTGTCCTCCTCCTCAACTTGTCTCTGCCTCTCTTCCCTTCACAGGTCTAGGAAAAAAATAGATCCAAATTCATTCGACGTTAAAAAGGTCACCTAATATGTACCTTGGGACAGACTTTATTATCGATACTGCTGTAGATTATAATTGATGTCTTCTGTCCTTAGTTCTTTGTGACTGTGTTTGTTCATCTCATCAGTGTCAGGGTTATGGTGTTCAGTGATGAAACAAGCCAACAGCTACAAATTGCTCCAGTCCAGCTGAAAGCAAATGAGTGGGGCAGGTGTAACTAGAAATCGAGTTGGGCCATCTTGAAGTCAGATGTCATTTTTCACTGAACTCAACAGGGTCCGTATCTGAATACTGTAGTTATCAACTCTGTGGGTACAAAATGCACATCCATGCTTAGACACTGGATCTTGTCCCGAGCAGGAGATCAGGATAGATATTTTCTCAGTGGTGTATGAGCTGTTAGTCTGCAGCTGTACAGGCCTGGACTCAGTGACCCAAGAACTGCTTTCTGGTCCTGCCTCTTATGGACCTGCTCAGTGTGTAACACATGGTAACGAGGCAATTGACAGAACACTGAACTCAATGTGAAAGTTACTTACAGCAGTTCCAGTTTTCCCTGGTGCTGAAAGCTGCCACATTGAATCCTCGCAAGGCGAGCTTTGGATGAATTTGCTAAGGAGAGAGAGATGCAGGAGGAAAAAACAAAGATCACCATCCAAAGATCACCATCACCATCACCTTCCTTCTTCCCTGGCAAAGAAATTCTTTGGTTGCTTATCCAAATCAAGCAGAAGAGGGTGGCCTTTGGGTGCACATGTGCGTTAAGTTGGCATCAATCAGGATACATTACATACAGTTGCACAGAAATTAAAATTATGACACTTGGTGGGAGGTTTTTTTTGTTTGTTTTGTTGTTGTTTTGTTTTTCAAAATGTATTTTATAGATTGTTTTAAAGACAGACACATAAATCTCTTTCCTCAGTTAGAAAACATCAGGTTAATGTTTTGTTTGCTATTTGGTTAGCAGAACCCCTAAACCAGCCCTCTAGACTCAGGAGTATTCAGACTCGGACACATGAGACCAGCCCCAAAGCCACCACTCTGCAGTCTGTTTTGGTTTTGTCCCTTCAGAAACTGTCTAGATCAGAAGCATCAATGTCTGTTGCAGAGTGATTCATACTTGTTGATAACCTACGTGTCAAGGAGAAATTACGAGCTGGTGTTAAAAATCATCGTCATGGTGTTTCCTACTTGATCTGGAAGAACCAGGTACGTGATCGTGCCTCAAAAATGTCCTTCTGCTCTCCTTCTTGGTACTGTCATCCCCCGCTGGTTTTTTACATTCTCTTTAACTTTAACTTGCTTGTCCCTCGCGGTGATACATCGACATGCTCCACCACAAGTAAGTTTAAACATACCTGTTTGAACAGGAGACTGGTTAGGTACGGCTACATGAAGGTGGGTGCAGGTGTTCACCTTGTGTTTCCTCTGTGGTGTTCAGTGATAGAGCGTTAACGATTTTAGGGCAATTTTAATGTTGAAAGACAGTTCTGCCTCATTAATTCTCGCTATATTTAGAATTCAGAACAGTGAAAGTGTTTGAAGGACCAGTCAGTCAAGCTGTTCTCTTCTCTCTATTCCCCTTTAACCTTATAGTTCCCTGCCTTTCCTTGGCTAAACCTCTTAAGCTTCAAAGCAAGCTGGGAAGCAAAGCGGGGGCTCATTTGAAAGGGACAAACTTTGGTCCTAAATTTCAGAATGCCTTCCCTGTAACCTGAACTGGGGGAGGAACAGATCTGCTACTCAAAAGGGAGGAAAGGACGTGCCACCCGAGTTACAAGCTTATGCAGTGTCAAAATGAGCTTGCCGGGATCCTCCAGTGAAGGTTAAGCAGCCAATACTTTTAGCCTTAATAAAAGTACAGGGGAAATTATTTAATTAAAAACACAACAAAGATGAAATCAGATCTATTCCTCCTGTTCCTTTCTTTGCTGATGCAAGGGCCAGACAGTGTGGTATCTGAGCCTTCTGCTTTTCTTTTGAAACGACCATAAAGTTACTCTGTTCTGCTTTTCTGCCTGCTAATGCTATTTCTTCAAAAATAGCTTTTGTCCTCAGAAGACTGAGTCAAATGGTTTTGATGTGTAAACTCTTACTCTGATACTTGAGGGAAAATGCATTTGTTTTCATACACTGATGTATTGGCAGTGATCACATTACGGGTATACAACCTCTTCCCTGCTTCCCCCTGCGCTGTGACAATTTTTGAGTGTAATAGCTAGTGAAATGAGTATCTTGTGGTAGAATTAGGAAACAAGAAAATAATTACCAGTGCAATTGCCGTGGCGCTCATGTGACATTTGCAGCTTAATGTATTTAGCTTGTTCAAAACAGTTTTGCAGTCTTCATTGCCTGTATTGTGCATTTGCCTGTATTTAGTAGACAACAAGAAAGTAACTCTTGTCATCTGTACGCATGGATGTTTTTGCTTCCTTCCAGGTTGATGGACATGAGCCAGGTCACAAGTGGTGGACTTCTTAACTATATTTTACATTAGGTTTGTTTTCTTCATGTAAGCTTGTGGATGTCCGATGTTCTTCTGAACAGCACTTTGTATGAAAACAGAGAGGCAAAGGTGCTGAATTTTCTATATACACATGCACACACATACAAAGCAAAAGCAGGCAAACAAGCTTGGAATTAATCAAATTTTATCTCCACTGCGTTGCAAGAGCTTCTGTGTCAGAGCACCTGGGGGGAACTGCCATACTCTGGAGATGGCAGGACCACAGAAATAGATAAATTGCAGTTTGCGTTGCTACAGCTTATACTATACCTGTTCTGCATATGAATGGAAAGCTTGAGTCCCTGCACTTACCATTTTGGCACCTTTCCTGCATTTAAATATTACTTTGTCAAGCCTTTCAACCTTTTAAAATAATAGCGATTGCTGTTCTCCAAATAGGCTAAGGAATACAGGGGGAGAGAGATGCCTCTTTCAACCGGTTCTCGTGTCAGTGTTTCGAGGCTGTGCTGGCATAAGCACCGATAAATATTTGCTCTTTCCAAAGTGGTCTGGCTGGTTATGGACTTGTCCTTGCCCCTGCTGGGGTGTTCAGGAAGGAGGGAGTTAATCACCCTGCTCCTCCCTGCTGGTCTCTGGCCTCCGTGGTTGGGACCTGGCCTGGCCGCCTCCCCGTTACGAGGATTCAGGAGCCCAGTGATGCGGTGGATGCTCCACCGGCCCTGAAGACCATCGTGTCTCCTGTGAATGGCTCCTAACAACCACCTGGTATGCAAGGCGGCTCTTTCGAAAAACTGAAGGTACCGACACTGCCAATGTTGTCACCCATAGTAAACCGATAATATTTGGTCCGTGGGTTTTATTGAACGGGAAATAACCTATACAGTTGGTCCTTGGCCTATACACAGTTCACTGGAAATACTTTTGATGTGCCAAATCTGACACATTTGAGTGATATTCTGCCCTATAAATAACTGTCCTGTAGCAAGTCAGGTTAATTACATATGTATGCTCATGAGATTTACAGTATTTCTCTACAGAAGGTTTGGATGCTTAGCATATTTGTAGTAAAGGCTGTAATATTTTTCTTCCTCATAAATATTTAAATTGTTTGCTTAATGGATGCAGTATTAGTAGATGCATCAGCTTACTTTTATCTGTATTCTGTTAACTCAAGCTTAACAGCAAAGGTCCTCATTGACTTCCATCTGGAAAACAACATTTTCTATGCAAAGTAATTCAAGGCCCATCTTTGCTTTATTGAGAAACACGTTCAATTTGCTTTACAGGGCTGGAAGATAATCCAGCTGTATCTCACCATGCAGATATTGAAGCAGAGAGGTAAACTTAATAGTGGTTGTTGTGGTTTGTAGCAAGAGGCAGCTATCTGTTTAAAGGTTCACATCTGGGCCCTCCAATCTTAACTCTTTGAAATACAGCAACCCCAGAAATGCTTTCTTCAATGCAGTTGCAAACGGCAAAACCCAACCATAGCCACAGTTGTTACTGTGGAACAGTGGGAAATGCCTAGAAAATATTAGTGTTGTTGAGGCCCAGAGTTTTCAGCTGTGAGTTTGATGCCTGGGTAGGAGTTGGGTGAAATAAATGAATTTAAGCATGAACCTAAGCATGGATTTTCTCAGAGGGTCATTCAGCTGTTGTCAGTGAACCAACACCAGAACAGTTTTTAAAGCAGCTGGATTGCATGTTAATTGGGAGCCGATTTAGTGTTGCAATGTTCAGAGTGAACTTTTTCCAGCCCTGATTTTTAATAAAGATCTCAGCTGCACTTACGGTAATGGCACTATAAACATCTTGTTAGTTAGTGATGTGAGGCCTGATTGTTATTTATTTTTCTCAGCTTGCCTCATTTCATTAGTCAGAAACAAAACAAAGCTGTGGTTATTAGGATACAAGGCTCTTCGCCTAGATGTAACCGATTTCTCTACATACAGTCAAGATACGTGAGGACAAGCCAGCCCAAAGCTAAATCAAAGGATACAGCTGCAAAGACACTGTGGTCTTTTGTTTTAGTCTTCTGAAAAGGTTCAGACTGGATGATAATGGTTTTACCGATCTGGTTAAAATGTGGATTATTGTTAATGAAGCTAGCTGGCACCCTTTCAGCCCCACCAGTCGTTACTGGGTCAAAAACTTGTACTTTAGATGAGGACTCATGTCCCCTTGCTTCAGACGTCTAAAACTGCGATTCTGTACTAGGTTAGGCACGAGGCTCCCTTCTACAGTTGGTGTAGAGAGAGAAAGGATGAGAGAGAGAGGCCACCAACAAAGGACAATTCTTCCCACTTTTCTTAGATGTCTTAAATGGACGAGGTGACTCCCCTTGTTCTGCTGATGCAGCTATAGGAAGCCTCTTGGAGTCTGCCCCAAACATAGGCTAAGTTTGATTAAAAGCTCAGCTACAGCATTAAACAACCTCTGGACTGTCCTTCTCAGGCATGAACAATGCTCCAGGCTCTTGAGGCAGGATGGCACTTGTGCTGATCTTGTACAAAGTCACTGTTTCGTGGTATTGGGCATCGAACGCTCACAGCATCCCTTCAGAGGGAGCTGGCCGCATCAGCAAGGGTCAGTAGCATATTCACGTCTGCATATTTAACCTTATTCAGGATGCTCAGAAGTGACAGTGAGGAAAGTCCAGCGCCTGTTCCCTGGTGTGGGAGCTGGGGAACTAACTTGTGTCTTTTGCTTTCTTTTTTTTTGTCGTTGTTTTATTCTCATCTTCCCACCCTACACACCTGACTGATGCTGAATACAGCCCAGCCCTTGGGAAATGTAACATTCATTTTTAGTAGGGAAACGGTCTTGCAATCATAAAAAATTGATGACTGTCTGAAGCAGCAGTTAATCTTGCTTGAGAACTGCATCATTAACCTACAGCACAACGTACACATTACGGACACTTTTATAAATGGAGGAGAGTGTAGACTTCAGTTTCTAATTTCCTTCTTGTGGAGACTCATAAAAACCACGGGGAAAACACTGCCTTTGACATACTGCCGTGCCAGACCTCGCTGCTTCTATAGTTCCTTTCAGAGGAAGGATGGTTCTCTGTGGCCATGTCAGTGGACTAGGACAGAAGAGAGGCCTTTTTGCACTTCCTTAGGCAGGCAGGTGACTTTGGGATCTCTGTAGTGATGCCAGATGTCATGTGGACATCTGACCATCACCACGCACTGCAGCCCAGAGCTGGGTGCAAGCAATTCGTCACGCTCAGCAGAGTGAATAGCTGGGATCCCAGGCGTGAACCACCCAGCCTGTCAAGCTTTGGTCACCAGACGTCTTGTCTGGACCCGGTCACCCTGGAAAATATTGTATCTCACCCTCACACGTTTCTGAGATGCTATTTTGTCCCAGATTTTCAACTTGGACATGGCATTTTCTGTCTGACATTCTCAGCCCTCACAGAAGGCATTTGCCAGCTTGACCATCCCAGGCAAATAACTTGTTGTGAGTGATACTCATGATGTGACCTGAAACAGTAGGTGTGTCCTGAGCCTCACGTGAGGTCACATCACTTGACACGGGAACAGACAGTGGGGGACATCCTACACAGCTTTGGGAATGTTGTCCCTGCATCGCATTTAGGGTAAACCACGGTGCAATGTTTTCATCCACAGCAGTAAGCCCATGCATATATGTCCAGAAGGACCAGGTGCTCTGCCCAAGCCAGGTCCACGTGGATTTCCTAGTTCAGGACAAGACCTGTTTCTCTAGGAACTCACTTCCATCACTGTCTTGATGCTCTATTTCTCCACCTGTGAAGGGAGAGCATGCAATAGTTGTTCCTTTGTCCATAGTTTTGTTTAGATTGAACAAATTTTATAATTGTTGCATTATATAAACTGTAGATTAAGCTGATGATAATTGAGGGCACTTAGACCAATTTGCCCTAGCCAGTCATCAAGACCTGCTGTTCATTATGAATTGGTAAACTTTTCTGCAAGGCTTTGTTAGTTAGTTTGTTTGTTTCGAGTGATAGTCAAACAAGATTTTTTTCTGTTTTTTTCAAGTGGAAGACATCAATGAAAAAAAAAATGACCACTTCACAGCATCCCACTTCTCAGGTGTGTTCAACCCATTTCAGCAGGGCAGTTGCAGAAATGCGCCTAAAATTGTTCAGCTATGAATTCTGTCGAATATGACCCTATATTTCCTTCCCTTTCATATAAATGCCAACTGCAGAGATCTTTGAAAGGGTCTAGAAGGTCACAGCTAGCAACCTGGTTCTCATTTGCTCCTAAATGCAATGGACTTAGGTTTGATAAAGAGGAATTTGCAAGTCAGAGCAAGAAGTGGAAAATATTCTCATCAGTGGCAAAAGAGAGGAGGACTCCTGTTTTTTTCTGCAGCTGAGTACCTTCTTAAGCAATACACTTTGTTGTTTTCTGCCTGTTTTTCGAAGACGGTGACATTGGCTGGAACCGTGAAGAGTGAAAAGCGGTAGCTGAGAGCTGACTGCCAAAAAACATCTTGTCGAGCTGTGTGCATGTGTCATTTACATGGAACCTCTGAGGTGCTTCCTGATAAGATGCAATCTGCTTGCCGTTCTCAAAGTTTAAAAATTATGGCAACAGTACTCTGGTGGTGCTGTGGCCTTATATGCTTTTAAAATACATAAGAGAGTGGATTAAAAAAAATTTCCACGGTCTGTTGAGAGCCTGTAGTTGAAAGCCTTATTTTTCAAGCATACTCCTGAAATTTCCATTCCCCCTTGTACATTCGCTATGGAAATTAATTTGGTACAGAAAAGTTATTCTTGGCAAAACAGAGATCTGTCTTTGGGAAGTTTCATAGTGCAACCAGTCATTAAAACCAGACTTTGGTGTTCCAGCAGCATACCTGTAAACAACCGGGAGTGAATAGAGAGCTTAGAAATATCCCTCTTCCTAGCTTTTATTTTTTGTTTAGAAAACAAACAAACTGGAAAGATTTCTTTGCTCAGGGAAGGGAGGACTGAAAGTGCTTGTGAGAGCTGAGCTTAGGGTTGGTAGGAAACGTGTGAATTACATTCAGTTCTATTGATGCCCTGTGTACCTAATGTACAGAAGCCTGCTATTTAGCTGGACCACTCCTAAGCTGCAGGATGAAAGTATTTTCTGTGCACTCCCAGCTTGTCCTCTTCAACCACTGACATATGCATCCTAAGGGACTTACATATTAAAGAAAGAATCTTATGAGGCTGTGTCTGTCAGTAAACAGAAGGGAGGACATGTTGGGCCACAGGTACACCTAAGCATCCTCACAAGCTCCCAGTGTTGCATTCAGGGCTATGCTGGACCCGTGTGCCTGCACCAGTGCCATTTGGGGCTTGTCTCTTTTGCGGGAGGCAGCACACGGGAGAGCTCAGCCATGAACTTGCAGCACCTGCTTTGTTCTGCGGTTTTTTCCTCTGCAGGCACCATGCAGGCTCCATGAGCCTGGGAGGCAGGTGACTTCAGTGCCTGGTGAGGGGCCTGGAGCACAGGTCTGATGGGGAGCAGCTGAGGGAACTGGGGCTGTTCAGCCTGGAGAAAAGGAGGCTGAGGGGAGACCTGATCGCTGTCTACAACTACCTGAAAGGAGGTTGTAGTATGGAGGGTGTTGGTCTCTTCTCNCCAGGGAAGTGGTGGAGTCACCATCCCTGGAGGTGTTTAAAAGGTGTTTAGATGAGGTTCTTAGGGACATGGCTTAGTGCTAGTGTTAGGTTAATGGCTGGACTCGATGATCTTGAGGGTCTCCTCCTAACGAAATTCCACAAAGGCAAGTGTAGGGTCCTGCACCTGGGGAGGAATAACCCCAGGCACCAGCACAGGTTAGGGGCAGACCTGCTGGAAAGCAGCACTGCAGAGAAGGTCCTGCGAGTCCTGGTGGACAACGGGTTGACCATGAGTCAGCTGAGTGCCCTTGTGGCCAAGGCCAATGGTATCCTGGGTGCATTAGGAACAGTGTGACCAGCAGGTCAAGGGAGGTTCTCCTCCCCCTCTACTCTGCCCTGATGAGTCTGCATCTGGAGCGCTGTGTCCAGTTCTGGGCTCCCCGGTTTAAGAAGGACAAGGAATTATCAGAGAGAGTCCAGTGGAGGGCTACAAAGATGATGAGGGGTCTGGAGTGTCGTTCTTATGAGGAAAGGCTGAGAGGACTGGGTCTGTTCAGCCTCGAGAAGAGAAGGCTGTGAGGGGATCTTATCAATGCTCGTAAGTACCTCAAGGATGGGTGTCAAGAGGATGGGACCAGACTCCTTTCAGTGGTGCCCAACAATAGGATGAAGAACAGTGGGCACAGACTGAAACATAAGAGGTTCCATCTGAATATGAGGAGACGCTTCTTTACTTTGAGGGTGCCAGAGCACTGAACAGGCTGCCCAGAGAGGTTGTGGAGTCTCCTTCTCTGGAGACATTCAAAACCCACCTGGACACATTCCTGTGTGATCTGCTCTGGTGAACCTGCTTTAGCAGGTGGGTTGGACTGGATGATCTCCAGAGGTCCCTTCCAACCCCAACCATTCTGTGATTCCAACCAAAATGACTCTATGAGTCTGTGGTTCACTCCTCATGCAGTGCAAGTACAAGCACGTTGGGAGTTAATATGCTGTGCACTCTAACTTGCTGTCTTGCTTGCTGCACACAACCACCTTCTTTGAGGGTGCTCTGAAGGTAATATGGACATCCTCTGTGAGGGCAGAAAGTGCCTGTTCCCAGCACGTGCTTGTCGGGAATATTCTAGAATTCTGCTGTGTAGCTGAAGGTTGTGGGTACTACAATAATACAAACTGTAGTGGGTGATTTGGGCTTTTCTCTCAGCCTGGTCACTGGCCTGCTAGGTGACTGTGGAGAATCATCTCACCCTGACTCCACACCTTGCCATGCCTTTGTCTGTCTTGTCTATTTAGCTTTTAAGTGCAGCAAGGAACAATAAATATTTTTTTTGTCATGTCATTATAGAGAAAAAAAATCAAATTGTTGGTATCAAGGGTCATGGGGAATTCTGTCTTTGAGACAAGCTTATTACAGTTGTATGTAAGTGTCAGGAATGGACTCAGCCACTCGCAGGTGACGGTGTCAAAGCTCTGCTGGGAAGGGACGGAAGGTGTCTCCTGAGCAGAAAGAAAAGCCCTAATGAGTTTGCGTGCCATGGGTTTTCTCCCATTCATCTCTTGGCTTTCAAAGCAGCCGACAACTTCTGAAGCTGAGCCTAACTTCTGCATTTAACGGGCTCTGCATTCTACAACTGCGTAAGTCGTCATCAGAAATTGGCATCCCAAGGTAAATTCAGAGGTATTAATTAAGTGAGCATACTCTGTGAACCAGGGGCTTATTGTATCACCAGCACAGCTTGTAATCTCCATAGGGATGGGTCAAGTGCTTTCGGGCTCGCTGTTTCCTACTGTATCCATTCTCCACATCCTAAATATCACAAGAGGATTGACTCCTCTTTCATGTGAGACAGATCCTGACACCTTTCTGCAGCAGCAGGAGCTCCACAATCCGATCTCAACAGAAGCAGTATTTTGGTCAGATCTGTGGCAAATGGCAAGTTAGTGGGTCCTGACCTTTCAGACTGGTGATTCTGTCCAGAGAGCAAATAAATTTGCTCTTGGCAAGGGGGTCTTCCGTATTGCAGGCAAATATCTGTTAGAAATCAAACTGGGACCAAGCCAAAAATAATTACTGGAAGTTTAAGAAAGTATGTCAGGATTTCGCCCTATGGACCTTAACGAGAAAGAGAAAACTCCTTTACCTTGCTCTGGATGGAAGCTTATTTTTCTTGTTACAAATCAAATAAAAATGACAGAAGAAAGTATAGTGAGTTATTAGAGCTGGTAGCTGTCTGACCTTTTCCACTCCAAAATCTAATCCCAAAGAAGCAGGGTTCCTGGAAATCTAATTTTGCCTTCGAGGCTGATTAATTATTTGATCATGCAAGCGTTGGCCAGCCAAACAGTTTACCTTTCCTGCATGGCTGCTGTTCCAGTTAACAATGTAGCCTCAGAGAATAATCAGTTTAGAGTTTAAGTGGAGAAGCTGCAGAGAATTTCACACGTTGTAACTGAATTCACTCCCACATGTGTTTCCTAAACAAGCAAAACTGTATGTCTGTATAAACACAGCAAAACATATCACTTTTGTGGGGGAGATTATAAACAGCTACTTTGATTTCCTGGTGATACAACAGAGATTTTTTAATTTTACATGACATCCCGTGTTTGTTGTATTGCCTATATTGCAAATGCACAGTTTTTGTGAAGATTGCATCACCTGTTCCTTAAAGTGGATAATACTGGGTAAAATAGCAATCTTTTTGACTCAGCATTATGGTGTTCTGCAGTGCCAGTGGAAGAGTGCAGGGATAGGTGTGGCATACATTTGACATATTTACAGTTTTCGTGCCCAGAAATTTTGTAAAGTGGGATTTGAAAATTTTGAATATTTGTTTGGAGTTTTGAGATGGCCAGCAGCCTTGCTGGATGCAGGACCATGCAACACTACTGGCCACACCATGCACGTGCACTTATTTCTCTCCCAGGGATTGTGCTTAGGTATCTGGAAATACCTGTACCTGAAATGATAGTGAGGCACTGGGACAGATTAACCAGGCAGACTGTAGGATCTCCAGTGCTGGAAAAGGTTTTTAAGAAACAACTAGAATACTGTCTGTCAAGCACGGTGTATACCTAGTTCATCCCTGCAAGGATCGGGTCTGCATCTGTGAACTCTATGCACAAAATGTTCCTAGAGAAATGTGGGGATGCCCACTGCAGCGTGGACGTTTGCCTTGGAGCCTCACTGCAAAAAAAAATCTTCCCTCACAAGAAACAGCAATCCTGGAAAAATCTCTCAGTCTTCATAATAACCTTCTTTGTAACTTTTCACACATCCCTCTCAATGATGTTTTGCTGTTTCTGCTGAGACAGGGCTCATCTGTAATTTTCAGTGGAAGAAATCCACATTATAAATACTATCTTTCCCCCTGCCAAAAGGTAAAGGTGGGATCAGCAAACTGGTTAAGAAAGGCCTTTTGTTAAAAGTGTGTTTCTCTGTATGACAACGTGGCTTGGAGAATATTCTGTCTATGAAGAAGGCTTTTTCTCAAAGGTGACCATCTGCCAAGAAGACTAAAATACTCTGGTGTAGGCTTCTCCCTCACCTCTTTCCATACCCTGAAGCCACTAGATCTCAGTTCTCAGCATTGTCTGTTTCCCTGTGCTCGCTCATGGACAAAGCTCACTCACCTGAGCTGAAGTTGAGTGCAGCAAAGCAAACAGCCCCAGCACAGCCTGGAGACATTCCTTATCTTAAGTTTCTCTTCCTGTTCTCTGCAGTGATCCTCTGAGAAAAAATGAAAAGGAAAAAAAAAAAAGGAAAACATTTTCAAAGTATTTGTAATGTCTGGGGAAATAATTTCCAAACTCCCTCACCCCACCCGCTGCCAAAACTCCGAAACAAAGGCCATGTGGGTGATCATCTTTAAATTAGTTATACAAGAGAATGTTTACTCTGAAATTACAGGGAATACCCGCTAATTCCACTTAGAAGCTGAAGACATACACATGGTGAGAAGCCCCTTACTTCTAAAGAAATGTCATAGGACACTGTTGAGGAGTTTGGTAAGTACCTCTGTGCCTTTGGTGTGGAGCACCTCCTAGACCTGATGATGATATGAGCCAGCAGTGTGCCCAGGAGGCCAAAAAGGCCACCAGCATCCTGGCTTGTGTCAAGAATAGTGTGACCAGCAGGAGTACTGAAGTGATCATTCTGCTGTACTGGGTGCTGGTGCTGCCCCACTTTGAATCCTGTGTTCAGTTTTGGGCCCCTCACTACAAGAAAGACACTGAGGTGCTGGAGAGAGTGCAGAGGAGGGTGATGAAGCTGATGAGGGGTCTGGAGCACAAGTCTGATGAGGAGCAGCTGAGGGAACTGGGGCTGTTCAGCCTGGAGAAAAGGAGGCTGAGGGGAGACCTGATCGCTGTCTACAACTACCTGAAAGGAAGTTGTAGCATGGAGGGTGTTGGTCTCTTCTCCCAGGTAGCAAGTGATAGGACGAGAGGAAATGGCTTCAAGTTGCACCAGAGGAGGTTTAGACTGGATATTAGGAAAAAATTCTTCACAGAAAGGGCTGTCAGGCATTGGAACAGGCTGCCCAGGGAAGTGGTGGAGTCACCATCCCTGGAGGTGTTTAAAAGGCGCATAGACAAGGTTCTTAGGGACATGGTTTAGTGGTAGAGTTGGGTTATGGTTGGACTCGATGATCTTGAAGGCCTCTTGCAACCAAAATGATCCTGATTCTGTCTGTCACCTGCTGCCACAGCACACAGCCAGGGCTGGCAATGGGACTCGAAACCCAACTGGCAGTTTTGGGGTGACTCGAAGCTCCAGATGGAGACCCGGGTGGCAGCAGGTCTCCTTCAGTGACAGGTTCTGATGCGGGTGACAGGACTGTGCGGCAGCAGTTGGCCCTGAGGGACCCGGCAGCCCCCCCGGGACCTCATTCCCCCCGATAGGCACCTGCAGCATTATCGCCGCTGTTCAATCGCCGGGGATCGCTCACACACCTCCCGCGGGGCCGAGCGGTGCCCGGGTGCCCCGGCCCGACCCGGGACCAGCGCGGGGCGCCAACACGGCCCCGCGCTGCCCCGCCAAGCCGCCAGGTGGCGCCGCCGCCCCGGCTGTCCCCCGGTCGCTCCCCCGCAACACCGCCCCCCCGGCCCCGGGGTTTCCAGCCCGGCCGGGGAACCCGCACCCACCCGGCCTCCGCCTCCCAGCGCTCCGGCTGGAAGGCAGGACGGAGGGTGTGGGTTGGTTCCCCACCGCAGAGGTGTTTGGGTTGTTCACCACCCGCGTTCAGGGGATCGCAGCGATCCCGCACAGCTGGGCGGCACTTTTATAATTGGAGATGATAACGGAGCTGCTATAAACTGTAGAATCATAGAATCACAGAGTGTTAAGGATTGGAAGGGACCTCAAAGATCATCCAGTCCAATCCCCCTGCCGGAGCAGGAACACCCAGATGAGGTTACACAGGAAGGGTCCAGGTGGGTTTTGAATGTCTCCAGAGAAGGAGACTCCACAACCTCCCTGGGCAGCCTGTTCCAGTGCTCTGATACCCTCACTGAGAAGAAGTTTCTTCTCATATTTAAGTGGAACCTCCCATGTTCCAGTTTGCACCCATTACCCCTTGTCCTATCATTGGCTGTCACCGAGAAGAGCCTGGCTCCGTCCTCGTGACACTCACCCTTTACATATTTATAAACATTAATGAGGTCAGAGGGGATCTAGAGGGGAATGGTGTATCTTGAACAACTCTTCCCGAAATCTCATTTGTCACTTGGGAAGGAAAAGCCTGGGGGGCTCCTTTGCTCGCTGTGAGGGCAAGGAAGCCAAAGTGATGCTGCACCCAAGGGAGAACAGCAAAGGGAGGGAGGTAAATAGTCAAAAGCACCCTTGCCACAGGGCTCACCCACTGCTCTTTTTCCTCTCGTTGTGCTTGAGGTAAAGGAAACAAACATAAATAAATAAATCTGGGATTTGGGATTTTCTCCTCCCACTACCAAAAACGCCCAGCCTGTTAACTTATTCCAGCGGTAAGTCTGGCTCTGCCAGAACTTTTTGTGCTGCTGGTTCAGGCAACTCCTGACCAAAAGCAAGCCATAAGATGGGAAATGAGGCGGGGGGGAAAAGACAGGTTTCTTAAAAAGTGATTTTTAACTGCGATGCCAGCAGCTGCCAAGGGCAGCTGGACCAGCTGCCGGAGGAAGCAAAACAGCCGTACTCTGGTTTGCATCCTCCCCCAGCATGTGCCTGAGTCTCAGGGAGCCAAACGGGCAAATGCAGCAGTGAGGGTGTGTGGGGCACAGGGAAAGGGGATCTCCCCCTCCCTCAGACCATGTGCCACCTCCTCTGTGCCCCACAGCACCTGCGAGGGCAGGAAAACCCGCTGTCCCCTCTGGGGCTCTGCAGCAGGAACAGCTTGGGTTTGATTCGCCTCCCACTCCTCAGGGCTGCAAAATTCGGTTTTGTCTGTGCCTTGATCTGACCCTGCTGCACTACAGTTGCAAAGAAAGAGGAAATTGCAGTTTAGTAAAAGGCCACCCAGTTAGCTGTGATCTTGGGCCTCCCTGCTGAGAGCAGCTCAGTGTAGGGGAATTCCTGTCCCTGCCCCAGTAGATGAGGCTCTGCATAGGCAAGAGGGCAAAAAGAAGTTAATTTTCAGGCCTGAGTCCTTATTTTCTATTCTTTCCCCCTAAGAGTCTCTGGTTCTCATTACATGTGGGACAGGCCCTGGGAGCCTACAAAAATCCCAAGTGCCTTAAGGATACAGAAACACCAGGCTCTCCTTCCTTTGTGGGGATCTCTTTAGCAAGCCAGATTTTGCAGCTGAAACTCAGCACTGATTTCTCCCTCAGACCCAGAAGCAGCACTCAGAACTCCCCACTCCCACCTCCCATTTGTCAACGTGTGTCTGCTGAGAGGTAGAAGATAGAAGCTGCTTGTTTGGTCACCAAGAGTGAAAGGAAGGGGCAGCACAGCTCTCCTTACCTAACCTAGATCTAATGCAGCAGCCCCTCAGGCTGCATGGGGTTTCCTCTGTGGTGGGGAGAGAAGGTCAGTCCCTTCTGTCTTGGTCTGCTGGTCCTGGAGCTGACGCAGCCCACCCGCTCTGAGCTGAGCAGGCTGTGTTGGCATCAGGAACACGCTGAGATGGTCCCTAATGAGGAAACCAGGACTAAAACTGGAGTGTTGTATGCATCAGTCTACAGCTGGTATTCAGAAGAAAGGAGGTTAACCAGTCACATGTGATGTCTGTAAGAGGTGGGGGGAAGAGCCAGTTACTTAATCATCATCTTTTACTCTTACCTGGAACTCTGTGTAGCCACATATTGACCCATGGTCACTTGCAGATTGTAAACCCGCTGAGAGAGGGGCTGTCTTTTCATCCAAGTTGTCTCCGGTACAAGATACTGCGGTGGCCTTTTTCGCTGATTAGAGACCTGCAATGACACCATGGGTGATTAACAATGATGAACATTGATTGCAAAAGCAGAGAGCACAGAAAACAGCCAAGAAATTTCTTTGTTTGGCATCACTTGGAGAGTAGGTAAGACAGACCATAAAGAGCTTTTAAGCTGTTACGGATTGTGGGTGACACCGAAACACTGCAAGGAAGCAGGTGACTGCTGCTGGAGGAGAAATAGCTAAGGTTAATGCAAACAAGTGCATTGGGGTGGAAACTTTTAAATGCTGTATTCTGGCTTGCTCTCCCACTTCTAGTTAGCCCAGAAGTCTTCACTCTCTCCTGAAGCGCTGGTGGCCCTGTATGGCAATACCCATGTTATCTGTACTTTGGAGGTAAAGAAGCTGTGGCACAGAAGGTGAGGCCTTAAATAGCATCTTAGTAGTAGAGGCAGAAGCAGAACAAAAGTCTGCTGATGACAATAGTAGCAATATTAGCCTAGTAATGCTACTTCTGTAGGGAGGAAAAGACAGTACCTGGAGGGCATGATGGTAACATCTCGCTCTCTGTGAAGGAAAGTGCTAGCCCAGAATTGGAGATCCTCTTGGTGTGTGCTGAACATAAATAATTTTCCTGTGAGTCTGACAGAGAAACAAAGAATTGCACCTTGCCTTTGAAAAATTGCCTTTGTTAGACCGGTCTTGCTAAAATTGCTGGGAGTAACAGATTTTAAAATTGAGCTGCTGAATTAGTCTCAAATAGAAACTGTGACAGCCAGCCTTAAAGTGGAGAAAATTGGATTTAAGAATCGGACCTTGGGCATAGCAGGATGTCTAGGAAGTTGCTGTGCTATAGCTGATGAACTCATAGGGGCATGGATTTCATGCTGGTGAATAGCAATGTAATAAATGTTCTACACAAACATAACAAACCTAGGCTGGAGAAATTCCCTTTAAAGATGTGACCCAAGTGAGAAAACGCTTTGTAGACAAGTAATCTGCTGTGAGCAAACTGCAGCCCCAGAGGGCTACAGTCACACTCGCAACCATGTGTGGTATCTTCCCAGCGCATGAAGGAGGAGGAAAGAAATGCTCTTTGGAACAGAGCAGTGAGAATGAGCAAATGCTTTTGAGTGATTTCATGTATGCAAAAGCTTTTCCAGGGTCAGGCCTCAGTTGCAGAGGCTCTTGAAGAACAGCATCTCCGGTAGATCAGGAAGCCCTGTAGCAATGATAACAACTGTGCCCTTAGAGCGTCGTAGGTTCTGGTTCCAGAGGAATGGATAAGGAAAAGGTGACGGCAGGTGTAGAAAGCTTTGAAAGGGGCTAAACACTTAGATAAGTTAGGCCTGAAAGTCTTTCTGGAGAAGCCAGTGGGGTTTATTAATGTCCTCCTAATATCAGCTTACTTCATTCCCACAAAGTAAAAAAAATCCATTACTGTTACCCAGCTCATAAATGATAGTTTCTAGTCTTGAAGAATCCAATTCTGTAAGCATTTTACATGGAGGAAGAATCTCTTTGAGGAATACTTGTACCTTTGCTTGTTGATATGTAAAGGGGTGCGAGGGTTCATAGGACTAGAGCCTAAAAGGCATTAAGGATAAACAACAACAAAACCTCAACAACTCTACAAAACCATTTTTCCAATGGAGTTTCCTACTGTATAAAGGAATACAGCAGCTTTGTGGTATTAAACTAAAGGCTCTTGCTGTTTTCTTAGAGACCCATGTTGCAGTTCTTCATCTGCCTGCTGGTTTCCATATTTATATCTGGTATTAGGACTCTAGAATGCAGTAGTCATTCTTGGCACTAGCTATCAATATACTCCTTAAAATAATCAAATGAGGTCAATGTGTTGCTTTTTAATTCTGGAATGTAAATTCATAATTTCAGCATTTTGTAGTTCCTCTGTGTGGAGTCTACATCCCTTGGCAAGTGCTGAGCAGAATCCTGGGTTAGCTGTCAGTTTTAGTGCAGACTTCCTACGCCTCTCGCGTGACTTTTAACTTAATCCATCCCCGCAGCTCAACTCCTTATCGGCAAGATGGAGGCGATAACATTACCCCATAGGGGTGACATGGGGATAGATGTAATCAAGAGATTGTGCAGGTATTATTGTACTGAAACCCACAAAACGCCTAAGATTTCTTATCTAAAGATGAAGGTTAAGCAGGCACTAATACAATTGCTCTCTTGAGAGGTAGCTGGTTTGCATTCTTTTTGCTGATAACAGGGAGTGTGCTTTGTCCAGACCACTCATTAAGAATGCTGTTGTATATTGTTTGACTTATTTTTAACTGCAAAACAAATTGCAATGGGCATAGCGTGTGGGTAATGCCATCCAAAATGCTAAGGATCGCATTTCCAACAGAGCTGCACACTCTAAATGGCGATTTGGCATTTTCTAAAGAGTTCGTCTCGTATTGAGAACAGGAAGAGACTCTGGGAGTTTAAGCACTTTCGAAAAAAGTCCAGCCTCTTTACAGGATCTGAGCTTTCTTAAGACTGAAAACACTGGAGGAGGGCTGTGTGAAATCAAACCATGAATGAGCTTGGGGCAGTGGCACACTGTGACCTGGATGGTGAATGGAATAGCATCAGCTTAATGTGCACGCTGATGGTGAGAGAGAACATCACAGAACTGGTGAGGCACCTGGATCAGAGCTTGAAAAGGTTAAAACGCTTGTCAGAAAACAGAAGTTGGTCTCTACTGGCAGCAGCATCTCTTCAAAGCTCTTCTATTTGTTTTACCAGTGCTGTGTGCATCAGTATCGCACTTTTTAGCCACATATGTGGTGTTAAAGTCCTAATCCTGTTCTGACTAGGGTCAAATTCAAAAGCTTTTCCCTGCCCCATCCACTTAAGCTTCTGATACAACTTTTATTGTGAGGCAGTCAGGCATTATGCTGATTCTTGGGTATAAAAATGCACACCTACATTTTTTTATTACGAGAGGCATCCTGCTCTGTTCACACACATAACCACTCTGTAGACAGGTTTTTAACTTTCGGTTGGACTAAAAAGCTTTGAAACTATCCAAATGATATTATATGTCAGTTGGAGTTAGTGTGGTGTACTATGCCTTCTATCAGGTAATGGGTACCTGCATCTGTTTCTGTAGGCATGCAGGTTTTCAGTGGACTTTTTGCTCTGAGTTCCTCTCAGATCTGTGTGGATCCTCCCATCAGACACTGCTGGATTATGAGTGTGTGTCGTGGCTTAACCCCAGCTAGCAAAACAACCACAACAGCCGCTTGCTCACTCACCAACCTCCCACTGCCCAAATAGCAGGGAGAATCTAAAGAGAAGGGAGAAACTTGGATTGAGAGAAACACAGTTTAATAAAATAACAAAATACTAATACACTACTAGTAAATATATAGAAATAAAAGATAGAAATAGAATATAAAATAAAAGATACTCAATGCGATTCCTCACGAACTCCACCCACACCGAGCAGCCAGTCCCAGGAAGCAGCACCTGGTCCCGAACAGTTGATCTGAAAAAGAGGAAAAAGCAAAAAAGGCAGAAGGGCCCAGAGGTCTCTGCAAAATGGCAAAAGGCTGAACTAAATGTCCCAAACAGAACTCCCCAGCCTCCGAGGAAAAAAAAGCAAAAACGAGCCTGTGAGAAAGAGAGACTGGAAGATCCCAACTCTCCTTAAATAACTAGCATTGCACTAGTGGGATGGACTATTCTTACTGATCAGTCTGGATGTCAGTCAAGCTCTGCCCCATCTCTGCCCCACTTCCTCGCTGCCTCACACCTGTGGGCAGAGCGCTCAAAACATCCTTGGCTCTCAGACCAGAGCAATTAAAAACATTAACTCTGTTCTGGGGTGTTATCTCTTGTTCTCAAACTAAGTCCAAATAATGACCGTGCTAGCTGTGGAAAAGAAAGATTTCTAACTGCATGAAGAAAATTAACTCATTTTCAGTCACCAGCACAGTCTATATACTTTTCAGGAGAATGTTTGCCATTCTCTATGCTGCCTTGCTTCCTTCCAGCTCTGTGTCTTGCCTTGAAATTCTGAACTTCTAGGCTGTAGAGTGAAAGGCTGTTTAGTACTGGTCACTGAAGGGCTTGAATTGTCGATAAGTTCCTGGGTGAACTGTCTGTCATAAATGGGGAAGGCCCAAACACCATCCTTGAGGGGATGAATTCTGCTGGAGGCTAAACAGTGGTAATGGCTGGCTTTTTTATGTAGATGAAAACCTTAGCAAGTGCTTAACATCGTGATTTGCAGCAACAGTCACACAGTCCCTTTCCTCTACCCATGTTAAATATGCATGCAACCCTGCCCTATACCATGCTCCTCCATGTCCACTTCGCCTGCAATACCATGGATGACAAACGAAGCTATGAAGAGCCGCTACATTGCCTCCCTGGTTCAGACAACCAGGTTCCATTTGAGGACACTGGCAGTGTAGTTTCATTTCTTGCCCTCTGTGCACATCAGCTACCAGGCCCAGATACGCCCCTTGCTTCTGGCCTGGAGGAGATCCAGCCCAGCGTGTGTATGGGGATTCTGAATTCGCTTTCTTCTCTTTCTAACTGAAAGGTTTTAAACTGAGATGCCAGACACCATTAAACTGGCACTTATTTGACTTCTGTCTAGGGTAACTGGTAGATAAATATTTTGGTTGAGAATATATCTTATGATAAATATTCTATTTTACAAGATAACTGACTTGAAAATATTGAAGAATGTAAATGTTTTGCTTTTCAGGTTTTATGTGCAATAAAATGATGACTGGTATCAAATAGGTGTAATTTAATTTTTATGTGACTGTTTCTTCCTCTCCAATTCTCAAATAAAGTGCTCAGCACCTTTTAAAAAGCCCACCTGCATTAAGAGACTGATTTTTGTTGGCCTCTAGAGCACTAGTTTTAATTTGCTAACAGGAAAAAAAATCTATTGAAGGAGGATTATACAAGCTAAGAGACATTTTTAGCATGGGAAAGTGAGATAGCAGGCAATGAACTCCAGGAAACAGACTCAAGAATGGGAAAAATGGATGCAGCCTTAACTGTGCATCTTCTTCTGCAATACGTGTTTAGACTGTTTAAATTCTGCCCCTTCTGCTTGTTGCACAAGGAAAGTCCTCCAGCTGGATCGTCCCCCTGTCCCTGGTGTTGCAGGTAACAGGAAAAGCAGAATTGTTACTGCTCTTGAAAAAGAACTTTCAGCTTCTTTAAACCGTTTGGTCCTGCTCAAAGGAGTCTCTCTGGCAGACTGTATTAACTTGCTCTTCATTCAGCCCAGCGTGGCCTTTCTCTCCCGTTTCGTTCGTCAGTGTGTCCAGGATGCTGTGCATACATACATCTGGAAGTGCAGACGTGGAAGACGTTCTCTGAGCCCAGCAAAGGGGACCCACTCTGCTGCAGGAGCCCTCCCTTACTCCCAAATCTGTACCACGCATGAAGTCAAGAAAAGGTGGCAGGAGGCCTGCATGGATGAATGAGAATAAGCTCCAGACAAACCTCAAATAGAAAAAGGAAGAATACAAGAGGTGGGAGCAGGGACAGGCGACCCAGGAGGGATGTAGAGACACTGAGTGTGCAAATGCCCACCTGGATTTGAATGCGGTGAAGGCCATGAGGGGATTCTACTGGTACATCTGTAGCAAAAAGAAGAGCAGGCAAAATGTGGGCCTGCTGCTGAATGGGACAAAGGACACGGAAAAAGCTGAGGTATGTACTCAAAGCCTTTGCCTTGGTCTCTACTGGTAGGAATTGCGTTCAGGAATCCCGGGCCCCTGAGAGAGAGTCTGGAGCAACAAAGATTTACCCTCAGTAGAGCAGGATCGGGTTAGGGAACATGGACACAAACTGAGCATGCAGAAGCCCACAGGACCTGATGGAATGCACACGTGAGTGGTGAGGGAGCTGGGTGATGTCTCTCCAAAGCCACTCTCGATCATCCTTGAAAGGTCACACTGATCAGTAGAGATTCCTGAAGACTAGAGGAAAGCAAATGTCACTCCTATCTGCAAGAGGGGCATGAAAGAAGATCTGGGGAACTACAGGTTGGTGAATCTTACCTCGATACCTGGGACAGTAATGGAACAGCTAATTCTGGAAACCATTTGCAAACAAATGAAGCATAAGAAGGTGATTGGGAGTAGTCAGCATGGATTTATGAAGGTAAAAACATGCTTAACCAACCTGGTGGCCTTCTATGATGAGATGACTTGCACGGTGGGCAAGCAGAGAGCAGTGGATGCTGTTTATCTTGACCTTAATAAGGTTGATGACACTGTTTCCCACTGTCTATACTCACAGAAAAATTGATGAAGAGCTGAGACTTACAACCCTGGTGTTTAGAGCTGACGGGTGTCCTGAACCCCAGTCCTAGCTGCAGGGGTTGTTAATATCTACATTATTATTGGATAATATACTTAACTGTGGGCTCCCAGGTGGACATACCCACAAAATGAAGTCATGGAAAGGGACAAGATATAAGATTCAGCCTTCCCTGCAGCACCCGCTGACGATGGCTCAGCACTCTATTCCTTGTCAGTCTTGAGCATCTCTTTCTCCTCTTGGAGCATGAGGATCCCTCTGTGGTGATAAAATGCCTAATTCCTTTCACAGATTTACTCCCCAGAAGCTCCTGGTATACAACTGTGGTACCATGGTGTTACTTGTGCATCACCTGGTTTTCCAGCACGAGGATTTGCTGAATGGAGTGTATTTCTGTGCTCTTCGAACAGTAAAAACCTGCAAGCCATCTTTATTCTCAAAGGATGTGTGCCCGCACAACTCTTGCCAATATAAATAAGGTTTTAAATAGTTAAGGATTGCTGAACTGAGCTCATGGTGTACTACAAATAGTAAAAAAACCCCACACCAACCTTGCATTTTCTGTTGCTGTTTAAATGACTCAATTAAACCATCTGCTTCTGAAACAGCTCATGTATTTTTGGATTTGGTTATGAACTGGCCACAGCATTGCAAACAGCACTCATCTTGCAAAGATATCTGTTTTTATACACAACATGAGACTGGCAAGAGAGCTATGTTTTAGAAGTCAGACAGGAATGGTATGACTTGAAATTGGCACAGCCTTGTCATTTCACTTCACTACCACCTCATTTGTGTAAAACAGGGAAAGTTTTAAATGGATGTTACCATAACGAGAGCATCCAATGAATCCCTTATTTGTGGCAAAGGAAAGCAGTCACCTTCTAAGGTGACTTCACTTTGCCTTCTGTGATTCACATGGGACGTAGAATTACGGCATTTGTTCTTACGCAGAATTATGGATGAGACCCAAGACTAACTGACAGCTCAGTTATTTCTTCCTGATGCATTTCATTAATAGCCCCTGCACCTCTCACCTCTACGAAATTGGCAACTAGTGAGGTGCCTGTAAGAGGCTAATTGCCCCCAGAGTCAATTGTCTTGGAGCCAATTGTTAATCTCCTGATGTTAATTGCCAAAAGCAAGAGTAATCAAAGTAGGCAGGGGGCATAGAAGCTGCATGCATATTAGAGCTACATAGCAAAATGCAGGTGGTGTTCAACTCTGCTCCATGATTCCACAGCAGAGTTTAGCAAGTGGAAACATGACGAGGCACTAGCTGAGTGTAAATCCTGAAAGTTTTGCTGCATTTTTCATTCATAACCTTCAGATTGCTACACTACTTGAGCGCAATGAAACAGGTGGGGTGAAATCTGGGCCCTGGGCAGGTAAGTGTGTGTTAGAGATATGACTGGGATGCCTCTACTACTTGATGTTGGGATGATACTGGCAGTGTTGTGATGACTTTGCAAAGAAAAAGAAGGGAAGTGTAAAGGCTGTATAGCTTAGTTCTCTCTTTTGCCATGGCTTTTCAATTTGGTGTTTCCGGACAGAAGATTGAATTTAATCCTGGGGTTAAATGAATCTCTGGTAACTTCTGTTGAGTTGATTCTGCCTGTATCAAGGTGCATCTTCAGTGTGTTTGACTGGTGCTTTTGGATTTGGTTTCCTAACATAAGGTGACTGAGTACCTTACTGAAAAAGAAAGAAAACTGCTATTATTTTTTTTATAAATCAAAATGCATTAAAAAACTATGAAATTATACAGAATGTAGTGTGGGACAAAAATCTGACCTGTGTTTGTAGTTTGTTAATTTAAGGGGAAGGAGGTACCTTTGATAAGATACATATTTTGCACATAACCAGTTGCAAAAATCCTGCTAGGCTCCTCTTTCATTCTGTCAGACTGATGGCTTTCGAGCATCCCAGTTTACAGCTCCTGTCTAGACTATGGTTTGACCTTTTGTTCCTGGTGTCAGAGGGTGACTTTCAAAAGCTTGAGTCTGCTGCTGTTGAGCAGAGATGGAAGTGGGTATTCCACGAACCTGAGCAGCTGGAACATCTGGTGGGGGGATAAAACTATCAGTCGTTTGTCTGGATGGTTGAGGCTGTGGCTGGAGGGCTTTGTCAGTATGTGTGACAAATGTTTTATCTCCCAGTTTACAGTATAATGATAATTCTTCTAAATAAGTAGAGTTTACTGTAGATTTTTTTTTTTAACCCATGCATCTGGAGAAGAAGAAAACAGAAGTTTTCTGTGACTACTGTATTGTATATTGTAATGAACATTTTGCAAATGAACAGCAACAATGGTTAAGTTACCTTACAAACTCTGGTCTGGAAACTGCCAGCACAACTCAAGGGACTGAGAAACACCTTAAAAAAAGACCCACAAGATTTTTTTGGTACTGGTGACACAAATAGGGGGAAAAAATAAAAAAACAAAAACGAAAGAAGGTAGTAAGATTACTATATTCATAGCATTAGGGTTGGGAAGCAGCATAATAGTAACAGATTCAGAAAGCAACTCTGCAAAATACACTTTATTTTGATTCAGATTTCAAGCTGGCTGCTAGCTGTGCTTGTAACACAGTGTAGATATGCCGAAGTGTCATCTACAAAGGTCTGCCCTTCAGCATATTTTTTTCTGTGTGTAATATAGTGCACTAATATGTACAGGAGCTGTGAAGGGGGGTGAGGGAAAGAAGAAATAAGCTTTGTGACCCAGTTTTATACACAAATTAGAAGGCTTAATTTGAGGCACAATCATTTTATCAGGTGTGTGTGGCAACTTAAACTGGCAAGATGATTGGGTCCCTGGAGAGGGAATTTCATTCTAATTTTTTTTTCTGCCCTAAATGAAAAGCTACTTGATATTTGGTTTAGTATGCATGCTTTCAGCACCTGCTGCTAGCATTGTGACAGATACTGGTAACCACAAAAATTAACATATATTTATAAATAAAGTCATGAAAAGCATGACTGCAAAGGTTAGGCTAAAGGCAGGGCCTGCCACTGAACTTAGTTATTGAAGAGATGACCTGTTTTTCCTTTCTTCCCTCCGCCCTCTACCTTATGGTGAGTCTGAAACTACAGAGTATAACATCAAACTGAAGCAACAAAGTTTTTGGTATTTCAGAGAAATCTTCCCTATGGAATGGAGAGGAGACCCTATTCTATGGGAGCTTTCTAACTGTCCCTGGAAGTGCAGTAAAGAGAAGTGCCATCACAAGCCTTCACTTGTCGCTTCCCTCTTGCATGCTACCAGAAAAGGAAAGGTGACCTCCTGGCATGCTGCAGCATGTCCCCTCCCTTCTGAGGACCAAAGCCCATGAGACCACCTGCCCTCAGAAGCACGGCGATGGTTGCCTGCACATCAGTACTTGTGGGCGCATTACAAGAACTGCTTGTACACCTCAAAGAGGACTCTCTGCCTGCAGTGATTGAAGAAACCCGTGGTTGGCCTTCAAAGGGAAGCAGCTAGCTTGAAGGAGACCAGAGTGCTGGTTGCTATTGCTGAGCCCTTCTGGAAGAAGGGATGGTGTGGTTCCCCAGCCTCGTGTGGGATTTGTGCCACTGGCACGGATTGCTGCTGGTTCAGTTCTCTAAAGCCTCAAATCTCATTTCAGTAAAAGTTGTGTTAATGCGTATCCAAAGCTGTGTACACACTGCTAAAATCCGCTTCCCTAAAGTGCTTTCTGGTCATGGTTTATGTTCTCCTTAGAATGAATCACAGATGGGGTCTTGTTTTCCTTTTTTTTTTTTTTTTCCCCCTTAATCCCATCAGTTACATGGTGGGCTATCAGGCTGTTGGTTGAACTAGGCCTGTTTAATTTTTTACTTCACAAACAAACTGGTGGTAATGAGGAAAAGGGAGGAGATGAAAGGTTTACAGTTCACACACCCAAAGGATGACCATATCTATGTCTCCAGCATATTGGACTTATGTGTCCATGTTTCGGTACCCAGAAGGCTGCCGGGGTGCCCTCTGTGAAAAGAGGTCAAAGGCTGCCACCATGCCAGACACAGCTGGCTCCAAAATAGATCCAAAGCTGAGCCCATCAGTGAAACTGGTGGCACCTCTGTGGAAACGTATTTAAGAAAGGGTAAAACATGCTGTGTAGCAGTTGTGAGAGAGACGAGTGAGAAAAAAAGGGAAGGAAACAGTCCTGAAGACACCCAGGTCAGTGAAGGAGGCGTGGGAGGAGGTGCTCCAAGTGACAGAGCAGGGGGTCCCTGCCAGCCTCTGGTGCAGGCCATGGTGAGGCCAGCTGTCCCATACAGGCCGTGGAGGACCACGTCAGGAGATAACCACACTGCAGCCTGTGGTGCAGACCGTGGTGAAGCAGGTTGTCCCCCTGCAGCCCGTGGAGGACCATGTCAGAGCAGATATCCACACTGCAACCCATGGACAATCCTATGCTGGAGCAGGGGAACCATGTGAGGAGGAAGGAGGGGCAGAGAAGAACCACAATCCTCATTCCCCATCTCCTTGTGCTGCTCGGGGCAGGAGGCAGTAGAAGAGTGAAGGGCTGAGACTGAGTTGGGAAGAAGGAGGTTTAAGAGAATGGTGAAGTTTTTTTAGTTCTGTCTGTTTCTCACCGTTCTATTTCTAATTGGCAATAAATTGAATTAATCTTCCCCAAGCAGAGCCTATTTTGCCCCTGATGGTAACTGGTGTAATAGGTGATCTCCCTGTCTTTATCTCAACTCATTAACTTTTCCACCTGATTTTCCCCATCCTGTTGAGGAGTGGAAGTGGGGGAGCAGCTGGCTGGGGGTCTAGCAGCTGCCCAAGGTTAGCCCACCACACTCAGTTACGATATGGCCACACAGAAAATTGATTTGGTAAATGACACACACAAGTGGAATAGAAATCTCCAGTCTTGGTGAGAACGAACAGCTCGCACCATGTGGAAATACAAACTTCCTTCAACAGATGTCCTGACAACACAATGATCTCTTGGCCCACCAGTGGCGATCTCCTCCAGGAAAGTCTCAGTCTCCCTGACTCAATTGTATGGAGTGATTTACTGCAAGTGTGGCACTCTGTCAGTACAAGCAGATCCGTTTACTTTTCAATCGTGTGAGTTTGAAATTCTCTCACTCAAACAGACACTGTACCAGTAGCTGTTATTTATGAAGTGATTTGAAGTCCTTTTTCTGTCATTGGAAAGGACAGTTTGCAGTTGCATTGGCAGAAAACTTTCTTCTCAGGGTTAGCTAAATTTATAGATATTTAAAAAACAAAAACCAAAACCAAACCCGCATGTGTCTTTCAGGATGCATTTGCAACATTATTTGATTTTTGAGACCAGTGAAAAGAGAATTCACACAGATTTGAAAGTTAGTAAGGTTGTAAAATTTCACAGTCCAAACTACATATATACATTCTCTATTGGTTTTATTTAATATTGACTACAAGCAGCATGGAGCCTCCAGAAAGCATTTCTGATTTTTTTTTTTTTTTTTTTTACAATGAATCATATACAGCAAAAGGCCATTCTTCTTCCTGTGCAGGGTCAGACAGACAGCTTAATGGTATTCATTCCTCATCAGCCTTTGATAGAAGTTGTAGAGTCAATATGGATATGCTATCCTAGCCCATCTCCAGGAAGAGATAAGCTTTGATAGAATTATGGCTTATGTTTCATAAACCAGACCTGAAACCATACCAGAATGGATCAAGAAAATGTGCTATAGTTGCTGTTGTTGCTCTGTAAGAAGCTAAGCTGTTGTTCAGAAGAAAGGTGACATAAATATCCCTTTTTTTCCTTCTAGACTGCTGAAGAAAGGCTCATCAAATTACTAAAACTGGGTAACCTTTCTAAGTGTGCTAATTTTTCTTAATACAATTAAACTAGTGGTGAACTCAAACCTTGTCTCTTCCTTAGGTCAAGATACGGTTCACCATGTAAGCCGTGGTTTTCCATAGTCAGCTATCAACAGAGTTTATAGATTCTCTTTGCTGGAGCTGAGTTGTGTGCTCATTTGCAGAGACTTCATAGTGCATTTGGAATCGTAACTCCAGTGTGGGCGGTTCATAAGAATGGGGAGCCATACCAGCAGGGAAAGGTAAGGAGTAACTCATTACATAGATGCAATACTGGTGGAGTGACAAATGTGTGAAGTGATTTGAAAAAGGTCTTTACAGGTTGGATAATATTATTTCAACAGCTGCTGTGTGATTTATTATCTCTGTTCCCTCTCCTGGAATATCACCTAGACATCCTTTAAATAGAAAGAGTCCCTGAAGTCACACCTTTTAATTGAGGAGGGATGGTGAAAGAGAAAAAAAACCCTAGCATTTAATTAGCTCTAGAAAATGCTTCTCTTTTAGATGTGTTCCTAAACTGCTCCTTACAATCCCACAGTGCTTTTCAGTTAAGCACTCATAGCACTTCTCAAGCCTAAGGTCACTACAGTGTAGACAGTGAGAAAAGTCATACTTGTAAGTACGAATTGCTGCCTCGCCTGTTCAGTCTGATGATTTTCAGCAATGCAGTTTTCCTTTGGGCACAAAAAAACTTGTTTTCAGCCTTGGATCTGTTTTTTACACCTGCATTTCTACTGGCTTCAGTGGATTTTTTTTCTTTTAATGCAAACGTTAGAGGAATGAGACATAGGAAAATTGTAACAATATAAGAGGTATGTGACTTTCCACTTAAGACTATGTTGACTTGCTGTTGATTTTGGAAAACCTTCAACACACGTAAGTCCTAAAGACTTTAAGCATATGTTTAAATCAAATATGTGCGTAAATTGAACATGTAGTGGTTATATATGTAAACTAGAATGAAAAATTGTACAGAATTTGTTTCACCACTGAAGAATAACATAGGATCTTCCCAGCATCTGTTGACTTAAAATGGTCTTCTGAACAAGTTCCAGGTAAAGAAGATATGCATTTATCATCAGTTTTAGTATGAATGAAAAAAGGATTTTCTGGTGATCATAATGAACTAAAATCTTGTATGAAAGTATTTTATTTTGAGATAGCGTTAAAACTTTAAATGGGAAACATTTTATTTGTCTCTAGTTGGATTTTTTGTGTGGAAAAAATATAGGAAAAGAGAACACATATTATTGACCTAAAACAACCTCTACTGAAACTAACATGCTCAAGTAACAATGAAGAATGTGGCTCCCATTTCTGACTGTAAGGTATTTTGTAAGGTAAGTGACAAGAAAACAGGATATAATGCTGAACATTAGAGTACAGAAAATATGAGATTGGGAAGCATTTCCTTCAAATCAAAAAGAGATTTAGAAACCTGTGTAGGGATTTGTTTTACCTAACCTTGCCTGTGTCCAATATAGGTGTCTGTCACAGAGCTGGACATCCAGGAACTTTTTGATCAGTGGGTACTTTTAGGATGTGATTTGTCTCATTGCACTTTAGATGCCCAAAATAGGGCAAATGAATTGTGTCATGTAAACGTGTATTTTTTTTCTGTTGACTAACCATGTATCAACATTTGACCAGTTGGAGACTAGCTTGATGGAATATAAGAGTTAGTGAGCTGGATCTACTCCAGAAGTGACAATAGTAATAATGGTTTTGAAAGAAACACTTTACAGAAAATACCAGGAAGTTATTTACATAATCAGAAATAATTAGAGACTGTTTCAGAAAAGCCAAACAATCATGTTAAGGCACTTTAAAAAAAAACTAAACACAGGAGATGATTTTGTCTTTAATTTAAAAGAGTAGAATGGCAGCAGTCTAAGT
>VWYH01009815.1:384233-436571 GCA_013399365.1 Pampusana beccarii | reverse complement strand
CGCTGCGGCAGGCGCGGGGCTCGGCGGCGGGCGCAGCGCCCTGCAGCCCGGCCGGCAGCCCCTTCGCGGCCACCGCCCGGGGCAGCCGCGGGAAGGTCGCCTCGCTCCCCGCAGGAAACTTCCCGCGGGAGGGAGGAAAGTTGTTTCTGTTTACAGTTGTTATTATTTTCTGCCTTACATCGTGCGTTTGGTGGGACGGGGGTGGCACCAGCTGGCGAGTCCGCCGCGGCGGAGAGCGGCTACAGGAGCTGCCCATCCCCGGCGGGTCCCTCCCCGCCTAGAGGGGGGACCCCCGGCCCCGTTCCCCGGCACCGCCGCCGGAATTGCGAGTCCCTCGGCTTCGCTGCTTTTTGTTTTTGGGGGTGTCAGGGACAACGGACCGGGCAGGGCCACCCGCTACTGCCGGCGGGCAACTTCGCTCCGGCTCGCCCGAGTTGACCGGAGCGGCGGAGGCGGCTGTCCGGGCCGGGCCGTCCCTGCCCGCGGCAAGGGGCATCCGGGCGCCCGCGATGGGGGCGCTTCTGACCGGCAGTGCCTTAGTCCGGGACGTTCGGGCGGGTGAGGAGCTCCTGGTGGTGCTTCTGGCTGGGCACGGGCATCCGTACAGCCCCACGCTGCGAGGTGGCACACAGGAGTGTAATCATCACCTCGGTTTCAAACTCCCAGCTGCCTAATGGAACTTTAATTTTCCAGTGTACTAGTGCGGTGGACACTAGGGGTAGAGCTGTGCTGGGGGTGGAGGCTGCTGACTCCCATGGAAGTCACTTGTAGGTCGGCTGCTGATGCACACAAAGGTGGGATCGGGCCATGGAAACTTCATGGGGTCTCTGCACACACAGATCCGTCATGGATTGCAGTGAGACAGCTTTGTGCAGCTTGGCTGTGAAATTTATCCAGCATGGCAAAAAAAAAAAAAAAATTGATCTGTGTCTCTCTCTGTTTTTCCCCTTCGTGCCTGAGAAGTTAAGTGGAAATTGCACTTAGAGTTTGTTTTTGGAGGGATCTGACAGCTGAGCAGAGGAGGGAGGCTTGTTAGAGGGAGCGATACCACTTAGCAGACCAACAGCTGTACCTGGCAGAGCAGCCACACTGCTCGGCAAGCGAGTCTCCTCAGCTGTACCTGTAAATCTCTCCTGCCAGCTCTGGAGTGTTGTGACTACAGGAATAGCTGTAGCAAGTGAGGGAGTAGCTGTTTGGTAAGAAGAAAAAGGGTGTATTCAAGTTTGACTCTTCCTTGCTTGTGGCCACCAAACCATAGCCGATTAAAAATGATATTCCCTTGAAGTTTTTGGAGTCAAATGGTAGAGGCTTAGTGCGCTGATAGGATTAGGAATTGGTAGATCTGCTGTTCTGTGGTGAAGCCAAGTCCCGTTTGGCATTTTTCTGTCAGCTGTCTACTCCTCCAAAGTTGGTATCATTTGCTTGATGAATGTGTTCTCGCATGGTGTCCATCTGTGTTAATACCTGCCAACTCCTTGGAAAAATTAGCATATTTTTTCTTTCCTGCTGTGTTTGCTCCATGCTTACTGGTTTCACAAGGAGTGCTCAGCCCTTAGCAGATCTTAGGAAGGCTTTGTTTCAGGGCTTCGGGGCACCATGCTGAATTGTTTGTTGTAACACAGATTCAGCAATTTAATAGAAGTATGGTATTTCCATTGGTTGCATTCCACAGGTAACGTAGTTTGCACACACGTTCAGAAAACTTGTCCAAGAGTTATTATTTCCCCTTGTTTCAGATGAATTATACTGCTGGAACACAAACTCAGCATTCAGTAGGTGAGAGATTAAATTAAATATTCTTCTGTGAATTTTTGAATGTAGAAAAATTGCCTTTCAAGAGTTCTCAATATGCTCTATAGCTAACTGCTGAAGATTATGGCCTTATATTCGTGCTATTGTGAAACTATAAATAGGTTGAGATTTTAATACAATTCAAAGGATTTACCATAAACTCTGAGGAGAATGTGGTGCTGTGAAATCAGTGGGAGGATAATCCTCACCCATTTTCCATTTGACACACGTTTAGGTTGTTAGTGTCAGTGGAGTAGATCTGGATATAAATGGGATCACAACCTGTCCATCTGTATTGTATTGTACCTTTTTGATCATAACTGATTCAGCTTTTTTTTTTTTTTTTTTTTTTGTGGGCTGTTTCTATAGTGGAAACTGCTAGAAATCTATTGAACCCTAATCTAGACCCAAATAGAGTACGGCCATTTGGTTTGCAAGGCTTGAACAGCTCTTTTTTTTTTTTTTTTTTTTTTTGTTTTTTTTTTTTTGTGTTTTTTTTTTTTTTTTTTTTTTCCCCCTTCTGTTACGTGATTGTATGTGTTACTGTCTTGGTGGTGCAAGTGGTAGATCAATGTAGCGTTCTTGAAAGGTCAGGAAGGGGGGATGTAGTAGACCTGCCAATGTGATGTACATCAGGTAGCAGATAATTTTGTGGCATTGTGTCCTTATTTGAAGGTAGGTTGGTGACCTTTCTTGAGGTATGTCTCAATTCAGTGGAGCTGGACCCCAAGGCAGAGTGCATGTCAGATGGGATGGGCCTGGAGGTATAAAGAGCTTTCCAAATCTTGGCCAATACTCCTTTTGTTGTGGAGGGTGTTTTAAATTTTAGCCAGTTGGCACCAGAGTGTGTCTTTGGATGGCTCCTGGAGGGAGCTGCCTGGTACACCCGGGTTTACCACCTGTCACTTGTTGGGAGCTCGCAGTGCTCTCTAAGATTGGCAATTTGCAATCAGAATTAGCTGAGAAATACCCATCTCAAACCTTTTGGGTGGAAAATAAAGATTATCAGTGAAGTTATTTGCAAGAAGTGTCAGCTCCTTATTAATAACCTGGCAATTTCTTCACCCTCCAAGTTCTCTTGGTGAATTTTAGGAGACTTGTTTTCTGCCTACAGAGCTTTCCGAACAATTTCAGGTGTGACACAGAGAAGGTGGAAGATGCTATAAGGGCATGAAATAATGAGTCCAGCCCCCTTTGGGGACAAGACAACTTTTCATCTGTTTGATGGGCTTTTTCCATTTTAGGAAGTCTGAATGTGGATCTCTTGCTAGAAACATTAGGCAGACAATTCTTTGCCCCTTTTTTTTTTTTTTTTTTTTTTCTTTGGGATAAATAAATAAGACAATGACATAGTTAACAGAAACCTTTCTTAAAAACAAACCAACCCCTAACAACAGAAACATACCCAAAGCCTGAAGTGTGGGAGGTGAACTTGCACTTATCTTTGTGGAAGAACTTGATGTTGTGTCCCCTTGTGCTGCCTCTCAAATACCAGCATATTGGAAGGAGACCAGGTGCTTTTTACTCCTTGTTCTTTTTGTTTCCATACCCGCTCTTTGTTGGGAGGCTGGTGGTGAATGTTCTGTCTCATTAATGCACCTTTGCATTGTCTTGAATTTTAGCGGAGATTTGCCTATGTGCTGGGGAACCCACCCCTCCCGAATTAGGTTCCCTGACCAGTTGTTGGTGGAGGAAGGTGAAGGGGGCTGCTCACTGCTGCTCATGAGCACTGTGAAGAAAATGTTGGAGATGATCCTGGCTTCTGTGGCTTATCTGTGGGTTTGGGGAACTGCTTGTTCCTGAGGGAGAAAATGGCAGCAGAGACTTTGTTGTGTTTTCCTGTTGCCTTTCTAGCTTTTTCTGAAAAGAAAATAAAAAAACAAACCATTCTGCAGTGTTTGCTGTAGCTGGATGGGGATTTCCTCCAGCCCTTTGCTCAGAATACTTCTCCTCTTCACTCTCCTGCCGTGTGCTACCCCCGAAACTGAGCGCAACCTGGTCATTGCTCCGTGCTCCTGCAACTCCTTTCTACGTACAATGGGTCAGCCTCGGGGTTTTAGGTGGCAGCCTGTCATAGTTGTGTCTGCTGCCTTTCCCCTGAAATTGGTTTGCTGAAGGGTCCTTAGCCTGCCTACGCTTTCCCAGGTGTGTCTGCTTTCTTCTGTAGACGTCCCAGCTGCAGTGAGCGGAGGGGCTGTCTGTCAGTAAGCGCAGGCAGGAGCTGCTTTGCTAGGCTGGGCTCAGACTGCCAATGTGCTGGCATCCTTCCAGGTCGAAAATTCCACGTAAAGGTAGAAAGATTAATGCTGTCTTTATCTTACCTGAGATGTTTATGAAACTTACTTATCTGAACTTGATGTTATTTGCTTTCCCTGATGCAGACTAGGATGTTTTTGCTCCGTTTTTCATCTCCTGTTTTAGACTTCTACTGTTCTCCTGTGGGTGCTAGCAAGGGATAGATCCTCAGACTTGCCTCCTGTCTATGATCTTCTCAGTTACGCTTGCAGCACTGTATGACTGATAGCTGCTTGTTCCTTACAGAAGGCTGATGTCTACCTTTGCTCAGATGTCAGAGCAACTCAGATCACATGAGATTTTTTTCCTTATGTCTGAAGACAAGCTCACTATTGGTTTTGATAGAAGATTCTGTTTGAAAGTCAATGCAGCACTCTGCCATCTTGCAATTGATCCTTGCTTTCTCCCCTGCTTACAAAGGGGAATGAGATCTGCAAAGCAGTGGGTGTGTGGTATTCCTTTGACGGACTCTGTATACTGGTTTTAAATTATTCTGTTTGGGCTACTGAGAAATTGAGTTCGTTTGACAGCCACAAGAACCTGGCCCTCATTTAATTGCATGCAATGAAAACCACCCCCCAGTCACAGGCAGAAACCCTGCTGCGCGCCTGCGAGGGGTCCGTGCTGAGTCCTTTTGTTGGTGTCCCTGTAAGCTTTTCATCAATTTCCATGGGACTACACCATTCAGTGTGAGCAAACTTACTCTGGTCCCTCTTCTCAAAGGTGCTGATAGTCTGGAACTACTTGAAGTTGAGAGTTGAACTGCTCTTTGAATCTTCTGAAAGTCTTGATGATTAGTAAATATTAAACTTACTAGCAGGGCTTCTCTTTCTGTTTCAGTACATATGAGCACAGCTTTTTGCAACAACTGCTTGCTGACCTTAAGAAATAAAAATCTCTGTTTCTGAATGGATTCAAGGTAAACTTACCTGTCACTGTCAACAGTAAAGTCTTAACAAATTTTAATTTCTCAGAATGCTTATTGCTCCACAGTTACCATTGCTACAATGTAGACTTTTATAAGCTTTTTTTTTTTTTTGTTACTGTGAATCGATATTGGGAAACTTTGTGCTGAGTTCCATAGCATTAACACTGTATTCACAGATGTAGAACTATCATTACTTGGCTGAAGTCTAACTTTTTTAGAGATAAAGTCGATGTGAATGGAAACTTTCTTTTTCCTTTAGAAATAAACATATAGAACAGAAATGCCCAGTGCTTTTTTATGAATGAATGTATACCCTTGATGGAGTGCAACTAGTATGTCAATTTTATCTCTGTATAGGGCGAGCATATTTCTGAATTCTTAAATTGTTTCCATTAATTTTTAGAAGTGACAGGTAGTTTATCTTGTACTGTACCATGTAACTAACTCTAAAAGCGCTTCAGAGAATTGGAAGGAATTAGATCCATGTTACTTTTCCCGAAGCCAGCACTACTATATTTTGTTTGACTCTTGTTGCCAGACGTACTGTATCAAATCCTGCCTGACAAAGCTGCTGCACTTGTCCTTGTGTGAATGTCACTCCAGCACAGTTTTTTTCCTCTCAAGCCTTTTGGGCTGATGCATATGTATTACGTGTCAAATCTGAGGTGATCCAGAGGGAGTTAAGGACAGGGTTTGGGGGATGCAAGGGTCTGAATCTGATGTTTTTTATTGCAGATTGTTCATGGTGTTCAAGGCAAATATTTGACTTCTGTGTGTGACTTGTCGAAGTGTCAACGTTTATAAAAAGAAGTGTGGATGTGTGTGTGAAGGGCCCACTTCTAATCAATGAAAAGAGCAGTTTTCCTCTTCACATTACGGAAATAAAATTAAGTTCAGGGATTTTGGATTAGTGTAGACCTGGTATGTCTGGGATAAAGATGAAGAGATGTCTGTGATGGGTCATTTAGATTGAGCAGCCACCTACTATAGTACAAGGCTAATGTTTCAAAGCACCTTTGTGTTTTGTTAGATGTTTCTGCTCCCAGTGGAGCCCATTCATGTAAGATCTTTGCAGATGAGGTAGGTATTTGTCCTTACAGTTGCAATTGAAACTGTAGAATTTGGTTAATTCCTCCTTATTGGTGTTTCAGTATCCAAGGTATAGAGAGCATCCTTTCGTGGGCAGAATGCTCGCATGTGGCAAAACGGTGTTTCTGGCACAGGCCTCATGCTCTAACTAGAAGATGAAACCACCAGAGATGACAACGAACCAACGAGAGAATTCAGTTCCTAATTATCTCTGGCTCATGCCACCAGACAGAGGGATTTTCTTGGATTCCAATTTTGTGAATGTAATCAGTGGGAGGATACAGAGTGTTCCCCTTTCATGTAATTGTTTGGCACCTGAAACTAAGGTTTCATGAATAAATCAAAATTCTGCTGCATATACACTTGGGCTCTGTGCTGCTTCTCTTGCATAATGTCGTTATCCCCCGTTTTTCATTTAATGCCAGATCAATAAATGTGGTTTGTTGGCTTGCCCTCTCCACGTACTCCTTAGTAACGAGTTAGTTGTTGGTGTACAGTACAGGCTGGAGAGTTGGGCAGGGAACAATTTGATGAAATATAACAAGGGAAAGTGTAGGGTCCTGCATCTGGGCAGGAACAACCCCAGGTTCCAGTATAGGTTGGGGAATGACCTGTTAGAAAGCAGTGTAGGGGAAAGGGACCTGGGGGTCCTGGTAGACAGCAGGATGACCATGAGCCAGCACTGTGCTCATGCGGCCAAGAAGGCCAATGGCATCCTGGGGTGTATTAGAAGGGGGGTGGTTAGTAGATCGAGAGAGGTCCTCCTTCCCCTCTACTCTGCCCTGGTGAGACCACATCTGGAATATTGTGTCCAGTTCTGGGCCCCTCAGTTCAAGAAGGACAGGGAACTGCTGGAGAGAGTCCAGCGTAGGGCAACTAAGATGATTAAGGGAGTGGAGCATCTCCCTTACGAGGAAAGGCTGAGGGAGCTGGGTCTCTTTAGTTTGGAGAAGAGGAGACTGAGGGGTGACCTTATTAGTGTTTATAAATATGTAAAGGGTGAGTGTCACGAGGATGGAGCCAGGCTCTTCTCGGTGGCAAACAATGATAGGACAAGGGGTAATGGGTTCAAGCTGGAACACAAGAGGTTCCGCTTAAATTTGAGAAGAAACTTCTTCTCAGTGAGGGTGACAGACACTGGAACAGGCTGCCCAGGGAGGTCGTGGAGTCTCCTTCTCTGGAGACATTCAAAACCCGCCTGGACACCTTCCTGTGTAATCTCACCTAGGTGTCCTGCTTCGGCAGGGGAATTGGACTAGATGATCTTTTGAGGTCCCTTCCAATCCCTAACATTCTGTGATTCTGTGATTCTGTGTGAAATTGTCTGGAATAGGTCCATTCCATCCTGTCAAACTGAAGTAGTAGGTTTTCAAGTGAATGGCCCCTGTTAGATTTCAGCTCCTTCTGAAATCTTTGTCCTCTTGGGTTGGCACAGCAGCTGTAGCATCACTAGGAAGTACCTAATCAAAAGCGGCACAGATAGCGTGCATTTATGTGTAAGGAATAAGTGCACAGAGGGTGGTGACCATCCCCTGGCAGTGTGCGTGCTCTGCTCTGCCCCTTCTCTGAGGCCCAGTTTGGTCCCTGGGGGCTGGTGGGGAGCCCCTCACAGGGGACATGGGACCTGCAGGTCCATCTGCGGGAGTTGGCTTGTTTTGCATGTTCCACTCTGTGACCTTAAAGAGAGTTTAACAGTTCTGTGCTGGCAAGTCTTGGAGAGCCAGGGTGGATGACAGGACTCTTGTTTCTGCGACACAGTAACAGGACTTGGACTGCATGGTATAAATGGGTGCAGCACAAGCATTTGTTAATTTGCAGCAAGCAGATTTGTGTCCACGCATGTCAGGGAGGCTTCTCTGTATTGAAGAAACTTCCCTGTCTTGTGTGTTTCAAGTTTAGATACCCAGTTTGCTTTTGTTTGAAGCCAATAGGTCTTTTTGCTTGCTTTTTACACCTTGGCCAATGTTGGCAGTGAAAGTAAATGACAGCTTTGCTTTTGGCCTTATTAATTTTTATACATTAGTGAGGTCATAAATGAGGCATTAACATTTAGCTTGTAAGCATCAGAAGGGGATGTTATTTCAAAGAAATAAAATTATATATCTGCCCCTGGAAACTTTGGAGTAAAATGTCATTAGAGCATATTGACTGATGTTGAGGCTATATTTGGTAACTTAATATTTCAGTTTTTTTTTCCTCCTGACAAATTAGAATCTCTGGATTTAAAAAGCTGAGTATGAGCACTTACAACATGCTAACTTAAAAAAAGGCTGTGGACACGCACCCACTCATCTTCCCGCTCCCTACAAAATCTGTAGTTGACAGCCCAGGTAATCCAAATGCATTGATTTCTGAAGTGCAAACCCTTTTCTCCTAACAAGGCTGCTGTAAGGAATATGAAGTTCTTTGTTATTAAAAGAAATCCCAGAAGTGCAAAGGGCTCCTTGTAGGTGCCTGCCTGTGTTATTTTACTAATTGAAACATATAGTCAGTGGGGTTTCACAGTTCTGGTTTGTTTTTTTTTTTCAACTTACATGTGTTTGGGAACATCCAGCTTGAGAGAAGTAATGGTTTTATGAATTCTTTCTTTCTAGGCTGAAGAAGAGCAGGAATTTTTATGAGGGTATGTCAGCTTAAACAGTAAGAGTGCCTCTTCGAGGTAGCCTTCATCCTGTTTGTGCCAGGCTGTAGACACTGAAGGATCACTTTGCATCTGTTTCTATCAATCACTGCTGCAATGGCTTCACACTCCTATGAAAAAACTTAAAAGAAGGTGCTGGGGGAAATGGAAAATACAAGCAATGCAATTGAGCAGAATTTCTCACGGCACTGTGATTCCAGGGGTTTGGGAGGTGGTAGCTCTATCCAACAAGTGATATGAAGGTAGGTGGACCGTGCCATGGGAAAACAGGTGTGAAATGCTCATGTCCTGTAGATGTTGTCTGCTTCTCATTTTGCAATAAGTAGCCTTGATTTCAGGGATGTGAGTAAAGTCATCTGTGCGTGGTTTTGCAGGTTCTGGCCCCCCTTTTGTCCCCTCTAGTAGGTGAAAGAGGGGCATCTGGTCCTTCTCAGCTGTGTTTGGTCTGCAAAGGAGCTGCTGCTGCTGCTTTGGACCTTGTCTCAGGCTAAAAGATGCCATCCGTAGTAACAGGAAAAGATCACATCTTTCTGTGTCACTTGGCTGAGTGGTGGGAGATTATGGGTTTTAACTGCCGAGTCCACACATAATAATCCACAAGCAATAAAAGGCTTTGCTGGGTTTCGATCCACTCCTCAAACACATTGTACTCTGGAAAAAAAACCAGAACTGTGGATTTTTTTCCCTAGTTTGTTTTATTTTAAAAGCCAACACTTCCTGTTCGTTTTTAAGACATTGTGACGATTCAGGATAAGTTTTGTAAATGGTGAAAAGGTGGGTTTCAGGACCCTCAGAGAGGGATGCCTTCTGAATTCATGTAACAAATGATGTATGTAGTCATTTTCATCCTTTTTTTGGCTGATAGATGATTATATAAAGGGGTCAAGAAGTTTAAAATGGATAACTTGTAGGGATTTTTGGGTTAGAGAAGGTAGACGTATAATTAATAAGGTGGTTATAATTGGATCTCACAGATGATCGCTACCATAATACCTTGTCTTAAAACAAAGAGCTTTAGGTAGTACAAATCCTTTTAAAGACTATTTGCATTATTGTGCTTTAAAGTTGATTGGTATGCAGGCAGAACAAAAATGTCTGTATTATCTGAAGTGACCGACACTGGTGGGTACCAGGAATATGTCCTTCTAGTAATCTATATTTTTACAGCCTGTGTTGGAAGTGAGAGGAGAGAATTTATAGTAACTGAGGGGGAAGGAATTAACGCTTTTTAAACACTTCATGATTAAGAAAATGTGTCAGTTGGGGTCATAAATATAAACCTGATAAAGCCTGTCTTGATTATGTATTTTGGTCATGGTTAACTTCTAAAATATATGTGAGTTTCCAAATAGGGATGAGTGCTTTATTTTTGGATTTAAGTGTGTGTATTTGTGTCCGTAATTATGAAGTCAATATAACTGCTAATCAAGTGGGACAAATACACCAGGGAATCAGAGTGGCTATTGACACACATGTTCTGCCTCCCAAGCACTGCTGTGCCCCACTGTCTTGGTTGAGGAATTGTAGGATCAGTCAGCTGGATGTTGTGCAAAGCTCCTGACACCGTTGCACTGGTGATCCACTGGTTAAGGACAGGGTTTGGGGGATGCAAGGGTTCGAATCTGATGTTTTTTATTGCAGATTGTTCATGGTGTTCAAGGCAAATATTTGACTTCTGTGTGTGACTTGTCGAAGTGTCAACGTTTATAAAAAGAAGTGTGGATGTGTGTGTGAAGGGCCCACTTCTAATCAATGAAAAGAGCAGTTTTCCTCTTCACATTACGGAAATAAAATTAAGTTCAGGGATTTTAGATTAGTGTAGACCTGGTATGTCTGGGATAAAGATGGAGAGATGTCTGTGATGGGTCATTTAGATTGTGCACCACGCTGGTTGGTCTCTGCCTCTCCACCTTCCTTCTCTTCCTGAGCCAGACTTGGTGGTCCTTTGTGGCAAGTTTAGGGAAGCTCAGATAGGGTGAACACGGCTGCCTCCTAGGCTTTGGGTTTGGAGTTTTGTTTTGGGCAAGCCACAAGATTTTGAGACTTTTTCTGAAAGGAGTACATTGACCAGTGGTTTGAATTGGCTGGTGTGTTGACTGCATGAGGTCTGCATGATTGACTGGAGGAGTCAATGATCGCTTTGCAGTTGATTTTAGCGAGCACTGGGTCAGGTCTACTGTGCCAGAGCAGAGGCTTTTTGAATTGCATAAAGGGCACGTATCCCCTGTGGTGGCAGAGATATAGGATTGCGGGCTTGGGTGGAACTCTGAACTGTTTCTCCCCTGTAAATCTGGGTCAGCTCCATTGACTTGGTTATATCAATTCTGGATCAAAGCTACTGTAACAAAAGGCAGAATTTGTCCCTCTGTGTTTTCCTACAGAGCAAAATACAATAGAATAACAGCTTTGCTTTTCTGCTTTCTTTTTTGCCCTTCACAGAGTAGTTCTGCATTCAAGTAAATGGTAGCTTTTTTTCCCACAGAGATACATGTTTGAAGAATTGAAGGAGGTGCTGTCTATTTTCATTAGTTTCAGTGGAAATGACATTGACAGATAAGCTATATGTAACCATTAGCATGCAGACCATCAATATGATCGAAGTCTTCTGGTCCTGCTGTGGAGCTTCTCCATCCCACGCAGAAAAAGCTATTAATGTTTCTGGTGTGACAGCAAAAGCATAATTGCATTAAAAAAAAACTGGGAAAAAAGTTAGAGCTTCTGGAGCTGTTAACTATTTTGAGACTAACTCTTTTGAGATACTAAATGAGCTGAAATGGATAGTATAAGACAGACATGGTTTAATTAAAATAGTCTACAAATTTGGCTGTCTTGATTCATCTTTTTTTTTTCTTTTTCCTTCCCCAGAACACATCAGTGTGTTTCTGGTGAGTCTTTCTCCATTGTGTTGCCTGTTTCCGGAATGCTTTTCTTAAAATCTTCCAGAGTAGAGAAAGGAGAATTTTTGCAGAGTGTGCCAGGACAGTTTGCAAAACAAAAATATACCTCGGGCTGTTGTGTCTGAATGGTTAGTAATGCACATAGCCTATACATCAGTATAATGTTAGTGGCTTACAGCCTCATCCATCTCAAGAATGCTGTAACCAGCATCGTAACATGTTACTGTGAGAACTCTTTGTGCAACTAGAAATGCGTCCCATTCCCCCCATGTGGCTGGACACCAAGGGAAACAGGCCATAACTCTTTCATGTCCAAACTACCTTGGGTTGTTTCCTGTTGCCAACCTTTACATAGAATTTTTTTCCTTTTTCTTTTAGTTTTCTTTGTATTTTTAGGCTTTTTACTTGCTTCTACATTCATTGGGATGTGATGTGACCAAGAGAGATTTATTTCATGCTCCCTTTCCAGCTGTGAAGGGATCCCTTGTCATTGGATCGTACCTCAACTGCTCTTACCTTGCTAGAATGGTTTATGCCTAGTGTACTTCTCCAGCATTGTGGGAGCTTGGAAACACTGCTGAACATCAAGTGACATGTGTTGTATATTGGTTAATGGCAAGTCTGTGCTTTCCTGCTGTCTGCTGCAGTTGAAAGCTTTCACTAGCAGCAAGTTAGGAGGAGGAATATTTCTGGAAATATTTTGAGAGTTTGGGCCTCAGTCTGCTTCTGTGGTTGTAATACTCTGCTTTCATCAGAAGGCTTAAAAATGTTCATAGAATCATAGAATGGTTTGGTTGGAAGGGGCCTTAAAGATCATTTAGTTCCAACCTCCCCTGCCATGGGCAAGGACATCTTCCACTAGACCAGGTTGCTTAAAGCCCCATCCAACCTGGCTTTGTTCCACAAAGTGGGTACATACTTTTTCACTCCACAGCTAGGGCAGCTGAGGCATAGACAGGAAGGGTATGTGTGCAGGGATTTGGTAAATGGTTCTCCACCATGTCAGTGACACATTCAGGAACGAAACCTGAGGGTAAGATGGTTTTGTGGAGCTTGACACTTGCATGGTGTAAGGGCTGCAATCCCTTTTAGGATTGGAATAGCTCGTAGTGTGAACTAGATGTCAGACACAACCGAAGTCCCTACACTGAGCTGAAGGGACACCACTGCAGCCCCATCCAGATATGCTCTAGGCTTGTGAGGATGCCTGTTGTGGGCAGTCTTGTGTGTCCTTCGTGGTGCTCCTGCCAGGAAAATGCTGCTGTTGTAGATACACGAGGCCTTGAGAGCTCCTGTTGACCTCTCTTGTACAAGGTGTTGCCTCCATGGAACCATGAATTGTGTCCCAGGTCATCTGAGTCCTGATGCTAAGCTACAGAACTCCTCTGCTTGGCTGTACTGCAGAGCAAAGGCATAAACAGTGTTTGCTTTTAACTTTTCACTGTGTTTTGCCTTTATGTTTACATTTTTAAAGTGTAAATCTTCCCTGTGTATGCCCTGACAAATGCTGAATGGCCTTTTTTTTCTGGATTAGAAGTTGGAGACATACTTGAAGGAAAAACATCAAAGGTCCTCACTAGCTCTTGGGAAGTAATTCTAGTTAGTGGCTTCTAATACTTGAGAGTTGTGCACCCAGATTGAAGTCAGGTTGCATAAATAGAGCTTGGAAGTAATTGGCAAAATATGTACCTTTTCAAGTGGAGTACAGCAAAGTTTGCTGCATAGGAGACATCTGATGTCTTCGGTGCTTCCATTGCTTGAGAGATGCAGTCATGAGTAAGAGCATGGTGTTGCCTAATGGGAGAGGGACACTGCAGCTCAGTAAACTGGGGTTCTGCTACCAGTTCTTTCTTTCCTGCCTCATGCAGAGAGCATTTCATGTCCTTTATTCTTCATCTAGCCTCTCCCTTGCACTATCTAAGCAACAGGCAGCCTTTTCTTCACCTGGTTGGATTACCTTCTATGTAGTGTTCAACACAGAAGAGTGGTTGTCTAGGTGAAAGTGTCATAGCAATGCCATGATACATATGTCTATTGAGATATCATGTTATGGTTTGGATGTAGACAAACTGAGATGGAGGCCAAGCCTGTCCTTAGAAATCTGGGTGGTTGGTTTTTTTTGGTGGGTTGTTGTTTTGTTTTGTTTTGTTTTGTTTTCCTGTTTTGTTTTTGTTGTTTGTTTGTTTGTTTTTTGGTTGTTTGTTTGTTTGTTTGTTTGTTTTAATAGCAAGCCTGTCTTATTCAAGATAGCATTGTGCTTGGACAGCTTTTGCCAGTAAAAGATTTACTGTACTGATGATCAATGTAAGTGACAAAAAGGCCTGCCTCTTCCCTTTTTGTTTTATTTTGCCTTTGTGCCCAGGTCTACTAGAGGCAAAGCTCTGTAGTGTTGATCAAGGCTGATGTGCGTGATCAATTCTGGGTTTTTGCTGACATGCTCATGATTAACATATCTGTAAATTAAAATATTGCCTCTCTATGAAATAAGATATTGTCCCTGCACTTTGCTTATTCTTATTTTATTACAGCTTTAACATCAAGTTCCTCTGTGTTGTGGTTTAACCTGGTATGCAGCTGAACACCACACAAAGCCATTTGCTCACCACCCCTAGTTCAGTGGGATGGGGGAGAGAATCAGAAAAGAAAAAAAAAAACCCAACACATTAGCCTTGTGAGTTAAGATAAACAGTTTAATAGGACAGAAAGGGAAAATAATAATAGCAATGATATCAATAATAATAATCATAATAAAAGAATATATAAAACAAATGATGCACAATGCAATTGCTCACCACCTGTCAACCAATACCCAGCCAGTTCCTTAGCAGCAGTTCCACCAGCCAGCTTCCCCCAAAATATATACTGAGCATGATGTCATACAGTATCGAATATCCCTTTGTCCAGTTTGGGTCAGCTGTCCTGGCTGTGCCCCCTCCCAGCTTCTTGGGCACCTGGCATGGTGTGAGAAGCTGAAAAGTCCTTGATGACTTAGCAACAAGTAAAACATCAGCGTATTGTCAACATTCTTTTCATTCTAAAGCCAAAGCACAGCACCACAACAGCTACTAGGAGGAAAATTAACTCTATCCCAGCTGAAACCAGGACACTGTATGAGGTGCTGCAGCTGTTGACTGATGCTCTCTCAGATCCTTCCTTTTTAGACCTCCATGTTCTCTGTGGTGGCTGTGGGACACTGCTGGTAGTAGTTCCTCGAAATGGACATCTCTGATATGGCGTTTTATGAACGTGTTTGCTACTGCTTCAAAAGGCATCAGATTTATATCTAGCATCATCTTCATTTCCTGTGGAGGTCTGGGGCATCAGAAGCAATGCTTCATGAAATGCTGTTCAAGGTGGGGAAACTGATTATTTATAATACCTGCTACTTGACATGTTGAAAGGATATTTTCTGCCTCAGTCTTGCAAATGTAAACAAAAAAAGCTTCCCGTCTCTCTTGCTGAGCATGTGTGACTGTGTTTCCCACAAATGCACAGGACTAACAGCTGTGGTCTGTGAACTGCAGTGAGGCCTTTTGGAGAGACAGAGTTTTTGTCAACACTGCAAGGCATCTAGGAACACTTCTTCTCTTCCTGCCTTTCCCTGCCCTGCTGATCTGTAAGTCTCTGTTCCCCCTCATAGTCAAACAAGCATAGCCAAAAATGTATCTGTGTCTGTGAAATTCTGCATTTTGTTTGCTTCTTGCTCATTTGTCAGAGGTTAATTTTACACTGAATTATGAAAAATGTTGCTCTGTCACAAGTTGTGGCTGGTACTAGGTTGCCAGCATGCTACATCTGTGTTTGAATGTTCAGGAGAGGGGCTACTAAAGAATTTCAGTTATAGCTTAAAAATACATGTGGTGTCTTTTTTCACATTTAACTTACTTGCTGGAAATAGCAGGGTTGTGTCATGTTTGTCATCTTTTCTAACTGTAGGCAGTTTTAAGCACGATGTAGTTATGTAGCAAACTGGAAAAACGTACACCACTCATCCTCAAGTGAAGACATGTAGGAACAACGCTATGGCTGCATCAAATACCATGCATGCGGAAATTAAAGGAGCTGATTTTTGAGCAGACAACCAGTGTTTACATGTTTAATTTATGTAGTAGCCCTTTCAGTTCCCATCCATTCCTGTCCCCTTTGGCAAGCGGGTTTGCCATTTTTTAACAAGCAAAGACATTGTCAAGTTCAGGGAATAAGGCTCGGATTTTATTTTACTTGCTGCTTTCTTAATCTCTGTTATAAGGTGATCCTTAGGGAAAAGAGGTTGACCCCAGGAAGGAGGGAAGCTTTGTCTTCCTGGGCTGCCAATAATCTGTCACAACAATACAAGGTTGAGAGGTCAAAACCGCAAGTTAAGCGCTTTTGACCCAAATGTATTTCACTTTCTCCTATGCAAGTGAGGCAGCTGCGCGGGGGTCATGCTGTGAATAAACATGATCCAAGAACCCCATGTTTGTGTTTCTGTGTCCATGGCTAAAGTATGGCTGGGACACCTTATTAAGGACTTTCATCCAAAACGGAGGGTGCAAAGATCAGAGTTCACGTTCAAGTGGACCATAGCAATTAGCTGGCAGGAAGGAGGAGTTGGTTCCTGACGTGGTTTTATCTCTGTTCTTCCCCTTCTGCAGCACGGGGGCACTCTGTACGTTTATGGCCCTGCTGAAGCAGAGACCTCTGGCCTGGTACGCGGTGGCGACACCGACACGTGTGATGGAGCTGCTCTGAACTTTGTAGCTCAACCTAGAGGTAGGGGGTAGCCCTGGCACAACAGAACAGCAAGTTATTGCTGAAAACAGTTGTTGGCTACCAAAGCTAGTAATTCTGACAGATCTATTCAAACTCAGGCGTGAGCCTGTGCTTTACCCCAATTACCTGCTTCGTTGGGAGACTTAGGTTGCAGTAAAATGGCCAAATTGGTAAAATTAACCTCCTTCCTAGCAACTGCCCACAAACATCCGGGAAGCTGTTGGAGGAGATGGGAGTTGACCCTTTGTCACCAGGACCATCTCTTCCGTCCCAGTTTACATGTCATTATTCTGCTGACATTGCCTAAGGATGTTGTAATTCAGTAGTGAACCTGGAGCTTAGTAGGTTGACCAGACCCCAGGTGGATTGCCTTGTACTCTGGTGTATGATTAAACCAGAGGCAGAAGTGATTTGTAGTGTCTGGTAATTTCCACCTCTTGTATTGTTTGGGTCCAGAAGATTTTTGCTTCCTAATCAGAAAGTTAATGTGTTCCTTGCAAATTTCTAATTAGTTATTTTTAGTGCAACTTCTGTTTATCCCTTTTTCTCTTAACATGGGGGAATACAGGTGTCAGGGAGCAGTAGGAACAGGGCTCCCCATGAGGGGCAATGAGTTGGGAGCCAAGGGTAAGCCCAGGATGGGGAGCACCTTCAACGGTGGGGTGCAACCCCATGGTACCCAAGCAGGGTTGTGACAGGCTCTGGCCATGGTCCCAGGTAGGGTCAGGTAACAATTTGGGAGCATGTCCACCTGAAAGACAGGGTTTAACCATAAAAAAGGTATGACATCCATCCAGGAAAGCCAGCCAGTAAGTTTGGACATCAGGAGAAAAGTCTGGGCATAGGGCCACCCATGACATAACTTAGGTCAGGACTGGGTGCCCAGGCCTGAGCTTAAGTAGGCCTGCAGGTTTATGGACTGGGGGTGTGGATGAGGGATCCTGGGGAGGTCGTTCAGGGCAACTGAGGCCTGTTGGTGCCCTCAGGGCCCAGGCAGTAGGGTTGGTAGGTAATTTTTGTGATCTGCTGACTTACCAGCTTCTGAAAAAAGCCTTTTCTGACAGGCGTGGTCCGATGGTCTTGTGCTGCAGTGGAGCCCAGAGACAAATGGCAGACAGTGAGAGGAGTTTTGCTGTGCCAGTTGTTCCACCACCATGTTTTGTGCAGGGGTAATGGGTTGTGCTTGATCATTCATTTTAGACTTTCCCAGTTTTGGATAGTAAATGTGAAAATGCTTTAGGATTAAAAAAAAAAAAAAATCTCAAAACAACATTGAAACACATAGCAGTTATAGCCAGGAACACCCCATCCCTGCTGAGCAGCCACTTCTTCAGACCTGCTGAAGTTAGTTATCCTTCAGATGACCAGAACAACATGTGGTGTAATCCTGGGATTTGCAGGATTGTTACAATATTTAAGCCTGTGGTTTGGGTTTAAATGGATGGCTATAAGAGGATAAAAGGTTGGTGGGATGCGAATGTGTATGTTGTCTGATCTTGTTCTGTTGAGGGAGAAGAGTCTCTCCTGGGGGAATCTGTTTCATCAGGAATGTTTTACTTCCTGCTGAATGGATACCTGTAGCCTGGCACATGTTCCTACAGGGGCAGGGCTGACTTTCCGTGTGTGCGGTCCCTGGTGGTGTTAGCTGGAGAAATGCAAGTACATTGAATGTCATGGCTTTTGTTGCTTCCTTTTCTCCTGCCGTGAACCTGCTGCCCTCTTTGTCTGGTTTTCTGGCTCTGGTGGTGCTGGCACGCAAACTACATCAACATGCGGCTCTGTGCTGGGCCATTCCTCACAGTTAATGTTGGTACATCTCGTGAGCTGGAACTGGGGGGTGAAGCAGGCAAAACCTGATCAAAGCCTTTGCCTAATTGGATTTTTAGTTGATGCTTTAAAAGTGCTGGATTTTCAAATACTGCCATTAGTGAGTATTAGTACTGAGGAGAAGTGTGTCACCAAGTTTGGTTTGGTGGTTTTTTTTTTTTTTTGAGTCAGAATTTAAGTATAATTAAAAAAAGATTACTGAACTTAATATTATTAAAATAAATGCTTTCATTAAATGAAGAACACCACTGGAACCTGTGGATGCACGTAGGAAGTGTGCTGACCCATCGTCTGCAGCTTCACGTTAAGGCAAGAGAAGCTTTTTTGCACGTATGGTCAAAGGGAGCTGATGCTCCTTACCCCTGGCTGTTCAGAAGGTTCGTTTGGAGGGAGAGGATTGTAATTCCAAGGGAGTGAGCAGAAGAAACGTTTGTGGGTTCAGCTGGGAAGTGTCAATCTAATTAGCAGCAGATTCCACAGTCTGCACTGGAATGATAAATAGAGAAGTAAAATTATTATTTTACGTTTTTATCCTTTTGCCATGTGTCCTAGTTAATTTGCAAATGAATATTCTTTTGCAGTGTTGCCTGTCAACTGGGTGCATTTCACTCTGCCAGCCACCACCTTGGGGCTGGGTTATCAGTGCTAACAAATACTTCAAATTAACTCAGGAGGTAACAGGCGCAAGTGAGAGCAGATTATCTCTGGTTGTAATGGCAAGTCTCCCTAATTCTCAATTATGTGTCACTCAGTTCCATTATGACAGGGATTTATTTACTTTGTCTTATGAGCAGTTTAGTATGCCACTTTCTACTGCTAAAGATTGTATTTTTATGATGCATTATTGATTAATATTGTTACTGTTTGTGTTTTACCACAAGTTGTTCTTGTAATTTCAGTCTTGTGGTTGACTGTCTTTCCCTTTTACTGAAATAAGTTATCCAGGGGCAATGTCTTAAGGAAGACACTTCCACCTGTGCACAGGACTGGGAAATGTAATTACTTGCATTCTACTATGAGTTTTCAGCTGCTGTTGGACAAGCACTGGAACTGGCACCGCACCTGCAAAAAGCACATCCTCCCTTTCTGGGCTGTGCTCGTGCACCAGTTATGGTGATACAACCAATGACTATTTCTATCCGATTTCTATCCGAAGGCAAAATGGCCAGAAAGACTTGGAAGCCATAAGAGAGTTTCTTAGGACTTTTCTAGAAAGACTGAAAATTGAGATTTGTTCAATATTTTTATTTTGATATTTACAGTATTGCTGTAGAACAGCAATAGCGTAGAGGGTCATGCTGTGTGGCTTTGCCAGTGACTATTACAATACTAGAAGCTGCAGGCTACCGGGGTTGCCAGTTCTCTTGTCTGGAAGACAGGCAAGAAGAGAAAATATATATATGACTGACGTGAAAAACAAACACTTCTTGTTTTATCTTCATATAATCACAAAAAAGTTCTCCTGATTTCTGTTAAACTGAAGAGACAGATTTTATGGCATCGAAGAGCTTAGCGTGGAGTTTGGAGTGCTAGCGAAGCCAAACCTTAACTGGGGTTTAAGTGGAAAATTTGTGATCTGGCTGTAAAAAGTTAGATCTCAGGAAAGAGAATTTAAATTGATGTCAATTTATACAGTGTTAATCTCTGCAGAGCAGATCTTAATGCAAGACAGACAATTTGGGTCATGTTTGAAATGGATTCAGAGGCTGGTCCTTGATGATTTTAGATCCAGTTCCAAAGCTGACTTGTGAGTTGGGATTGAGGATCAAAGCCTAATCGTCACTTCATTTCAAGCTTGAGGGTTAGACTGAAGGGTCTTGTTTTAGAATGGGCTTTTGTTGCCTACTGTGACTTCAAGTGCAAAATACGCCGCTGTACTGAAAATCTCGTCTTTGAGGCTTAAAAGACTCATTGAAGATGAAGGTGAAGCTGTTTGTGTACTTGTAAGCATTATAAGAAGACACCTCAGTAAGAATAAAACAGCGCAAGTGGCACGGAGAACTCTGGCAAAAGAGAAACATTGCAATGGAGTGAAAAGATGAATGTTTGACGGCGACGGCTTTGCCTGTGCTTGAAGTTGTAGCATTTGTGAGTTTGTGAGTAAGGACGTGCTGCCCTGTCCCAGGGAGGGAGGCTGGGCAGGATTTGTTAGCCTCAAGAGGATCACAGCTTTGCTGGGCTATAGTCATTTTTAGCTGCTACTGCATCAATGCTTATGGCTAATATGGTGAGGAAAAGCCAATGCAAAGAAACATGCTTACAGACACGGCTGTAATTGTGAGTTATGCTTTTAAACCACCCTTACAGACCCAGCTTTCAAAACCAAGTGATTAGCAGAGCTTAAAGGGGAGATGGGAGTTTTCTGTCCTTTCTTGGTTATGGGGAAAACCACCCATCAGATATCATCATCTTCTTGCCTTTCCTCACCTGTATGATGTACTGCAGTGCGGGTGTACAGCATGACAGCCGGGAGATGAGGATGAACAGAACAGGACCTTCAAGAGGTCACAAGTTGCGGGCTGTAGAGAAATGCCGTGGAAAGAATTGAGGGTAAAAAAGTTAAATGCACATGCGAAGAGGTAGTCGGTTCATCCTCTTGAACTCTTTCTGTGTTTCTTACATTAGTTATCTGTATATCACCCACTGTGTGCCACCTGCATACAGCTGGCTTTGTCCTGGTCCTATCTGCCCCTGCTCCACCGCTCTGCTTGCTCTGGCACTTGCCTGTTTTATGAGGCAATTCACCACCAAGTTTTTATTTTTAGGGGGTGTGTGTGAGTGCGTGCATCCCAAGTAGTTGTTGGTGAGTGTAATGCCTTGGGCTGGTGGGTCAGTGCGGTGGGGCTGGTGCTGCTGGGGAGACGTGGGTGCGAACAGGGTTGGTCAGAGCTGCTGACACCGTGCACAGCTGCAGCCGGATGGACCTTTTGGTGAGCTGTCAGGGTGGCCCTACCCCGACTCCAGCAGAGCTGATGGATTGCAGCGAGAAGCAGATTTACTGTCTGCTTTTAATAAGCTCCTTCCTTCTATTTTCCCTTTCCAGTAAGTCAGTCTTGAGTAGACTGTAACCGAGCCAGTTAAAGATCGGTACAGTGAAGAGGCACGTCTGTTTAGAAATGGCAAAGAATGAAACATTTGGCAATAACGGATGTGTCTCTTTTGGCAGGATCCGAAGAGCTCAGAAAGTGGTTTTTCTTCATTAGCGGCCCAAATTTTATCACCGCTCCTGTGTTTTGGAAGCTCTCTCAACGAGGATGAGATGGTGTAATTGCATAAATCCAAGTTTTCTTGTTTTTTGTGAAGGACAGAAGCTTTGCGTGTGGACTTGGTGCTGAAGCCGTGCTGGCTCTAGGTCACCTTTAAATCTCCCTTGTGCTCAGAGTGTGCTGAAAGCCAAGAGGATCTGTGTCGATCTGAGCTGCTTTAGGTTCTGCTGTCAAGCAGAGGCTTCCAGGGGATGCTTTGTGGTGTGGACACAGATGAAATGATAAGGGTTTTCTTTTCTTTAATTTTTTATTCCAAGCTCAATGTAAGCTCTCTGCACCTCCAACACACCCCTAACAACATGTCATTTTCGGTGGTTCTAGGAAAACTTAGAGTTTTGTTTAAAACTGTCCCTGTTGGCTTTGAACTAGCCCCAGAGTTTTAATTAAACATGTTTGGTCAGGTGTGACTCTTGAGTGAGTAAAATCCTTTGCCTTTAGTGTTTTGTTTTATTTAATCACTAGGCTATTTATCTATCTAACACACTTCAGCATTCCCACTCAGCTTCCTCTGATAGTGTTACAAGAGCTTCCATTAAAAATTATTTTAAATGACCTTTTTCTGTCTTTATTCAACTTTTCCTTCTTAATGACCTGTTCCTTTCTGATTTTTTTTTCTCCTATCTGCTGCTGCAAACTAGACTGTTTTCAAAGTGTATGTTGCTTTTCTGTTCTTTGTCCTTTTTCCTCAACCCTTATTTGTATTGCCTTTGCTCTCTCTGGCCTCGCTTTGCACGAAGTCAGCTATTGCTCAGCCACCCACCAGGTGGTTTTAGCACAGGAGTAGGTGTGGGTAAAACTTATTTGAAGAGTGAAAAGTTGCACTGTCAAAGGCAGCTTGGGAGTCCCTGTAAACTATTTCCAAATTCAGTTAGTAGTGTTATCTGAATATGTAAAAATACTCGAACAACATACGTAGAACAGGTTTTAGAAGCATCTTCCTCCCTTCTCACTGGGTTGCATTTGCAAGCTTTCTGACAACCCACAAACTAGTTTGCTTGGTTAAGGAAATTAAAACTGTGAGTCCTGTCTGGTCTTACTCAGTTGAGGTAAGGAATGAGTGTTCCTCAGGTGGCTCCCAGTGAGGCAGAGGAATTAAAACTCTGACTCCCCGTTTTTCAGAAGGGAGACTGAGCTGTGGGGTTGCTTGGCATTGATGTCCTCTCCATCTTGCACAGCTGATCTACTTGGCCAAGAGGATCAGCCAAAGTGAGTTTATACTCTGGTTACATCATTTCCCACCAGCACCTTTAATCTCTGTCTTCAATCAACAATTTAATAGTTTATTGCATTCGTATCTACTTTGTGTCAGCAAAATGAAAGAGGCGAGAAGACTGAAAACCTTTTTTTTCTTTTTTTTAAATTCTGATAACATCTTTAAGAACAAATAAAAGTAAAATTGTATCATGGTTTTGCTACAACAATTATTTTTTTTATAGCTTGGCTTTATAGGATTGTTATCGGCAGGCTGACCCACAGTATCTGAAATTGCCAGTTCTCCATGGGAAAGTTCAGGGTGCTTGGCAGCTCAGTTCTGGGCTCTGCCTTTCACTTCACTGTTTATTGTCATTAGTCTGGCTTGATTGCACTTTTCAGACTCCACGACTGAGATATTGAGGTTGGAATGCGGCCTATCATCTGAGAAACTGGAAAACGTAATTTGTAAAATATTTACAAAATGCTAATGAGTTCTTAGACCTCTCACCAAATGGTAGTCATAGATGTTATTTACTTAATACAAAATCCACCCTTCCGGGGTGACAACCAGTCCTCCTCCCCAGGCACCCCTGTTTACTCATCTGGCTAAATGAATCTTAAAGATCATCCACTGAGTCATCCTGGTCCATGCTGAGCACTTCTTGATCCACCCACTTGTCTGCATCCTCTGCTGCTGATGTGCAGTGGTGCTGGGTAGAGCTGTGGTTACACTGAGATCTCTATGCAATGGGAGACCTGTGAGCAGAGTGGCACCTCATTCGAACCCAATCTCTGAAGAAAGCACGGAAACCTGAATTCAGGCCTCCTCTGTGAGCCAACCAGTCAAGTGCGAGATGCCACCTTGCTTGTTTTGTTGCAGACAGGAAAGAGGTTGGGTTTGAATCGCTTAGAGTGTCTGGACCTCATCAGCACTGTCTGACCATAGGCTCAGGAGGCTGTAAAAATCGTAGTTTAAACAGCTGAATACTCCCAGGATTACTGGGTGAGGGCCTCACACTAGAAACATTTGCCTGTATCGGTACATTTTGCACGTAGGTGCAGTGCCATGGTGTGTTTTTTGTTTATTTTGGTAGTAAAAAGCCTGAAACCTCTTGTAAATGGATGTAAAATAGATGACAGTGAATGATGTTGAGATTAAGAAATAAATCCATGTTAATTTTATTGGTGAATTGTGCATGCAACTTCTGCATCTAACATAAGTGAGCACCTCTAAAATAGATTCAGCATGTACTTTACTTTGGCTGAGAGGATACAGGCCATTAATGCTAATTTGTGACAATGAGTATGAAGTATTGGTTGGCAAATCAGGGTCCTCTCTTTATAAATACGTTGTTTCAACATGCCATGCTTTTCCTGCTGCGTCTAGTGCTTACAATGAAATTTAGGAGATTATCTGAATATAGGTTAGCGCTAATGTAATGAGCTGGAAGCTTAATTCATGTTGTCTCTGTATTTAGCAATTCCCTCTTCTGTTTTTCTCCACCCCTCTCCCTGGGTGTGTGATCACAGCAACCAGTTCTAAGTCATCCTTTTTATCCCTTAATTTTCTGTTGTGTGATTTTTGGTTTTGATGTAATTTGGCAGTATCTCAGTTCAGTTGGCGAATGTGTCAAGACCATGTGGGATCTACAGTAGTGTCTGGTAATAGCTGCTCATGCACAGTGGTTTCCAGCGTTGTATTTGTAGTTCCGTGGAGCTCTGAGCAACTCTGAAAGAGCCTAAAAAGTGATTTAAAGTGATCATGTTTGTATGTGCTGTCAGACCAAGTTTGAAACTTCTTAAGAGGCTGCATGCTCACTGGAAAACTTCAAGGACTGCATATGGAAAAACCTGAAATTCACTGATGTTGGAACACTTCGTCCTTTCCTCCACGTTGCAGGAGCCACATAGTACTGAAGCAAAGAACTTCAGTTTTCCACAAATATTTTTTCCTTTACAGATTTCTCATAGTGTTATGGATGTGAGTGGGGATGGTGAATGGGAAAAGGAAATTTTGAAGGCAAACCCTTCGTGTAAAGCTTTATGCTCCTAAGAATCACGGTTGTGTTTTGAGCCTTAAATTTAATAGAACTTTGTCCATGGTCACCTTGTGGCAGGTACCATACGGCCTTTCTTGCTCAAAAACAAGTGTCACCCTTCTCCCAGATGGAGGGCCAAAGTGGTTGAGTCTGCTTTAGCAGAACTGGTGACTCCAAGTGGATACCAGGGTCCTAGAAAATGCTCTCTAAAGGAAAAACACAAAGTTGGATTTTAGAGCAATAAGATGGAGCTGCACTAAAAAGTTGTGAAGGTGACTTAGGAAAAAAAAAGCATAATTCTTGGAGAAATTAAGCATTGATGGCTAGGACCTGATAAAGTAAAAAAAAAAAAAAAAAAAATTTCATATTATATATTTGGAGAAATGAGGTGGTTATTGTGCAGAATACCTTTATGCTTTCCACAAAGAAACAGAAGCAGGAACCAGACTTGGCCACTTTCAGAAATTTAGACCATCTCTCCAAGACACTGGACATGTTTGTTAATCCTTTTGTAGAAAGGGATTGCTGAAAGTGAAAATGTTGAAGGTAAAAATTTAATGAAAAATGAAATCCTGAAAGATATTGAGGAAACCAACAGCAGAAGGCTAATAGTTATTTTTTTCAGGGTGGTAATTTAATGCTGAAATTAAGAGGAGTTTTCAAATGCTGCAAACCAGAAAAGCTTGCTGGCATCCTTTTTTAAACCAGTATTGTAGGAGTGATAGTTACAGTAGATAGTTTTCAAATCTTTTTTTGTATATAGTTTTGCAAGTCTTAAGTACAGATAAGCGATGACTCTGTGGATGTGGGGTGAAAGAAGGGGAATGAGCCAAACTAAACAGGACCTCCTCTACCAGTCCCAGAAAAAGAGGCAGTAGAAGATCTGAATAAAGCACAAAGAAGCAGTAAATGGTGTGGGAGGAGAGGAGAAGGGAGATATGATAGTGATGTCCCCAAACAGAGCGGTTGCTGGAAGAGGTGCTGAAGTGTTTTGGTAAATTTATACTGGCCAGAGAGCTTGTCAGGAGTGAATAAGGGAAGGCTTTATGGCAAGGAGTGAAGTCGGCCAGCCAGAGGCACTTGCTTGTAGTTCTGCTCAGACCAGCAGCGGCAGATGTTGGACCCAGATGTGGAGCCTGTAACGTCTCCTATCACAGGGAAAAGCCACATGGTAAAAGTTGATTCACCAAGGAACCTTTGTAGACTTGTGGTGATAGCTATAATCTTTGGATGTATGAGTCTCAGCAAATTGAAGTGGCGAAGATAAAGCTGTGTAAGTGGAAGAGTGAGGTGAACTAAAAGGTGTGTAAACCAGGTACACACCCTGAGACCGCTGAATAGTTAAAAACGCACTCCAAACCAACACTAATTGTGGTAGGCTTTGCAGTCTTTAGTAAAGCACATGACATTTCGTCAGGGTTTGCTGGAAAACACCTGAAGGGCAATGAAACACTAATAATAATTAACGTCTTCAGGGCTGAATTTCAATGTGATGCATACACTGTTAAAATGGATGAAAGCTTGAGGGAATGGCTAACAGAGATCTGTTTGTTAAATGTTTGTTCTTTCAGATCTGCTGTGTATCTCCTGGTAAATAGATAATAGATGGGTAAGTGAATCAATGTCCTGATAGTAATATATTAAAGACATTTCAATTCTGCTTTTTAAAAAAAATAATTTGTTGACCGGTATTTGAATAAAGACCAAAATGTAGTGGAGCATAACAAAAAGGGTTATATTCCTCCCCCCCTCTCCCCTTCCTTAGCTAATTATTAATGGCTGCCCCAACAGTTCCCAACTCATCCATTCTGTTGGATAGTAGAAAACAAAGAAGGATTTTGAGTCACATACCTGCAAGTTGCTGAGTGTATTCAGTGGGGCGGGGGGGTCAACTGGCTTTGTTTCCAGTTTTCAGCTTGTGATGGAGAACTGTTTGCAGAAACCAAGTACTAAGCCGTGACTCAAAGTGGGTTCTTCACTTTATTTGAAACTTGCATGTGTTCTTTGCACTGAGAGTGTGCCTCATGTGGGAGCAGAGTCCCAAAATACCAGTCTTTATCTATATAATTAAATTTCAGGTTTTTACTCAGTGTAGAGAAGGGAGGGTGATTTCCAAAGCTTGGCATCTGGCTGCAAGAGGAACCTCCTGCACCATCTTCCTCAGGTCAAAAGCACTAGGTAAAGCTGCTGCACTAGGACTGCTTTATGGATCCCCAAGCTTTGAGCGTCGTGAGAAAACTGAAGACAGCTGATTCCGCTTGTGCCCTTGTTGGAAAAGCATAGAGCTCCTTGTTATTAAGTGTCCAGGTCTTTCCTTTAGCGGTAGCTCTAAGTGCGTCACTCCAGTGAGAGGACGCGATTGTAAGTGCACAGATGAGAACGGTGCAAGACAAGGGAGACTGATTAGAGTTGAAAAGGGTGGACGAATACATGTAAATTGTCTATGAATAAACTTACAACCACCAGAGAAGCTTTATCAAAGAAGGAAGGAAAAAAAAAATGTTTTAAAGTTTGGCACTTGTGTGATGTATTCTGTAAAATAAACAATATGGCTATTTGCAATTGTGACAAACAATGATCTGTCCTGAACTAAACTCACTAGAGTAACTAACCTGTGAGTCATGCCTTCAAGAAAAAAAACCAAACAAACCACAAACACCCAAGCAAGAATTTAATGATCACTTTATTCCACCTGGCAAATGTATGGATTAAACCTTGAAAGAGAACACTGAATTTTGGATCTCTGTTTTTCTGTTTCACTGTCTCTTTGCCTGGAGAGAAAATACGATTAGACAGTTCTGTTTCATACCCCAAAGGCTGATGGAAACCATACCTTAGATCTATGTGCCATAAAATCTATAACATGTAAATAAGCGATAGCTGTTCATTTCTTCAGTTTTTCACACAGTGTTGTGGTGGTGGTTTTGTTTTGTTGTGTGTTTTTTTTGTTGTTGTTGTTGGGTTTTTTTGGTTTTGTTTTTTGGACAACTTTACCCAGTTTGCTCATTCCAAAAGTCTGAAATACCACAAGACAATGGTACAATGTAGTGATGTTGCTAAGGGCTTTCTTTAGACAAATCACAGATTCTTTTGGGGATCCTCCAGATGTAAGGCAGGAGGTGGGCATAGGGTAGAGCACATCCTGAAAATGTGGAAAAATCTCAAAGATCTTGTTAGGTTTCTCGCAGTAAGATTTCACTCTAAATCCTGTGATAATGAACCATTGCCATTCCCTAATGAAGTTATCTAAATAAGCACTGGGCTGCATCTGTGGCTAAAACCAGTTTGAGCTACTGGATACGGTCAAGCATTCAGATGCTGTGCTGAGTCTTTTCTTGCAGCCTGTTCCAATTAAAGTCGGTCAGAAGTCTCTCCTTGTCCAGCAGCCTGATCCAAGGGCCATCGCCATGATAACAGCTCATTGTTCTTCCCACTAGGATGTGCCCATGAGACATTAGCTGCTGCACCAAAGCATTATCCTCTTAAAACTGGTTGTTGATTTGAACAAGATAAGGCAAGCTGTGATGTTAACCCCTTTTATTCAGAAGTAGAGAAAAATCTAAGAAAGACAGTTTAACTCTATTTTCGTTCAACCTCGTTAAAATGACCTAATCTGAAAGAAGATGCTACTTTCTGATAGATCCTTCTTCTCCTGAAGTGGTTTGGAGCAGGGACTACCTCTTGTTCTATCCAGAGGTCATTTAGGGCAATGCTCCTCTGCCCTGTGACTGGGGCTCTTTTAAGCAAATAATCACCTTGCAAGCCCATATCTCTGCATCGCCTTGACCTTGCAGCTGTCCCTTTGATCATAGACTGCACAGTGGGACAAAAACTTGTTATTTAAAGTTGGTGGCAGTTCTCCTTTTTCAGTAGCTGTGACAGAAGACTGCCTGTTGTCACTGTCACGCTAAAATAAGGACTGGTTAACATGATATAACTTGGAAAAGGTCAGGTGTCTGGAATACCATGGCAAATAGTAGATAAAGCTTGCTTTTTGTGTTGTTTGTTTGTTTGTTTTTCTAATTGCTGTTCATCTCTTTCATTTTCACTGGTAATTTAGGCTCTGTGTGTTTTGAGCATGGTACTGCAAATTACCCAGCCTTGCGTTTTAAACAAAGCATTGTTGGTTACTTTTGGTCATGGGAGTGCATAGCTTTGAAGCACTTCAACAAAGTGAAATTTATTTGAAAAACCTCAGGCAGACAATTGCTCTGTATAAGGCAGACACATCTAATCTAATTGTTTCTCCATGTTCTTTATCAGACTTGGTTAGGATGCAGCAACACGTGCCAATTTTCTTGTTAAAAACTAGCAAGATGTCTTTTCATAACTTGGTAACTCCATGCCAGGTATTTCGGTCCTTCCAATGAAAATCTGGATTTCTTCCACGAAGATTTCAAATTTCCTGTTGCTTTTCACATGTAACTTGTTCTCTGCGTAGTCTGACTTGTAGCCTCCATCCCCGCAGGTGCCGAGGCAGCTCCTTGGAGGCGAGAGCCGGTCCTGGTCCCCAGGCTGGGGTGGGAGGTGATGGGGATGCAGGATCTGGGCTCCTTCGCTGTGGGCTGTGCGGGCGTGAGAGGAAGACTCCAGGGTTCAGACTGCAGAGGGGTTTTGTCACTTATCATCACAAGCCTAGAGCATCTGAAGCAGACTGACTCATCCCCTTCCCAGTGTGACTCACTATATGTTTTCTTTTTCCTGGATGGAAAAATAACTCCTGTATTTCTAATGGGAATGCAAAGTGAGAGCCGGACCATAGATACCGGTTTAAATCAATAAAAGGCAAATACATATTTAGAAGTATTTTTATTACAGGAGTCCTGGTATCCTGGGAAATGCACGCTCATGTGGTTTGAGGCAAGAACTGAGTCAAAATGTGTATTGTTGCAGCTGTCAGGGCTGGGGAGGGGTGCCCTGGCACAGAAATGAAGCAGTTTGCTCAGGGTTATATCAAGGTTCAGTGTGGAGTCAGGCAGCGAATACGTCTCCCCTGATTAATCTCTGGTCCTGTAGCCACCACAGCTCTCTGGGGTTTTTCAACTGACATTGTCTTTTCTCTTATTTAGTATTTCAGCAAAAGTGGATTTCCTTTTCTGTGTTACCTAGCTGCGTTTGGTAGTTTTGCTTGGTTTTAATCTCTGATGGTTCCAAGAGCTCCTCCTGTGCCAGTTTCTTCTATTATGCACTTGTTTTAGTTAAGGGACAAGAATTTTCTCATAGGGGCTTTTATGCTACTCCCTCACTTCATTTAACTAGAAGGTCTGCCTCCACTTGTTTTGCAGTGTGACATTGCGGTCACAACCCTGCTCCCCTCCATGCTCAAATGTTATATTCTCATGTAATGTGTAAATAGAGGACCTGATTCATCAGTGTTCCATGGTGCATTTACAGAGGGGTCTCTAATATGGGGTCAACAAAGTTGAATTTTGTGTTAAACAAAATAGTGCTGTCCTATATATTAACAGAATTTTTCTCTTCTGATTTTAAATTCCCTTTTCGTATATGCTGTTGCCTATTAGATGAAACCTTCCAAACCACGCTACAGCCGTCTCTGTTTGGAAGAGCTGCTATGTCAAAGCTGCCGTGCTTTTACGTTACTCTCTAACGTAAACTCCCTGGTAAGGCAGCACATACATCTGCAAGCACCCTCTCGTAGGAGCCCCTTGCAGATGCTGGATCTGAAGCCTGTCTGGGGAGCCGAGGTGGTCGGGTGGGAGCGGGCAGCTGACATGGGCCATTGCAATTACACAGCCCGGTTGAGGTAGTTTAGTTTTAGAGCAAAAATAGACGAATGATTTTGTGGAAGGAATTACTTCACGGTAATTCTGTTTCTTTCGGATAGCTCTCGAATCAAATCCTCTACCAGTCCTGCGTCTTATGACTGTGCAATCAGATCTGCATGTATTAACTCCCCCTGCTTACAGGTTGTTGAATTCTTTTTTATTTAGTACTTACATTGAGGCAACAGTGAATGATGGAAAGTTACATACACACTTAGACTTCCAGTAGAATGCTTATATGTGGATAAGTCACATTGACTGGCACCTGGCACGTCGATAGCAGTTTGGTAGGTCTGTGCTTCAGTCTCTGTGTGCATCACTGGGCTTGCAGGGTGTGTGTGATGATGGGTTTAAACATAATTTCTGAGGCTTCTGCTTTCTTTCTGTTGCTGTAATTCACGTTTTTCCTAGCTACCCTGAAACAGCATTGCTAATCTTCATTTTAAACTACTGTTTCCTACTGGCATCACCACGGGTGACAGCACAGCACTGTAGGGTGGGTCTGGCTGGGGCTCAGGGAAGACGCAGCAACATCTGGTTTCCCAGCTTTACACTCGGACACTTGTATCTTAGGGAAGGAATAACGATGTGGGCGGCTCTGCTGGTCAGAGCGTTTTATCCTGAATCTTGTTTTCCATGCCAGTTGTGAAGTCTTTAGGCTCGTTCTGCATCTGAACATGAGCAGTGTGAGGGAAACCTTGTCTTGCATCTCTCTGGGGAAGCATTTGGTGAGGCAGAACAACATACCCTAAACATTTTACTGAAGGACAGAGTCTTTTAAACAGGAATGAATAATACAGATGCTGTCCATGTTCTCTTTGGCTAGTCAAGATAGCAGATTCAGACTTTTCTCTTTCATCAAAAGGGCTGTGGTGAAGCATTGAAAGGCAGCTGGATTCAGTTTGTGAAGAATGGTGTGTTCTGATCAGGAACCGAAACAAAAGTCTGTCTGAACCATAACAGTATTTTGCAAAGATGGCACTTCACATGCCTGACACTGCCTTGCAAGGCTCCAGTTTTTAGGCTGAAGTGCCTCAAACTATTCTCCAGCTTCTTTGTAATATGAACAGCACTTCTCCCCCACACATACATGACCTTCAAAAGTCAAACTGTCTGTGGAATAAAGATAAATGACTTCCAGTTCTGATAGGTTTTTTTTGTTTGCTTTGCCTAAATTGAATTGTCTTGAAATCAATAGCTGATTTATTTGAGGTTCACACTGTGTCGTTGACTTCTTGATACTTTTTTAAGTGCACAGTTTATAAAACATTCGAGTAATCCGCACAAGATTTAGTGGCTTAAGTTTTGCATTTTCTTGCGTTAAAACTTCCTTTCTTTTCCAGAACTTTTTAGAAAGTCATTAACAGCCTTCAGCCCACAAAATTTATATAAAGAATTTTTTGTTGACTCTGAATTTGTTAAACCTACATTAGTGTGAGTTGTTACTTGTTTCTGAGACAGTTCTGTAAATTTAGTTTAAAATGTTGTTCAGAAACAGGAGACAGACTGTCTTCAACTTGTAAAAAGATGATTCAAGATACTCATACTTCATCTAATGAATGATTGACAGGTATTGCTTAGAGTTCATCTAAGGAACCTTTCCCAAGTAGCAAGTATGGAAATGTGACATATGAAGGAAACATTTTTTTTTAAGAAGGGTTTGGGCATTGGTTCTTTATTTCAGGATTCTGGCACCAGGATTTGAGGTTTTCTTGTTCTCTCTTCCTTCTCTTTTCCAAATGCTCAAATTTGGTGTAGGTGGCTAAAAAGTGACTAGATTATTGAAAAACTCTATTATATAATTTATTGAGGTTCTTTTATAAATTTGGCTAGTGGTGGCTAAATAAACTGCCCCAACTCCTGGTTCTCAATACTTTTTTTCTTTTAAATGGCCTTATGGGATTTCAGAACACGTTAACATGTTCTGATCTTGCTAAGTAGCATTTACTGTCATCTTGCAATGAACCAGGGGAGTTGCAGAGCAGCAAAGCAGCTTGCTGCTTTCAGGCAGCATTAGCGATGAAAAATTGAAGATAATCCGTAGACGTTCTGACTCGTGGGTGCATATTCTAACTGTTAAGGAAAAACATTTACTGAAATGGGAAGTTTCTATTATTTTTTTTTTTTTTGTAATCACTGCATCTGTCCTGCAGATTGTCAGGGTGACAGAGTATTAGCTTTGCTCTGGGGAACCCTTTCCAACAAGCTCCGTGGTGCAGACGCTACATGAACTAGTAGGGTAGGCAGAGCAGAAATAACAGAGCTTTTTTGTTGTTGTTTTTGAGCCTCTTCAAGAGTCACAGCAGGAGATATAAATCCTAGTTAATGATAAATACAGCATTTGCATATTATCTGTTTTTTTGGGTGTGCCTTTTGGGTTTTGTTCTTCAGTGCTACTTACCCCGGAGGGAGGCCAAAGTGCGTGTCTGCCGTGTTGTGTCCCTTGTTCTGCCTCCAGTGCAAACAGTGCTGTGATGGCAACCGACAGAGAGGCCTTGAGGTGCTGATTGGCAATTTCATTTTCGTTTTACAGTGTCTGCTGATGAGTGTGGATGGAAGAAGGGGAAAAATGACATTACATTCAAGACCAAGCTGTGTCTTATCATTCCCCCAGCCTATTTTTCCTAACTTTCCCCTATTTCGCCATGTGGTGCTCGGGCCGCATGGCTGCTGGCAGCGCAGGGGCAGCAGTTCCCCTGCAGACACGCTGCTGTGCTTGGGGCTGGCTGAACCAGTCTCCTGGTTTCCAATGGATCATCTTTACACTGCTTATGTAATTTTGAGTAGTAGCTACTGCTAATAGTTGATTTTGTTTGTTTTTCTTTCTGGTTCCTGAAGACATCTGCATACCTGAATTTTTAAATTTTTCCACTGGGCAACTACAGGCCTAAATACGTATTTGGCTCTGATGCGTTAGGCTTTTCTGAAGCTCCATTTTCAACCTTACCTTCCAGAGTCCCACTGGTGTCCCCTCCCCCTTCATACAGGAGCTGAGGTCTTTGTGTTGTTAAGCAACTCTGCTAGCTGGTCCTGGACAAAAAACACTGTATGTCGGGAAGGGTGAGGAGGACTGGGGAGAGCAGGGGCTCGTACCAGCCTGTAGCTCTCTGTGGGTGCCGAGGTGTGTGAGGTGCAGGCTGGAATCTGGACTTGGGGGAACAGCTGGAGGCAGGGTCACATGTGGAATTTGGTCAGCCTTGCTGAGCAGTATCTGCTCAGGGCCGTCTTTCTATTCTGCTCACCTGTCCAGTTCCAGGGCAGATGGACTCTCCAAACAAGCATCCTGCTTGGCCGCCTCTCTGCTTCCTTCTTCCCCCTTCTCCAAAAGGAAGGCTGGGCACAGTCACAGAATCGTAGAATGGGTTGGGTTGGAAGGGACCTTCAAAAGTCATCTAGCCCAACCCCTGCCATGAGCAGGGACATCTTCAACTAGATCAGGTTGCTCAGAGCCCCATCCAGCCTGGCCTTGAATGTTTCCAGGGATGGGGCATCTACCAGTTTTCTGCGTTGTCATTTGATGTTAGTGGGGACCAAGCTAAACGGTCTGAGACTGCTAGGAAAGAAGCTTCAGACAGGCAGCAGCAGGGGGATTCTGCAGGTTTGCTTATATTTGCTTCAGTGCTCCTGTTTCTCTCAGCCACCATCCCCTTTTCTGACCCCCTGGCAGCTCTGCTGGGAAACACCATGGGTGAAATATTTGTGACTGCCCAAAAGCCGGGATAGAAGTTTTGCAAGGCTTACCTGCAGGCAGGTGCGAGACTTGCAGCGCTTCCTCATGATACGCGGGGTGGAAAGCCTGGGAAGCTGCCTTCCAAATCCCTGTCTCTGCACAGCTGGCTCCTCTGGCAGATGTGGCATGAGGAGAGCCTGGGCCATGCAGGGGTTCGTGCAGCCCCAGGGTGGTGGCAGTGGGTCTGTGGCTGAGAGCAGCTGCCTCAGGAGGTGGGAGACAGGAGGTGGATGCAGCATCCAGCCATCTGCTGCTGAGGAAAGATTTATGTGACGCCGTTATGGTCCTTTCCCCCAGACACGGGGAAGGGGAAGGGCTGTAATTAGTTTAACTGGCCACAGGTGTGTAACAAGAGGAAGCTGGAGAGAAAACAAATTACAGGGCAGATTCTGGCCCTGGCTGTTGCTTTAGACAAATGGATCCTGTGCTGCCCTTGGGGCTGGGTGTGTCTCTGTGTTGGGTCTTGGTCTACAGAGACAGATACTTAGTCATTCAGACTGCTGGAGAGACGTCGTGACAAGTGGGGAGTACCACCCCACAAATAAAATGCATCTTTCCAGTCTCTTCACTCCCCCGAGTCCAGCTCTTGCTTGTTCCTTGTGCTGCCTATAGATGTATGCACTCCCTTCATAGTCTTCTCTGTGATAATGTGCAGGTGGTTCGTGTCCACCAGGCTGCTAACAGGGTGGAAAGCCTTTGTGTGACTTTCGCAGGATCTGCAAGCAGAAGGCATTGCATACCACAGCAGGCCAGCTCAGAGAGGACCTTTGCTCAGCCTCCAGGCTGCTGAGGGCCTTCACATCTGTGGAGGCTTTGAAATGAGGCAGGGCACATCTCTGCTTAACGTCTGGGGCTCTCCTGTGGCAGCACTTCGTTGTAGCAAAGACGTCTCATCCCTGTCCTAAGGGCTTTTCTTAAAATGATGAGAAAGAAAAAGGTAGGAGAGGCAGCATCAACGCACTGGGGAGTGCAGCCAGCCATAACAGCTCCTAGGTTTCTGGGCTCTCCCTCAAAAATCTATTAATTAGATTTTGCCGCTACTTTCTAAGCCTCTCATCAGGGTTGGCTCTTTAAAGAGCTAATGCTAATTTCGAATGCCATGTGGAGGTTACTGTTGAATTATTTGATGTGTTACAGGTTTTCTCATAAGAACTTACAGGAAGCTTCATTGTGACTTTCCATGTGTTCAATGCATTGCCATTTTAATTTTAATGGCTGTAAAGGAAATACCTGTGTGGAACACTAACCTTAATTGACTTTCTGTTAAAAAGCCAAATACAAAGCATAGTTTGTTACAGCGCACTTTTGATCTGCAGAAGATCATGCTCAAGTAGAGATGTTGTCAGGATTTTGTCTCAGACTCACAAAAAAACCTCTCTTGAAATGGGGACAGAAGAGTGTGGAAGAGGAGAAATGACTCTAACAGAAAAGTGTATTTTGGATCCGTGCATGACTGGCATGGAGTTGGAAGGCAGGTTCAGCTCCCCTCCTTGACTCAGCAGTCTGTTATTGCATCCTACCCCCAGTGCAGCTGTTTCTCGAGTGTATAAATGGCTGAGCATCCTACACAACCAAGATACAAGACTACTATGCGTGGTGGGTAAGACCTTGCTCTGCGGGAAGTCCCATCAGCTTCAGTGAAACTACTTTTACTGAAAGGCACCAAGTGGTGCGAGTAAGGGCACGGTTCATCAGCTGTGGAACTGGCACCAGCTCAGGGCTGTACGCTTGCTGTTTCTGCTTGATGATTTCTGCTGCCCTGCTCTGCCCCCTCAGTCAAGCAGCCGCCCATGTCTAGTCAGCTATGATTTATCTGACAGTGCTCTGTGAATGATTTGGGTTTGGATTTTAACACAGTTTATTTCACAGGACCAGATGAAGGCACAGGTAGGCATATTTTTTAATGCTCTGCTCAGCTTTGGAAAGTTAACTCTGTCATCACTGTTATAGGGAAAGTGACAGGAATAAATTATCACACAGGCTATTTATTCTATTGACTAGCCCGTAACTGCAAGTAAAAATTCAAGGTCTCTGCTGCCTTTGCAGTATGTCTCCTTAGACTGCCTGTGGCAGTGTTGACCATGCTCTCCAGTTCTTCTATCTCCTCTCAAGAGCTGGTGGCCCATGAGCACGCAGTGAGTTGCCCAGCCCCGGCAGATCTGCTGGCCGTTGATGGATGTGCCTGACAAGCAGGGCTGGGAGAGAAGGGCAGAGCTGGATGGCAGCTCCATCATCCTGCGTGCAGCACTCGGAGGTCAGAGAGGTCTTGCCAAGGAAGGTGGCTCCTCAGCTGCAAACCAGCCCTGCAGCCACCCTCCCGCCTCGTGGTGCTCCCGCGTTGCAAAAGAGGGCCCTGGCAGAGCCCAGTAGCTGTACTGAATGTTTGCTGCAGTGAGCAGTGTCATTGCCAGATCATCTCATGTGAGCTTCTGCCTGGATGTCCTTGGATGTAAATTAGAGGGTACTGATGTTTTTCTCAGTCCTTATGCTTCAATGACAATTATTTGTCACACTTCTGGTTTTGTACTACTAGCATACAGTGCTGAGACCCCCTGTAAGGTTCAGATGAATATCTTAAGAGGAAAAAAAAAAATCTACCGTACTATGTATAGATACATTTAGAAGTAATTTAGGGGACTTGGAAAGCTGCAGATCTCCATGAGGGTATTCTCTGTTTCAAAGAGATCGCTGCTACTTATGGCAAGACATCTGTTATCTGAGCAGCCCTGCAAGGCACCGAACAATAGGCCTGTTCTTTGGCAGGCCTCCATAGTCACCAGCATCTAAGAATAGCATATGGAAGATCTCCACTCAATAGCAGTTGATGTTGATGTGTGTGAGCAGGTGTGTGTTTTAATTCTTTGTCATGGAGTCTAAGACCTTAGCTGGTACAGTTTCTACCTCAGGACTGCTGTGTTCATAGTCAGATGCTGGTACATCATTGGAGAAATAATTTCTATGTCCCTATATTCAGATGGATGAAAAGCCACTTGGAACAGCAGGATACACTTACCTGCTACAGCAAGATCACGGGGAAACTTGCTGATGCAGCTGCAGATTTTGTGCTAGGAGCACTGTCTCTTAACCTCTTTCTTTCATTTTATCTGTCAGCATCCCCTCCATGCAATGTTGAATCTCTGGTGTATAATGAGGGCTAAGACATGCAGCAACTTTTTCCTTATGGGGAACGTTGATAGCCTCTCTCCTCCGCTGCTCGTGTTCCTAAGACTTCCAGGAACTAGATGACTTGGAGAATCCTATGTCAAGTGTAGTTCAAAGTGGCCCTAAACTTAATGGAAAGAGAAATGCATAGCAAGGGCTATGTCTGCACAGAAATAATGTCTTATGGCTGGAGCAAAAGAAGCTTATAGCTTACAAGGTATTTTTTCCAGTGCCTATCTTTGGAGTTGGCAAGAAATGGCAGTTTCTGTTCCACTGGAAACATTGACCTTTGGGTGGAAAAACCTGAGCCTGCTCCAATGCAAACTAGAAGCCAGAGACTTCGAGCATTGTGTTGGTTTCCCTGATGCTGCCGATTTCTCTGCAAGTATCTTCGTGATGCCTGGAGGCTCTGAGGCCCAGAGCTTCAAGTCCAGGCTGGGTGTGCACAGGGAGACAAGAACCACGTGCTGTTTGGAAGCTAATATTTGTAATTCTCTCATTCCTTGCAGCCCTGATTTAGTTTTAGGCTTTCTGAGAAGAAAGAAGCATCTGATAACAGCCCCAACACTGAGAGGCAACAGAAACGCCATGGCTGGAGGCTCTTCCAGAGACCTGTAAGGTCCCTGAAAGACACCATGGCTGTGTATATTCTTTTCGGGGACAAGGTATCGGGGGGACAGAACCAGAAATCTGGGTGAAACCTCCATTGTTATGAGTTTGTCATTTGTGATCAGGCTTTCCACAGCAAGTCTGGTGTGGAACAGGCAAGATGTTGTACATATGGTCTAAGGGAATGGACAAATAGAGGAATAAGTATTTTCTTGTGCCCACAGTTTGGAACACTATCCTGTTTGGGAGTGCAGTCACTTTTGAGTGCATTTTCTCTACTAAATGGAACATTTTACAGCTCCAATCTGGTCTAGACAGTTTAGCCACAAAATTTTAACATTCTTTTGAGATCATTAAAAAAAATGTTCCAGCCATATTTGAACAAATGGCTTTTCATTGACTACTCACCCTTGCTTCAGCCACAGGACTAAAACTAGAAGGTTCTTTTTCTCCCTGGTGATCTGGCTGCCAAGGAAGAGAAGAATTGTCCTGTGGACTAGATGGGGGGGAATAGGAGGAGGTATTTTCTTTTTGGTAGCTGCTCCTTTATTAATTCTCCACCCAGCAGCAAGCTGCAGGGGTTCAGGTTACAGCTCTCTCTGCTTTGGGGCAGAATCTGCCTTCCCGAGTTTCTGTATAAATCTCCGGTAGTTCCAATTGCCCTAAGACTGATACTGGTTTAGAACAGGGTCCCACAGAGCAGGACAGGGATAAAGATTGCCAGTCTCCATTTTAGTAATTGTCCGTCTCAATCCTTAGTAAATATAAAAAAATAAAAAGTGGAAGTTTAGTTAAAACAAAAGAAAAAGACCCAAAACCAAACAACCCCCTCCCTGCCAGTTAGCCTCATATAGTTTCTATTGCTTGTAGTGAGATGGTTGTTGTGACTGAAAATAAGCATCACTTAAATGGATTGCAGAATTGGAGCCTAGAAAAGAGGTACAGCCCTCAGAAAAAAAAAGAATATTAAGTTCAATTTGGCTCCTTGTTTTGCCAGCCTCTGTTCCCAGTAGTGGAGTTTGCAGCAAGGACTGCAAGATTGACCCTGTCTTTGCGCTGAACAAGGAAAAAAAAATAGAAAAAAGAAAACAGGCAAAAAACCAAACCAAAACACCAAAAAACCAAAGCCCAAACCCTGCCCTATCCTACCTATGTATACATAGAACTGAGGTTCCAAAGTAGTTTCAATACTCTATGTAGGTTTTAAAAATATTTTTGCATTCATTCAGTTTCCAGGAATATTATACAAACCATTCTTGAAAAAAAAAAACCAAAACACACTGCTATTTTTTTTCTGGGTTATCTCCAGAAAGCTGTGCCAGAGTGTTCAGGTCTGGACACATCAAGTTAGGCACCTGCTGGCACACCAGTACAGTTGTGTGCCAGGGACTGGGCTTTCCCCTCTGCTGCCATTATCAGTCGGAGCAGCAGGTACTTGGTGCTATGCAGAATCAGGCTACTTTTACTTTATAAAGTAAAAAAAAATGTATGCTAGAAGTGTTAGTAGGTATTAAAGTCCTGGAGTCTACAGTGGATGTTTGTACGTGTTGCACTGCACTGATTTGACAGGTTTTTAAAGCATTCACAGATTTCTGTTGTTGCTTTCGCCATGCAAAGCAGAGCTGGGGAGGATTCGTTCCTGCTGCAGTTACCGCTTGTATTTCTACATGTGGCTATTCACTGAATCTGTAGTTGAGCTATGGTCTGTGAAAGAGGGTGAGGGCTGGTGCCTGGGGCTCACTCATACCTGCCATTTAGGCCTTTGCTTCTATTTCAGTACTGATGAAATACTTCTGTTCCTGTGCAAGCATTTGTTTTTCTTTCCCAAGTTTTCGTGGGCACTATGGCAGGCATCAGCCAGGTCCCCAGCCGGGGGGCATTTCACAGGCACTGGTCAAAGAATGGGTACAGACACGTCCAAACTAGGCCACCAGAAGGGAACTAAATACTTGAATGTGAAGTGAAAAGAGCACTTGTGCATGATGAATGAAGCAAAGAGGGAAAAAGCCCCTTTGGCAACACTTGCTGCTCTGTGGATTGCGCACAGATCGTGGTGTCCCGTGGTCTTATGCATCAGGGAACGGGCAAGCTTCCCTAAAAAAACCTTGGACCATCAGAAGATCCTTTTAATGAGGGAGTGGGGAAGAAATGCACATGGTGTGTGAAACTTGCCATCTTTTGGCAATTGCAAAGGGTTTGGTGTCTGCGACAGAGATTGAGTCTGAGTTAATGACCTCCAGGTGAGGATCCTGAGTGACAGCCAGTGCTGTGTGGGCAAGCAGGTTAGAAGGTCATCATGGTCCACATCCCAGGTTGTGTCTTATTCATAGGAACTGCGCCCATGACTTTAGCTGGTTGAGTTTTCTCCCTCCTGCTGCGTGCCCTGGTGTCAGCTGCAGAGCTGGGTGCCAGCCTGCGTGGGCTGTCTGTCCTCTGACAATCGCCTCTTCATCCTAACCTTACATTTGTCTTCTTGACGAGCACGTTTTTGCAGTTTTGTGGAATGAGTAGTCAGGCTGACAGCTCCTGCCAAGGCTTCTCAAGTGCATGCAAAGACCGGTCAGAAGGACCTTGGTGTGTCCCCAGCTACCATCTGCAGCACTGGGTGAAGTTTATGCTGATTTTATTTTGGGAGCCTCGTGTCTCTGAAGGGGAGCAGGTTCACCTGTTGCTTCCTACAGATGCTAAATAACTGCTGCACACTGCTAAATAACTGCTGCGTAACTGTCATTGTCAGAAGATTTGTTGCAAAAAACTAATTTACTCTTTCATATCTAATTAACAGTGTTACTTTCATCCTGAGGCTTTTTTTAAAAATAATTTTCTTTCTCGTCTGGAATAAAAGTTTCAGAACCAGATACTAGTATTGATGCTCGAAGCTTGGGAAAGTGGAGAGCTTATATGAAATGTATCACTGACTTTGCTTCGCACATCAAAGCAATTCATCTTAGGAAAAAAAAAAAGGAAAAAGATAATTAGGAAAGCATGCAAAGTACAAGAGGAGCATTGTTTAATTAAGAACAAGATTCGTAGACCATTCTATATGGGGAATTAACTCCACAGAATTTAAGAAAACATGTTTTTATAATGAGAAGTTAAACTAAACAGATTGGCCCCTTCATAAAAAAGAAAACATTTGATTGTAGGGTATAACTGCCTCCACAAGGAGAACATCTCTGATCCTGGGGGGTTCTTTGCTTCCTGTGGTTCCGTGTTAGTCAGCAAAACTCAATCAAGGGGGGGGGAAAACATATTTTAGCAGCGAGTGCTGTGAAGCAGTGGAACTGATTATCAACGATGTGATAAATCCTCAGTTGCTTGGAGTGTTTATTTAAATTGGATGGGATTCTAAATAATATGCTCCATGTTAGACGGAAGTTGTCAAACAAAGAAAGTTGTAGTGGAAATGGAGGCTTGTTCTATGTAGAAGATCAAATCCAATAACCATCAGCCCTTTTTACTTTTGCTGCAAACTGAGATCTGTCAAAAACTGGGCGAAGGCTGCAGCTTGTGTTCGTGTCTCGGTTGAAGCTCCCATGGACTATATGAGACCTCTGTGATTTGGTTCTATTTTTGTTCCGTAGCTGAGAGCCAAATGTGATTTTATGGGTTTGCAAAGCTTGCGGGTTTTTGGCTGCTTCTGTTACGTTTGACACTAAAGGAGAAAGACCCTGGGTTGTCTGTTGGAAATGTTTTTAGCAATGAGATCACTGTAAAGCTGAGAGCAACCGGGTTATTATTCCTTGAAATCACATGAGAAAATCTTCCAGCTTCTGTGGAGTGACTTGTGGTGAGAGTCACAGATGGAGAATACGTTTGTACCACATCTTTTTAATTTATTCTCCATTTCCAGGAGGCTCTGTATTAATTAGCAAGCATCTTGGGAGTTTTGCATCATAAGGCCAGCGGAGGAGTGACCCTGTCATTGTGGCTTTGATGTGAATTTGAACTCCAGCTCTGCAGTGTGCTCCTGATGGGACCTGGGTTGCCCAGGCCCTCAAAGTTGTGCACCTGCTTTTCCTTAAAATCAATGAGTGACAGCTGCCACTCTGCCTTTGAAGGGCTCAACTTCCATCTCTCCCTGCATCAGCTGCTTTCTTTGGAATGGCAGCTGAGAAGTGCTTCAAAACATCCTTGTAGGACACAGAGGATGGACGGGTGGTTCACCAGGATGCCTTCCTGAGAGGTCCTGTCTCATTGGGGTACATGGACGTGTGGTTCTCCAGCACAGCAGGTCTATGGCTCTGCGCTGGGGCTCATGGTTTAAGTTACCGTATAAATGACTACATGATAATCAGTCTCTCCCCCTCTCGCAACAACTGATGCAGAAGTTGCTTTTGCAAGATGAAACTGTTATGTTCTGCTTCCCGTAAAAAACAGGACACTGTAAAATCAGAGAGGGAAAGCATGGTGTCTTTTGATCACACTTGGATGATTTACACTATTAATTTTGTGGAACTGCACTAATTCCTTTTGTAAACCAGGCAAGGTAATCATCATGGAAATTTTAGGAGTAAACTAAAGTGTTCTGAGAAGATGAAATTATTTTGATTCCCTGTGGCAGATTAAGTAGTTCAGTGTGAACATTAATATTTATAGAGATTGGTAGCGATAGAATTGATTTTGATGACTAATCCTTGTAGCTTTGTAACCATTAGAGATGTAATTTGCTTGCTGTGTAAACATATGATATCAGTGTATACACAAAATTTAACCCAGTTAGATTAAAAAATACCCAAATATTCTTATACTTTTACTATTTATTCAGTCAACAGTTCTATCTGGTTTGATATTGCAGAGCAGTTACCAAAATGTCCCTATCTTATTCCAGAAACTATTAGAAACAATTTCTGTGACCTTTAACATGAGCAAAAACTGTTCCAGTGCCAAGACTTTCAAGTAACCTTTCTCAGGATAACCATGTGCTATGGTTACCCTGTGTCTGTCTTGACATTTCTTGGAACTTTTATCTCACCTTTTGAATCTACTATTTAAAAAAATACAGAAAATAATGTGCCTGAAATTTTGAATTTAATTGTTTAAATGGATTTGGTTTTTGGATAATGGTGCCATAAAGATGGGGGAAGAAATAAAAAATCACAGCCTTTTAATATGTTCTTTTCCTAACAAAGACACATATTCCTGATGGTCCATTTACTGGGTGTACTTAACTTTAAAGCATCCCAGGCTTGTTGATGTGCAGTATCTACAGTTTACTTCCAAGTGAACTTAAAGTTCAGAGACTTTTATTCATTTAGTTCCACTGTGTATTTTGAATTTTTCTTGTGTTGATGTTTTCGTTTTTAATTAATCTAAGCTCATGCAACTGACTTATAGCCCCTATTACATCCACTTCATTTAAAATGTTTAACCTCGAACACCTGCTAATGATGTATCTATTTAGCTTTTTCATAAAGGTGGATCTTTAGTGACTTCAGCGTGTGAGCCCTCTTGAAAAATAATTGGAGATTCTCTCCCGAGTCCTCTGCACCTTTTCAAACCCCATGCAAATTTTTAAATATTTTCTAGACAGACATAGTGCGTTGGAATAGCTCCCTCATTCATAGAGATTGGAGAGCTGCTCAGAAGAAAGCATCCACTTGAGGACATGGAGAATATTGATTCTGGTGCAGCAGCCAAATCTTAGGTGAAATAATTTGTAAATTGAGTTCTCCCTACAAAGAGTTTCTCCATGGTTTTAACCAAAAAAAAATGTTTGTTTTGCTGGTGTATTTACTTACTCATTTCAGTCCAGAAATACAAGTTCGATTGTTACTATGTGCAAGAGGCATTACTTGGCCACTGAACAGAAAGCCAGAATATGTGGAATGCACTGTGCCTTGCTCTTCTCTTTCCTTTTGTTTTTCTGGTGGGTTCACAGCTGAATTTTTGGCAGAAGCAACTGGAATAGAAAACTTCTCCCTTTTTCCCTGCTGCCCTGCAGCTCTTTGGGACGATGAGTCTGTGGAATTCAGGCTGAGGGACACACACACAAAACGGTCATATGTTGCAGAGTAAGGGAAATGTGGAACAAATTGGCAACTTAAGAGGTCACTCTTTTTTTTTTTTTAAACATTATTTTCCTCCCCTTTGTGCACTGTATAATAGAGAAAATACTGCCTGGAGAGCAGGAGGTTTGCAGGGTAAGTTGGCCGAGATGAAGACTGGATTATAACAACAGTGATTTTGTTTCTCTTCAACCTTATGTTGATGAGGTGGTTTCTGAGTCTTACATTACCAAAGATTGCATGTGGAGTTGTACGTGTGTTCCTCATTAACAGGCAAGGCAGAGCTTCTCCGACCGAGTCCTGTGCAATCTGCCGTGGGTTTTGTTGGATCTGGAGGTCCCCGGAGCTATGTGACACGTTCTTGGGTGCTGTCTGCTGGCACCTTTGTCTGCTGGGCAGTTACAGATGCACAGACAAGAGGGGATGTGGGCCAAAAGCAAGGCAGGGAGGCCCCTGCACTGCTGAAGCCCGAGCTGGGTCTGCAGATCCCAGATTTGCGGTGGGGCGCTGCGGCCAGGCTGGAGCAGGCAGGGAAGGTGACACGCTGGCCACAGGCATCTCGCGTTGTGGCCATCCGTTCTCATCAGCCTGCCAGGGCTCGCGTGGGAGAGACACCAAGTGGGAGATGGTGCTGCATGACATTTGACGATGTTCAGCGTCAATATCTCTCTTCGTTTCTACAGCTTCACGATTCTCTGGTTTTGGAGAACCTCATTTATAACAATGTAGAGGTGAGAATGGATACCAAATCTATATGAGGAGAAAATATAAGGCCCAGACTGAAGCAGAAAGCATCTGAGTGGTATCCCTCCATGTCAAGGGTTTTCTTTAGAATTAAAATGGTATTTTTTTTCTGTAATAAGTTTTATGATTTTAAAAACAAATCCAAGATAAAATTGTTTTTTAAGGATTCAGATGATGTGGATGCTGAAGATCTGATGCTTTGTAATCCTGTTGCCATTTATAAACTTGATCCATGTTCAGATTATACCTCTTACAAGCGTTCAAGGATCTCACCCCCTATGTGGTAAAGTCATGGGGCCACAGAGCACATTGGATGTAAAGCCCAGCCAGTGAAGTAGTTCCACCAGTAGAAGATAACACAGTTGTAAGGCATTTGTACTTTCTTGTGTAAGAATAATGTGACAGCAGTTTGAAGTACTCAATATTTTGGGTTTTGCGTTTTCCATGAAAACCAGATACCAATCAATGGAAGAATTCACAATATGCTAGAAAACATATTTTTGCTGTTACATAAATGCAAAATTTTCACGTGGCTCTGATGAGGAGGCAGTTTTTAACTGTTACCAGTGCTTACATTGCCAATATACTGGTTTTTCAGTGTCGCCAGTGGATTGCCTAGCTCTTCAGTGGCTGTAAATGAAGCTGTTGCAAAAGGCGGCTTTCCTTTGCTCTTTTTTTGGCATTATTTCCTCTTCTAAATCTTAATTGGTATACTTTGCAGGTGTACTCTAGACAAATAAAACCCATATGTGTGCAGAAGGAAGTGAATGCACCAACAGCCTCAGCCAGTGGATTGACATCTTCTTGTGTGTGGTGCTGGAGGGTCCAGCTCGTGGGACTTGTTTGGAGGCCCAAGGAGGTGCCATTCCCTTGAACCTTTGAGGGATGTGTGTGGGAAGACACCAAGGCACCTCCCAGGTGGTACTAGAACCAAGGCCCTATGCCACACAAAGGCGGCTGTGGGAGAACCCCAAAACAGTGCTGGCGTGTGTCATGGTTTAACCCCAGCTGCCAACTAAGCACCGCTGCTTGCTCAACTTCCCCCTGGTGGGATGGCAGGGAGAATCAGAAGAGTAAAAGTGAGAAAGCTTTTGGGTTGAGATAAAGACAGTTTGATAGGTAAAGCAAAACCTGCACATGCCAGCAAAGCAAAACAAGGTATTCATTCACCACTTCCTATCATCAGGCAGGTGTTCAGCCATCTCCAGGAAAGCAGGGATCCATCACCTGTGGCGGTGATTTGGGAAGACAAATGTCATCACTCCAAACATCCCCCTTTACTTCTTCTTTACCCAGCTTTTATTGCTAAGCATGGCATGATATGGTATAGAATATCCCTTTGGTCAGTTGGGATCAGCTGTCCAAGCTGTCTCTCCTCCCAGCTCCTTGCACACCCCCAGCCTACGTGCTGGTGGGGTGGTGTGAGAAGCAGAAAAAGGCCTTGACTCTGTGTGAGCCCTGCTCAACACTACTGAAAACAGCCCTGTATTATCAACGCTGTTTCCAGCACAAATCCAAAACATAGCCCTATGCTGAAGAAAATTAACTCTATTCCAGCCAAAACCAGCACAGCAGGCCAGGGGATGAAGTCTGAGCCCAGCATGAGTTTGGAGGACATGGCCTATTCAGAAAGTGCTTGATCCCTGTGTCACCAGCCTCAGGGCAGCTGCACTCTGCCTCCTTGGGAGCTGCTCATGGCTCAGCCTCACCTTTTAAAGACAGACTTGTGCTTTTACTCCAGATGTAGACAATTCAGAAAGGACCATCCATGAAGCATTGCTGGCGTTTGGATGGTTCCTCTAAGAACCTTTCAACTTGCTTTTACAAAACCTGACATTTTGTCTCACTTTTTTCTTGATGTACCGTTGCGTGCAAATATAGATGCATTGAAACTTGTAGAATTTTTCCCCTTTTTCTGAACACCAATGTTATTGAAGCCTTTTTACACAGAATCACTTTGGTAGCTGTAGGGCTTGCGCAACACCACAGCCTAAATTTAAACAAGTGCTGGGGAGGCGTCATCTTTGACAGCCACTGAAGAGCTTAATGCTGTGTGTTTTGCTGCTTGTCCGGGTAAACAAGTACAAGCATCGTTGTGCCTGTTGAGAGCAAAGATAGGTGCAGGGTTTGTTGGCTTTCAGCTGTCTTTTCTGGAGCTCATCATTGTGTTTTTTCTTTCAAACATTCTAGAGAGATATTGGTGGAAATGAAGAAGCTGTTTAGGGTGGTATAGAAGAGAGAATGATTTCAGAAAGCCACTGAGGATAAATTGAGCCAAAGTGTATCTACTAAAAACTTTTTTCTGTGTGTACAGTTCATGTCCGTCTAACAGAGTAAACTAAAGTGACCGCCTGGTCACTTTAGGTGACAGTTCAGGGTGCTCCTTTATAGCTTGTTAACTCACTGTGGTCTTGAGAGCAAAATGAGGAGCTTGGGACTCCTCACTGATGTGAGTCTTTCCTTCTTTACCTCTTATTAGTCTCTCGGAAACAAGTATTTTTCTTCAGATTTTCTGACTTTTCTTACTAGTGCTACTTTACGGTCCTTTCTTTCCTGTCAAACCCTTGAGCAACACATTAGAAGTGCCATGGTGCTTAGGGCGTGCTTTGTCACCCTTGTATTGGACATTTATCCATTGCCACTCTGCCTTTTCACCCAAGGTACTAAGAGCAGCAGCAGCTAAGGGAAGATGTAACCCAGATATAAGATTCAAAACTACTAATAACAGGAGTGCAGGAGACAAAAGCATGGAGGAAAATCAGTCTGGATGGCTTGGTTACACTGATACAAGTGTGTCTCATCACTCGTGAATGTAGACAGTGCATTTAATAACAGGACCATTCAGTCATTGCATTCAGAAGAAAATAATTTCATTTCTGCCTTATCTACTGAAAGCCCCTGTCGTCATTGCCATCTGTCGTGGTTTAACCCGAGCTAGCAATTTAATCACGATAGCTGCTTGCTCACTCCCACTGCGTGCCCCGGCCCACCCCAAATAGGGGAGAGGATCAAAAGGGAAGGGAGCAGCTTGGATTGATGTAAACAGAGTTTAATGAAATAACAAAATACTAATACACTACTAGTAAATACATTTATTTTATATTCCATTTGTATTTAATATAAGATACTCAATGTAATTCGTCACGGACTCTGTCTGCACGGAGCAGCCAGGCCCAGGCAGCAGCACCTGGTCCTGAACAGCCAGTCCTGGAGAGAGAAGAGAGAAAAAGGCAGAAAGGCCCCGAGGCCTCTGCAAAATGGCGGGATGGCAAATGGCCAAACTAAAGGAAGTCCTGAGCAGAACTCCCTTGAACAGGTCTCTGTCCCGGCTCCAACAAAGAGAAGAACGCGAAGACCAGAAGATCCTGACTCTCCTTAAATATGAAGCATGACGCTAATGGGATGGACTATTCTTACTGGTCAGTCTGGATGTCAGTCAAGCTCTGCCCCATCTCTGCCCCCCTTCCTTGTTGCCTCACATCTGTGGGCAGAGCACTCAGAACATCCTTGGCTCTCAGACTAGAGCAAGTAAAAATACTAACTCTGTGCTGGGGTGTTATCTCTTGTTCTCAAACTACATTCAAACAAGGACTATGCTAGCTATGAAAAAGAAAGCTTTCTAACCGCATGAAGAAAATTAACCCATTTTTCATCAAGCCAGCACAGTCTCTTTCAACTCCGGACATTCTATGATTCTATGACGTTTCCTTCAGGAAGTCAAGATTCGAAGAGCTGTATGAGATTGGATGGGCTTTTAGGAAACACAGAAAAGGAGAAGTAATGTGACTGTTGCTTCTCCTTTGTTAATAATTCCTGCATTTCTGCAAAGATGTATGGAAAACTTCTGAAGAAATTCTGAAAAAGGCTTCTGAAGAAACTCACACAGAGAAAATAGAAAGACGCGTCCCAGGGAAATGAATGTGATTATGAAGAGACTTGCTATTTTACCATATTGGAAGAAGAAAGAGAAGAATCTTCTCACAATTTTCTTTATTATTACGTGTTTGTTTCTATAGCACTCTTAATGTCAAAGCATGGGCACATGTAAGACCATATAACGTGTACAATTTGAAAATAAAGAAGAAAACACACAACAAAATGCTACTGGAATATGTTGGATAAATGCTCAATTATCTCAAGTGGGTCTTGTGGATGTTTATCAATTTCCTTTGTTTTGTGCTTTTTGATTTATGCAGCTAATTCAGTAATGTCCAATGGAAACATCCTGTGTAGGTTTACCCATCCTTTCCAGCTGTAACAACCCTGCTCTGTGCCCCAGTTAGGAGCCATAGGAAGCCTCTTTGTTGTTTTTCAAGCAACTGCTGGGTAACTTTGCTGCGCAAGAGCAAAACAAACTTCTTTCAAGGGTACAGATTTGTTATACATTTTAGGAAGTGCCACCGCTTTCTAACAAAAATTTGCTTAAATTCCTTATCGGTCGCATGCTGTGTTCCTGGGCAGTGTTTTATGAAAACATGGCTCTGAAGCTACCTGAGAGTCTGGTCATAGTTGCCAAGCCACAGAATGGGTGACAGATGAACGATGAAATAAAAGCCTGAGCAATGCCATGCATTGTCTGAGAGAGACAGCGCTGGAGGAGTCAGGTGTGCACGTACAGGGATGCTTTGTTATCCTGAGGCTGCTCTGCCAGGGGAGCAATAGGCTGGTGAGGAAGGAGCATAGATGCGTTATTTATATTTGAGGAAAACTGTGTTGTAAATCTGTCGGACATAGAGTGCAAGCATGCCATCATTCAACATGATAGCAGGACGCCGTGTGCAGTACATGTTGTTGAAGGAGGCTTTCCCACTTTAGGGAAAGTTGCATCCCTGATTTGTTAACCACGTCTTCCTGACACCCTCTGCAGAAGCCATCCAAAAGCCCAGGTGAAGCATAACTTCGTTCTTTCAAAAAAAAAAAATAATAATCAGATAGCGACTACCAACTTCACAGATTAAAGTTTTTATAACTGCCCTGAACTGTCATAAGACAACCCTCTCCCCTAAAAGAAGCAGTAAGGGTAAACAGCTGGCTAGCATGCCAGATGTATTCATTTGATATGCCTGCAATAGGCAGAAAGCAAATTGTCTTCAGCTGTCTGTTACAAGGCACAACGTCAATCATTTTTTCTCAGATTAGCAGTGTCTGAAATGCAGAAGCTCCAAATACATTCACTTGTTTTGAGAATGCCCACCTCTGTCCCCAGAAACATGCTTAAGAGAGTAATTGCAAAGGCACTGTAAATTCCCTGATTTGGTCAGTATGTCTTGAAATTTCCATTTCTTGGTAACACCATCTCTTTCTCACCCTGGGAGTGCCTTCTTTGGGGGACAGTGTGTGTCCATGGGGACATTCAGGAAAAAGTAACAGGCACTTTGGCAAAGGTACCCTCAGATTTTACTGCAAATGGAGACTGTAACTTTGAAATAGGTAACTTTGCTGCTAAAGCAAAGTAGTTTAGTTATAGAAAATCTACAGTACCTCTTCTGCCTTTTCTAACTTGTGATTTTAGGAAATCTTGTTTTATGTCCTGTCTTTCACCTCAGACAACTAGTTTAGTCAAGGGAAAAGAAATCCTCTTTTTCTTTTATTTGAAGTACTCCGAGTTATTGACACTTAGAATTTTATTCATCCAGTATCAAACCACAGGAAAAAACCCAGAACAAAGTGACTTTAGTATTCCAGCCCTCATGTTGTAGCAAAAAATATCAAAGTCATAGGAAGGAGAGTATTCTAGTTATTTGTTTGATGTCCTTATATCCCCCAAGCCTCTATTGCAGCACTTTACAGCTGCAAAGAGCTGTGTTTGGAAAGTTTGGAAATTGCAGATTTTTGCAGAGGAGAAGCAAATCCCTTAGGTGAAAGTGTGTTCAACCTCCTTTCTAAGTGATGTTTTCAAAATCATTATAATTCATCTAATTAACTAGCATATTCTTTATATGCTTTTGTGTCAGCAAGTGCAGTATCCAAATTGGCAGGCACAGTGGAATAAAGTCAATTTTAATGTCACCCAGAGGATAAAGTTGGCTTTGGAGTTTCATTGGGCAAGATTGCTAAAATTGACTCTGTTTCATGAATGAAACAGCAATTTATTTGCTCAGTCTTTTCTTTATGCCCTCCCCCCCTGCTTAAAGTTACTACTGCAGAAATGTAGTGAGTGCAGTGAGCAATAACCACCCTTGCTTCCTTTCACCCCAATGGTAAGGTTAAAAAAGCTTTGGAAATGCTTGAACTGGAGGGTGAAAGTTGAATTGCAGAAGCATTTACAGCGTGATGAGAAAATCTTTTTGAGAAATTAAACCTTTTGCCATGTAATGTCTTCCCTTTCCCCAAGCAGACAGTAGTTGATGTCCTGCAGTCGTACTTTCAGCACAGAACCATAGTTTGTTATTAACCATTTCCTGAAAACTAAGGAGTATCCCTCACTTCTGAACTAAAACAAATGTGAAATAAGGGCAATTGGGTGTGTCCGCCTAACACCTGTGTTATTCCTCCCATTTAGCGAGTGCTGCGTTGGTTCTTTGAGGGGGAAAAAAAACAAAACAAACCACAACTGAAAACAAAAGTAACCTTAAAAGTGATTAGTCTGGCTTTGCTTGGCATTTGATTACTTCTGTAATAAATATTTATATGCTACTTCAATACACATGTATCATCTTTACATTGTATTAAGCAGCAAGACAATCAATATTTAATTTTATGCAAGCCCTAAGCAAAACATGAAGTTAATGAAGTTTACATTCTTGCCAGATAGCCATTAGGGATTACTGCTTGTATTTTAGCCAGTGTAATGAATTGGTATCTTGTAGACCTGATTAGTTTCTAATAATTTGCTGCAGTTTAATCAGCTCTTTAAGATTGAGGGACATGGTTTACGGTCCTTTAAATAAATAAGCAGAAGAAATCTAATGGAAGTTTACATTTGTCATTGTTTATCATCATAAGATGTATGTTTTTGAAACAGACGCAATGTATGTTCTTCTGAAAATGGTGATTTTTACAGATGAATGCTGCTTCCCCTCCTCTTCCCCCTCTGCATGGAAATCAGAGAATCAANCCTTCTAAAAAGCCTATCCCCATCTTTCTTATAGGCCTCTGTTAAGTACTGAAAGGCCACAATAAGGTCTCCCCAGGCTGAACTCAGCTTCTGCGGGCTGAACATGGTTGAATGGTATTTCAAACATGTATACCCAAGTGCATAACAATGTCACTCATTAATGTGAGCGGAACAGGGAGGGTAAGCCTTGGTGATCTTCAGGACGAGGTTTAATCCGTTAATAGATTCCACATAATTCCCCTTGCCATAATTCCAGCAGGTAAGCTGACGCTCCATGTTGGCCTTGCCCTCTCGGGATGGGAGCGTCCTGCTGACCACCTGTGGGGATTGTGCCAGGTGCAGCAGCCACCGTCTCCCAGTGGGGATCGACTGGTGCCCCCTGTCCTCCCCATTGACCAGCCAGAGGCTCTGGAGGGAGAAGGGGGTCCCACATTTCCTGAGGGGTGCAAGGCCTCCAAATCACAAAATGTTAGGGATTGGAGGGACCTCGAAAGGTCATCTAGTCCGATCCCCCTGCCGGAGGAGG
>VWYH01009815.1:363251-381094 GCA_013399365.1 Pampusana beccarii | reverse complement strand
GGGAGGTTTAGGTTGGACATTAGGAAAAGGTTCTTCCCCCAGAGGGTGCTGGACACTGGAACAGGCTCCCCAGGGAGGTGTCACGGCCTCAGGCCTGACAGTGTTCAAGAAGAGACTGGACAAGCCCTCAGACACACGGTGTGAACTGTGGGGTTGTCACATGCAGGGACAGGAGCTGGACTCGATGATCCTTGTGGGTCCCTTCCAACTCAGGGCGTTCTATGATTCTATAATTCCTTGGTTCTGGCTGTGTAAGTCGAGAAAAGGATCTCTTGCCATGTCTCCTCTGGTCTGTATCACAGGCTCCTGTGTCTCAGTTGAAGTTAAAAAGTCTAGATTTGCAAACTGCAGTATTTTAAGTGCTTTAATTGCTGATTTTTTAAAAATAAAGACCACTGTAGAGACTACTTATTTTGTTAGTACTTCTCATCTTTCATGATCCAGTTCTTAGTGTTAGTGTTCTTAGGCCATCTCTGTAGTCTAGCTTAAACTGCTTTAATTCTTGTGCTCAAGGCAGAATCTTGTATGTTTTTATTTCTCACCTTGTGTTATTTCAGTGGCAGGTTTTAACAAGGCAGATTGAATTAGAAAAATCAAGTATTTCAGTCAGGGTAGTGTTCTTAATTTAGGTTTAGTAATTTGGTAAATAATTTTAAAATACTGGATTTACTCTTACTTTTTTTGTTACTTGATTTATTTTTATTACATAGAGAAAGAAATGTCAGTATTTTTCTAGTTATGCCTTGGATCAAGAGAGGAGACAGAATACAACCCATTGTACGTGTTTTTAAGTGAATCCTAGTTTAAAGCTGTAGTCAGTTCCATTACAGATCTTCTGCCTGTCCCTGGCTCGGTTGCATAGACTGCAGGAGAGTGTGCTGCTAAAAAATGAAATTAATATTTTTCACCTTTTTTTGGCATAAGTTGGGAGGAATTAGTCCAAGATTCAGATTTTGTATATATGATTTTGAATTGTAAGGATCCCTTTAATCACATCTACATAAATCTGATTGTTCATGGCCCCTATTCGCCTTGCTTTTGGCAGTATCTGTGGTCGTTATGGCTCACATTATTAATAAATACAGCCACAGTGACCTAGCTCTGAGTTTCTTTCAGTCTTGGATTGAGAGACCCCATGTGGGAACAAGCCCAGACCCTACGTTGTGGCTCCATCTCCAGCTTGTTGGCAGAAGCAGGCTGCGATGTGGGGTGCTGGCTCCAGGCTGTGACCCAGATCCTCCTTTTTTCCCCAAAAAATACCTAAGTCAGGGTGTTTCTTTTTTTGGTATGCTCTGTCCTGTTAAAAATATGATTTATATTGTCTCTGTGTGGCTAAGTTCTGTGGAGAAGCTGTAGTTACACACTTTGCAAGACATCCCTGGGAGGCTTCTGTCAGGCTTTTAGTGCTATTTTGGGGTCTTTGTTCTATTTTCAGTGGCTTTTCATTTACTGTAGTAATCCTGTTTTGGAACTAACTAGATGTTTCAGCAGTTTGTGGGATTTCCAAGACAAGTTGTATTATCATTTTTTGTATCATACGTCTTTCCTGCAATAGTGGTTTCATAGTCTTCCAAATTAATTATATATGTACTTTATGTAAGTTTTGTTTTTAGAAAAAGTTATACATTTTGGCTACTGTCTATGAGACATTGCTATCCTATATTAGTAATAATGAGTCAGTTCATGGTTTTGAGGGAATCAACATGACTAATATTTAACTGAAATAGTTCAGTATTTTTTTTGTTTTAAATATTTTGCTCTTATATGCCCACTGTTTCATTTCATCTTCTATAGGTTTCTCCAGAAAACTTAAGCACAACGGCTTCTTGCTCACAGTAATGGAAGGTAGCTGCTGGAGTGGAGATAGCATTCAGTGCTTGCTGTTATTTTAAGTGGCATGTAGTTCTTTCTGTTAGATTTGGGAAAAGCATGTTTCTGGTTTTGTGTGGGTGTGTAGAAAGCAGTCAGTATTTTCAGTTTTTATCGGGGGCAGTCAGTGGGCTTTTAAGTAGGAACCAAAATTTAGGGTGTCACTTTTAATTTGTAATTGTTAAGGCTTTGGAATGAAAATCTCCATTGCTTTTGATTCGTGTGGTGGTGTCCAAGTCAGTGGATTTGCTGGGATTTGTACCAGCTGTAGATGTGGCTCTGTGTCTTTTGATAGCGCTGGAAATCATTAAGATTGTCAAGGAAAAAGCCTGTTTGGTTTGGTTTTTTTTTCCCTCAGAGGTATCAGCACTTCTCTTTTTTCAATTGGAAGGAAACCTCTGCTTGTTGGCTCCGAGTGGCAGCGTGTGTGCACATCAGGCCATCTCAGACCGTTCCTTCCTTCCTCCAGCAAAGAGTTTAATCGCTCTCCTGGGATGGTACCTTGTTGCTCTGTTTAATGAGTTGGTCAGGAGAGAGTTATCAAAAGAGCTGATGGAAGAGCTGGGCACTTGCGTAGGTTAGTCCAGGGGTGTCAAACTCATTTTTACTATCCTATATTTATGCAGTACTAAAATTACATTCAGCCTTTTGAAGGCAACTGCGAGGCTGATGTGGCCCGTGGTGAAAACGAGTTTGACACCCCTGGGTTAGTTGGTCAAACTTTGCTCAGTAAGAGGGTAATTAAATAAACCTTTATTATTCAGCAGCTTGCTGACCCCACACCATCTTGTGCTCCTCACCCAGTGGGACAATGCCTGGCTTACAAAGACATTCAGTGAGAATGGCAAAGGAGTGGAAACCCACCAGGATTCACTACTTGTGCCGTGTTCCTGGATTGAAAGGACATGGGTTGGGGCACATTGAGAGGTTATTTCCATGGTGGGCTTACACAGTAGACACAGATAACCAGCACTACTATGATAAATATAAAATACAGCTCGTGGTATGGCTTTGGTGTCTGTGTTGTATCAATGTGGCATCAATTTCTGCATCTGTATCCCTGATATGTGAGCCTGTAGAGTGGGCAAGAAGATTAAAAATTGGTGCATATTTAAGTGAAAGGTTAAAACTCTTGAAAAGAGTTGTTTTATGCAGGCCTGTCAGCTTGTAACCGGTCCTTTGAGAGGTTTGACCAACATGGCAGCGGGTTTCTCTTCCTGCAAATTGGTGGACGTTGTCTTTGTGGGCAATAGGGATGGGGGAAGGCACCTGGAGAAGTCATGAGGACCCAGCAGAGGGAATTGCTGGGCAGGGTGGCTGCCTCCCTAGTGCGTCTATAGGGTTGAGGAGAGCAGGGCCGGGGTGAGGGAACACGCGTGCTCACTGCACGTGTTCCGCGAATGCACGGGGGAGGCTGCATCTGGCTCCTTCTCTTCTGTTTCTCACCCAAACTGAAGTGGTTCAGGAAGACCCAAATAGTGGGTAGCACCTTGTGTTGAAGAGACAAGCCAACAACGCTCTTCGTGCTTGCTTGTGAAGACCTGTCCCATAGCTCTGCTCGACTCCCGTCACACGTTACTGATGCAATGGACACAGCTGTAGTGCTTGCAGGATTTTGGTAGCTGGGATTTTAATGAAGTTTAGTTTAAAAAAAACCTCCAAACACACCTCTCTTTTAAAATCCCACGATGTGGCAGTTGTTGTGCTGTAACAGTGCCTTTCACCTTGCCTGTCTCTCTGTACCACTGACCCATGGAGTCGTTGTGTAGGTATTGCTGGCAGTAATTTATCCTGTCACACATGCAGTGAGGAATTCATCATCAGAAATGAGGACTCTTACATATTGGTGAAGTGTCAGTTTGACAGAAGTACTGACAGCTGGCGTCCTTCCAACAGACCAGTAATTGCTTAACTGTGAAAAATGGCAGAAGATAGACAAATGTATTGGAAAAAGAAAATCTCAAAAATACAGCAGTGGTGCTAATGTGATATAATTCATAACTGGTTGCTGTTACAAAGAGTCATCTTCAAGCATTCAGATATATTCTCCTTTCTTTTCTGGCAAGTGATTTACTTGTTGACAGGTAGCTCAGCAAAGCTATCTGACTGAAATCAGATGGTTTTTTTACCTTGTTTGGTCTTTGTCCGCCTTCTCTTGCCCGTATTTTAAGAGCAGGATGGGGCTGACTAGGCTAAATGCGTTTTACAAATGCTTTTGTCAGGTTACAGAAGAGCAGATATTAAACATTCATTTTTACTGAGGTTGAAGTGGAATTTTAAATATTTAAAGGAGTAATTTATGTAAAGGAGATTCCTACCGTCTCCTAAAATGGTAATTTCTCATAATTTGGGTTTGGATATCCATATTCAATTAATCTAAAATTTCTATTGCTTTAGTCTTGCTCCCTCCATGTTAGCTCTTTATGTTAAAATGTGTTCTCAATACATGCCAGCAGGCCTGTATTTTAAGCTAATTATGATTGTCATCCTTATCATACTTGATTACTTTTTCCCAAGGACAGAAATTGTTGGGCAAGTGGCATGGGGGTGGAAATTGGAGCTCTGAGCCAACAAATGTAACGATGACAGAACTGGGACACATTACCTGATCACTAAAATGATTCAGACCACTTGCAGATGAATTGTTTCCCTTGTTAATTCATGCAAACATGGCCTGGAGGTTAAAGGAATTGATCTTGAGATCAGGAGGTCTCTGTTTTGTTTCCAGCTCTGTCATCAGTTTGCTTTCTGACCTTCAACAAGTCATGGCTGGGTACGTACACTTGCATGGATTTTCAGCTCATATGCATGATGTGAAGTGAGTACTTCACTATACTACTGAATTTGGGCTGAAGTGATACCCCCAAGGTACCACAAAGACTGTGAAGGAACCAAAAGCAGAGTCCAGAAGTAAACTCCTGTGGAAGGTATAAACTGTGGGGCACCTTCACTTCTTGGGTAAGAATTTTGGAGCAAAGCTCAAGCCCATTGACTTTGAGAAGTGCGTGTTCAGATTTAAGAACAGGGCACAACGTATATGATGGCAATGTGGAGAAAAACTGTAATGGGATTAGGCACTTCTCAAACTGGATTGGTTAGCTCTTGCTAAATAAATAAGAGCTGTTCTATAGGAATTTTAAATGCAGAAAAATAATAACGTAGAGATTTTTTTTCAGTAAGGAACCTAAAGTCTGAATGCTTTTTGCCGAAGCTGTTCTTGAATACTGACTTTCAGACATGGTATGTTTTATCATCAGCTGTTTTCTTTTGTTTTTAAATACTGGCTGTTTTACAGTTTAGTAACTAAAAAACTTCAGGCCAAGAGTAAGAGTTGTTGAAGTCGCTTGTAGTGGAGGAGAGGAAGGTGAGAGGTAGGTAGCGTACTGCGAGGCTGATGTGGCCCGTGGTGATTAAGTAACACGAGTGGTTATAGGTGGCATTAAGTAACCTGAGTGGTTATTTGGTGTATACATTTGAGAAAGACAATAGATGTTGCTGTTCTTGTTGCTACGTGAAAAAAAAATCTGTAGTTTTTCTCTTTGCTTCCAAGTGAATTTCGGATTTTACACGTGGCAAATTAATCCTATCTATCAGTGACTAGTTCACTTCTGTCTTCCGTATGGATATAATCCTCAATAGCATCTTTTACTCTAGCAACATTGTTAACTCTATTCTGGTTCTTCCCCCGTGGGTTTTTGGCCCAGCCCCAGGCCTTTGCTCTGACAGGGGGTGTTTTTCTCCCCATTGCTGAGGGCAGACGGGTCAGTGTTTGCAGAGAAGACGACGCAGTGGTATGGCAGTGCTACCAGCGGACTTGCTTGCCTCATCCCATCTGGCAGAGCACCCTGCGCTCCTTGCTGTCTCCTCCTGACACTCCACGCTCGCTTGGCAACTTCTCCAAGCCCTGCTGCATCGTCTATAAAGTCCAGTTTGGCCTGACGCCGGCCGACTCAGAGCTGTCATCACTGCATGGAAAGTGACAGTGAACTTGGCTTGTGGCCGCGATCTCCTTGCCTCAGACCCCTCTGTCGCTCTCTGCTTTCCCCTGGAAGGGCTCTGGGGTGTGTGGGGCGGCGGGGGTGGGCAGCTGGGTGACTCTGCCACCTGTGTCACTGTTCCCTCTTGCCCAGGACTGGGTTTTTCAGGCTCCGTCTGCCTGCATGGGACCCAGGCCGCTGAGCAGTGCAGGTTCTCCATGTCCCTCCCTGGAAAGAGCCCCCTGAGGGCTCTTTCTTGCTGCGGAGCATGGGCAGCAGCTCTCATCAGGGTGGGCGATGGGCTTGCGAAGTGCCGTGCCTTTATTCTCCTCCAGCGTAGCCGGGGTATTGGTGGCATAACTTGAAAAAACAACCTAATAATAAACCCGTGCTTCCATTCAAAATCTGGGCTGAGTGTCCCTGCTTGGCAGTGTCTCCTTGCTGCTGCTCCCTCTTTTGAAGCGGTTTGGATAGAGATGGGTTGGTCATGCGTTTGACTACAATTAGCAGTGCAGTACCAGCCCGTATTTTAGGAAACAGCCGTAATTCCGGAAAGCTGTTGTGTTTAGCGCTGGATCGTGTAATTTGTGTTTTGAATAAACTCCTGGGTGTGACGCTGTGTAAATTCAGTAACACTGGTGCCTGTGTAGTGACAACAGTGAATTACAGAATTGGTTAAGAAAGTGGGCAAATCTTTCTTGTAAAGACTGTCATTGAAAAAAGAAAGGTAGTAGAATTTGGTTACGCTTTTAAACTGAAACTTTCTCTTTTTTTGAAGTGGTTTTTTTTACTTTTTTTTTTTTACTTTTTACTTTTTTTTGAAGCTTTTTACTTTTTTTTTCTTTTGTGCCAAATAGAAGCAGCAGTCTTATTTTTTACTTTGTCATTTTCTCCCCATTTTCTTCCATTTTTTAAAAACTAACTTTTGCAGAGGAGAAAGGCCTGGGAAGGGGAAAAAGGTGATTAGGGAGGAAGAAGTGTTTGTTCTTGCTGTGTTCTACACTTCTCGAGTCAAACAGTAACTCTCGTTGCTGCCATGTCGTATCTGTTAGAAATAAATTGCATCATTAGTGACCATGGCAGGTGGCCTGCAGTTCATCCCGCTCATTTCCTCTCAGGGTGACTGGGGGAGCGAGATGTATTTAAGTGCTTGTTCGAGGCGTTAGCGCACAGGCAGTGATTTCACCAAGTGACAAGTGGTGGGACTGGCTGTCACCCTGTGTGTGGTTAGCTCAGGGCCTGGCCTTGATGACTGCTTTTAATGGCTACGTTTTGCTGGGAGGCTGAAAGTCTTCCCTTGGATTTTGTCGTACCTGTCTCTCATAGTGTACTTGATGTGGCCAGTGAAATACATTTTGTGTTTCAGACGTTTCCCGGCTTCTTTAATCCTGACCTAAGCTTTGCTGTGAGAGGGAGAAATGGCATTGCTGGGAGGGAGCTGCTGCTGTGGAAGGAGGTTGCAGAGCCCGGGTGACTGGTGTGACCGTGTTGTGTCTGCGTGGTGAGGAAGAAAATATGCTGTTTGGGTTTGGAAGAACCATTTTGGTCACTCACTTCTCAATATTAAAGTCAATCTGAGTATCTTAATCTCTAGTTTAAAGGGAGGGAAGAAGCTTGTGTTCTGTTTTGTCTGCGGTGAATGTGCAGATGCTGTTTGAAAAACACGGGAGAAAGGAAATGAAGTCTTGCGGTTTCTTCCTTTAGTGTTGCCCTTGCAATAAGAAAGCCACGATGTAGCTTGTTGACTTTTTGATTAGACAAATAGCGTTGGGAAACCCCTGGTGCTGGAAACCCTCAGTCATGTACATAGCTTCACTCTTGTGTTTTGGCTGTAAGAAGAGCTAACAGATGAAGGAGAGAAACCTTTATGTTTGGTTGGGACTGGCTGTGCTTCTGTTTTGTTTCCCCTTTTCTCTCCCTGACCTGTGTGTTTTATTTGGGGTTGACTTGAGGATAGGGATGACTTGACTGCTAGATGTTTTTTGGGGTGAGGAGGCTGAGATGTGCCCCAACCTGCGCCATCTAGAGGGAAACCAGAAGATTCAGCTCCCACTTGGCCATGAGGAGGCTTCTCTGAGGCAAAGAAGCATCAAAGCAGACAACCAGCTCCAGCAGGGACTTTTTGAAGCAAATCAGGTCTGGAAAGAGATGGTTGATGTTGCATTGTTCATCTGGAGACTGCCGTTTAGCAGTAGCTGTTGTGAGGGTGATATGTGGAAAGTCAGATGATGCCATCAGGGTGTTTTGCAGAAAGTTGCAAGTGGAAGCTTATGGAGGAGCTGACACCAAATCCCCAAGCACATATTATTCCAAAGAGCTTGAACTTTAGCCTAAGGCAGTTTGTTTGAATTCCAGTACTTAGTAGCATTACTAGTATGGCAAGAGGACGGCAAAGAGAGCCTCCTGCTTAAAAGGACATTTCTCAGTGAGACAGGAGTGAAATTAAGTCTGTCTGAGTGCTGGGGCTGGGGTGGGCTGATGGAGAACATAGGCATTTAGGCTGTTGTCCTCTCTTTTAAAGGAATAAGCACAGCTGCAACAGAAACAGTTAAATTACCTTGACATTGTAAGCAGAGTATACAGCAAACCACCCTGCATTTTAATTTCCCCATAGGATAAAGAGGACACAAATGAACATCTGCAGAGCATGGAATTAATCCTGTTCATGTGGGAGGATCTAAATAAAATCACTGGTTACCTTCACTCTGAACTATTTTTTTATATTGCAATTACCTCAGGGTGATAAGAAGCTCTGATTTTCCGGTTCACTCACATACTCATCTACAAGCTTTGTATCCCTCATTATTTTGTGGGCAATACAAAACAACAACAAAAAAATATATCTAAGGTCTTGAGCAGCAAAATTAGTCAGTACTAGTGGTTTGGATTTGTTCATTTTAATATGCATGTTCAGCTTTCATTTGGAATTAGCACACACTTGGTGGAAGCCACAAACACAATGTAACAAACCTGGTTTCTTTAAGGTCAATGACAGTGGTCTTCTCATTTTCTTTTCTATTGAGGATTCCCATTTAGAGAAAACATTCATAAATGAGCTAGAGGTAAAGGTGATCTTCATTTCTAAGGCTCTTTGTATTTGCCTGAAATCTTTGTTTTTCTGACACTGGTTGTAGCCAGAGTTCAGCCTTGGTGGGAAGAATAAATTTCTTGTGTATCCTGTCAAAAAGTATCATATAAAATCTTGGACTATTTTCCATACTCACAGCATTTAATTGTGTGAGGGGATGATTGCTCTTTGTTTAAACATTTAGGATAGAGAGTTGAAAGCGAGTGTATGAAATAGAAAGGAAAACCACTATTTGTTGAGAAACGTGAGAGCACTCAGCAGCATTGCTGCTGAACCACTCATCTGCTCATGCTTTGTGCTCCTGATTTCAAACTCTATAATCTTTCTCAACTGCTTCAACTACAGGAAAAACAGAGTGCCGAGTAAAAACTGTGAATAAAACCAGGCTTCTTGGCCTTCTAATTTGCCCGCCTCTCAAGCCTTTTGTTCATTCTTTTGCGTTTCATGTATTTTAGCTGATGCAGGACCTCTGGCTGGATGGGCTCTCCTGGGAACAGAGGAGGGGATTGCACGGAGTTGGGCACCGAGATGGTGGAAAACGGGTGCCGAGCTCAGGGAAGGAATTAAAGCCCCAGAAACCTGAGGGAACACACGGGAGAGGGCGTTATTCTGGTCCAAGTCCCCATGCCTTCAGCACCTCCTCTCCCTGCCACCTCCTCTGTCCCCTTTGCCACCCCTTGCTCCGAGTTGAGGGAAACCTGGGTTCGTGGCATGGTGGCCGGGTTAAGGTGCAAGTTGGGGTCCTTCTTGGCTCGTTGGTTTGGGAGAGCGGTGGGAGGAAGCTGGATGGTGGTGGTAGACTTAGAAAAAGGTGAGGGAAGATAAATGGTTAGCAGGGAATGAGCCTAACAGACTGGTAAGGGTGTGTAGGGGCAGCAGCAGAGCACCCAAGGGAATACTTGGGGTGGGGGAAGAAAAGGCCAGGGAGGAGAAGATAAAGATTTCAGAAAAACAGAATGGATTTTGACAGAAAAATATTATGTCAAGAGCTAGATTCAATAGAAGAGTTGAAAAGCGGTGTGTTCTGGAAAAAAAAGGTTATTAAATTAGAGACTACTATTAGATGATGAATTTGCATTGCCATTTTCTCTGACTATTACTTAAACTTTCAGCCTAGAAACGCTGTAATGAAATAGATAGGAGCAAAATACGGAGAATGGAAAGGAGAAACCAAAATAAACTGCCATTTGATTGTTGCATTCGAACAGTAAAACATGATGCAGCATGTTACAACTCTTGAAGTAATTACAAAATAGAGAAATACCAGCATCTGGTGGTGGGTAAAACACTGGTGTGCTATGTCAACATCAATAATGCATGTTTATATTCACTCATGTATGGTTGTAATACAGTCACTTATATCATACCTGCATGAATAGCTGCACATACGCACGCAAATGGTATCCTTCCCAGCTCAATAAAATACTTTGGCTGCTTTGCCTGCTGAGGACTCAAGCAGTCAATCTCAGTAAATCTTCCTTTCGCTGTAAACAGTTCAGGTGCAATTCCCAGGCATGTAGAAGGACAGAGATGTGTTTTGAGTGCATGGAGCTGAGATGATTTATCTCGACTTGGAAAGGAGTAATACGTGACAACTCCTTATTGTAAACGTGAAATCAGATCAGGTTTTTTTCGCTTGTTGGGTTTTATTATTTAACACAACTATTATATATGCCTCCTTGGTAATGGCCAATTAATATTTAATGAAGACAAATGGAGTTTTCAGCATAAAACATAAGGATTACCCCAAAAGCATCAGTCTTCTGAAATTGCTTCCTCCAGGTCAGTCCTATCTGCCACTAAACTTTGTGGCTTGAGAAAGCATCACTTAACCTCTATTTTTTTTCCTGATTTATATTTTTAAGCTGAAAGTGTAAAATATTTTCAATTAAGATGCAGTTTTGCTGTTTCAGCTTTCAAGAACTTGTGATAAAATTAACCCACACAGAGCTGAGAGTAAAGCAAGGCTGTAATATACCACAGAAGTCTTCTCTGCAGCCTTGGAATGTTAAAGATAGAGAACTAACCTAAAATTTTTTCACAAGTAAATGTTTCAGGATGAATTCTCATTGTTTTAAAGATGCCGTATTTGAATGTCAGAATTACTCCTATACAGGTGCATTTGGGAATGAATAAACCAAAAGTTAAATTGGCAAGTGAATGCATATCAATCTGGCACACATAATTTAAAAATGTTTGACAGTTTGTAGAAATATCTATAACTGGGAAATCATCACTAAGCTGATACATTTCCCGTGGGATCCTTGTGGGACCACATTCTGGGCTGATACTAGTTAAATGTTCTAATTTATCATCCAGAACAAAGCAGTTATTGATCAGGTTTACAGAGGGTGCAGAAATTATGGCAATGGTAAATGGAGAGGTAGAAAAGAGCAAGCCTTTAACACAAAGTTTTGATTACCTAGTGACTTGTGTGGCAGCCCAATTTCAGTAATTTTAGTAAGGGTGTGTGTATTGAGGAATAAATTCTAGGCGATGCTTACCAAGTAGGGAATCCTCTTCTGTTGAAAGGAGGTCTGAAAAAGGTATGATCAGTTCCCCAGCTGACCTGGCTGCTCCCATGGCCACAGGAGGGCTAATGCCACCCAGGCACAGGTAAGGTGGAACATAGAGCCAGAAGGCTATTGGAGAGTGTCCAGAAGAGGGCCACAAAGTTGGCGAAGGGTTTGGAGGGGAAGCCGTATGAGGAGCGGCTAAAGTCACTTGGTTTGTTCAGCGTGGAGAAGAGGAGACTGAGGGGAGACCTCATGGGGCTACAACTTCCTCACAAGGGGAGGAGGAGGGGCAGGTGCTGATCTCTTCGCTTTAGTGACCAACGACAGAACTTGAGGGAACGGCAGGAAGATGTGCCAGGGGAGGTTTAGGTTGGACATTAGGAAAAGGTTCTTCATGGTGGACACTGGAACAGGCTCCCCACGGAGGTGTCACGGCCCCAGGCCTGGCGGTGTTCAAGAAGAGACTGGACAAGCCCTCAGACACATGGTGTGAACTGTGGGGTTGTCCTATGCAGGGACAGGAGTTGGACTCCATGATCCCTGTGGGTCCCTTCCAACTCAGGACATTCTATGTTTCTATGAGAGAAGGGAAGTTGTACTTGGTCATCATATGGATCCTGCCACAGCCTTTGCTGTGGTGCTGTGTCACGGAAGGGCACCCTGGTTTCAGCAAGCTGTGGTGTCATCTTTGAAATGTGTTCAGAAGAAAGCAAGCGAAGAATTTCCTAGAAAACTTGCCAGAGAATGGTGGAAAGTTAAGGGCTGCCTTGATGACAACATAGAGGTTTCTGCATGGAGAAGGGAGCTATGGCCATAAGGTGCTGACAAATGCACCACAAGATCCAGTGTCTGGAAGGTGAGGATAGTTCAATTCAGATTAGCAAAAGAGTGAGTCTAGGGAGGAGAATTTGACATCAAATTAGTTTGCCAGGGTGAATTTTTTGCTCATGGCAAATTTAGAAAGAAGATGAGCTGTCTCTCTGAGAGATGAACTACAGCTTAATTTGGCTTTGTTTTAGGGAAGTCTTCTGGAAAGGATACTTTCGTTTTTTTTTTCTCTCTCTCCTGCTCTTTCTATCCCTCTCTTTATGGGACCTCAGAAGTGTGAGAACAGAATTTGTTTCCTATGGAAAAAAATTTAAGTCCCTGATTCTGTCTAGTTGGTTTGGTGTCCGTCTCCTTCAGAGTTGTACTGTCGGAGTGATCCTGTATTTTAGATACTTATTTTTCACCAGCTGCAGCATTACTAGGAATTTCACAGTGTGTTTGGCAGGCTGTCAGTGACTGAACCCAAATTTTATTATTTTGCATGCTGATTATGATGTTATTATTACCAAAAAAGGCCAGATACATATCCAGTATTCTGGAGGCTCAGAAACTAAGCCTTTTAATACTGTGAGATTTCTTCATTCCTGTTTAATGCAGAAGAAAGCTGATGCAAGGCGGCCTGATATATATTACTGTCCCATGCTGTATAGCATATCCGTAATATTTGGAGAAAGAGTCTCAGTCAATTTAAAGTTTTTAGTCTATCCAGCATCCTATTTGGTAGCAATTCCAGAAGATGTGTCTTTTGCAACTGCCACCTGGTGTGGTTCTGCTTTAAATGTACTCATTGGAAGTAAAATCACAGAAAGATCTTTCCTCATTCACTCCTTTTTCCTCTTGGATGTGGAGTTGGCATGCTTGGCCCGTCCACTCGGGTACGTGTGAGGCATGACCGCATTTCCTCACTGTAAATAAAGTGCATCAGAAGGTTTTCACTGAACTCATTGAAACGATGGGAGCAATGGCAGGAGATAGAGGAAGGGAGTAGAACCGCTGAAAGATAAGCAGGCACTGAAAGCTCATACATTCACCCCTCTGAATGGTTTTCTTGTGTTTGGGGAATTTCTTCTTAGAGAAAGACAGACCCAGAGTGCTCAGTACATCACCCGAGGAGGTTGGTTGTAAAGCTGGGCTCTATGATGGAAATACAGATTATGCTAATTGAGATCAAGTTTTATAGTGCTAATGTGTATTTTACTCTTCTATGTGGTGAAGTGCAGCCTGGATCTGAGGGAGCTGACAATGTCCTATTCATATGTAAAATGTTTTGAAGGATCTGTGGTTTGGAATGTTTCAAATCAGCCGCATGAGGGGATTCTTACATCTGAAAGCAATATTATCTGTGTACAGCTCTTTGCTAACAGCGAGAGAAGAGTGTGTGAAAGCAGGCTTCCCAGCCTCCGCGTACAGATGTACAGATCCTGCTGGAAGAAGGCGGGAGCACTGGAGAGCTTCCATGGTCCGGTGCCGTGCTCTGCAGACCCAAACCTGCCCCAATCCCAGTCAGCAGAGGCGATAACCAGCTCTTGGAAAAGTAAAAGGTCTTGCAAAGAAGCAGATTGCGTCTCTATGCTTTGGGATTACTTGGAGTTCAGAAGTATTAAACAGAGTAAACTCTGGGAATAAGACAGCAAAGCCCAGCTGTGTATTAATTATTAGTCTGAACATTTTGCAACTCACAGAACCAGGCCTTTACCGTCTGTGGTACTTTTTTCCATTTAATATCAGCATTTGGCCTTTGCATTGCCAAGGAAGTAGCATCCTTAATTTGTGAGGGCTCATCTGCTTATCCAACAAGCTGCAGTCGTAATCCTCTTTGCCATAACGAATGACTGCTCTGGAAGTGATTACTGCAGGATTTCATACTTTCTTTCCCGCTTATCGAATTGTTTAGTGATTCTCTTTTGTAAAGAAAATTATTGTTCATAAATCACAGTAAAGTATCAGGAGGATGTGATCACACTAAAAATACCAGGAGCACTGCTTCAGAGGTGGTAAATCTTGTTCCATTTGGACTTGTCTCTAGGACAGAAATCACTCGTGGCAGTCGATTTCTGTTTGTGTCAGGTCAGGTGTGCGTCTGCGTCTGTGCAATACTTCTGCCTGAAGTTCAAGCGGAGACCGAAAGTTTGAGCCTTTCATCGCTCTGGGTTAAAATGCTGCAGCTCTATTTTCTGTTCTGCTTGGCTTGTGAGAAGACTTACTGTGCGTTTGAGTATATCCGTAGCAAATATGATTTTGTGTTTCATCTTCAATGCACATCTGTTGAAGAACAGCAAAGAAACAGTAGCTCAAATAGACTGCAGCTGCAGCAGCTGTCATTCTCATTTTGACCATGATTCAAGATAAATGCTTTCAAAATTACAGCTTTCTAAAGAAACCTCCCTCCTTTAAAGGTTTTTCTCTCACTCTTTTTTTTTTTTTTCTTTGAGCAAGCTCATACATCATGTTTGTTAAGTAGACTGGTACTGACAGTGTAATGAAAGTAGTCGGAAATACTGGAAAAGAAATTCAGTTTCTCACTATTTTATGACAATGCAAATGTAGGTTTTTTTCCCCTGGACCTACATCTACAGAGTTTTCGTTTGAACTTGCATCAGAGAGATGGGATATAGCCAACTATCTACAGGCTTGAAGACTAGGCTGATAAGAGGAACAGAGTAGAGCATTCAACTCCTTTCTGTAAAGAAAACCAAGCAGCAGATGTGCCTGCTGATGTGGTTACAGTGAATATCTAGAAATTGGAGGGAGGCATGTTTGGAAACCGGTAAGCTTCACTAGAATTTTTCCAAACTTCTGAGATTAGTGCAGTCTTGTTTTGCAAAGCGCATGGCTAACTTTGGTCAAAAAGTAGGAAAAAGTATAATGTCCAGAAAGAGAGCTTTTCTTTGTATTTTGATAGACTGAATCCATAGTGTTCCTTCATAATACAAATGTTTGTTTGTCAGATACATATAGTTAAAGTTGGTCACAATTCCTTATTGTCTTACCTACTTTGTAGAAAGGTGTGTTTGAGAGGAAAAAAATACAAGAAAAAAGGGAACAAATAATTTGTTAAGTTGATGTGAATGGTAATTTTTTTTTTTTTTAAGAGTTTTTTATTTACAAAGACCTAGAAATAGTTCTGGGAAAAAAAGAAGTAAACCATTTAGATCAACATTTTGGGACATCTGGCTTTGCTGATGGATGGTGTAAACCAGGACATGCACAGAGATTAGCAGGAAGCTTGAGGTGGTCAGCAATCCATCCAGAACTGACCTGTGAAATACTTTGGTGCCCCTGAATGCGTTTTGTGCCAGAGAAAACAAGGTTGTATCAGAAAAGTTTTGGCCAAGTCTAATACAGTTGGTAGTTTGCACCCAGAAAAACTTACTGCGTCAAAAGCAGTGTATGCCTGTGTGTGATAAACAAAACAGAGCTCTTCTCGTGTGAGAAGTAAAGCCTATGGAAAAGTCTCTTGATTTAGGCCTGTGGGTAATTTCTTGAGACTTCTGAAGAAATTCCATATGGATTAACGTTTAAAAAAAAAATTACTGGAAAAAAGTTGCTCGTTGTTCATTAACAGGGAAGATGTGCTAATTTATGCCACGTGCAATGTCCGTAGGGTGGCCAAGGCTCTAAGTCTCTGCATAATTTCACCCAAGGATATTAACTTCCCCACTGTGCCCAATTAAACCCATTCCCATGCTAATCTGAGAACAAACAGGATAAAATACAAATTTATTTCTAGAAATCTGTCTAAAGCAAAAAGTAATTAAACATCCCTCTATTCTTTGGAAGGCATTTACAACCCTCGTAATTAGTGATTAGAGCTTAGAAACAAATGTTAAGGTTCGTTTCCTTGCCGTGCCAGGATTTATTTCATGTAACTTAAACCATCGACCCATCTAGGCTTGCTGGTCGGTGGAGGGGAGGTGAGCCACCTCCAGAGGCACGTGGGGCGACCCGTCTCTGCAGCTGCAGCTCTGTTAATTGTAGAAGCTTAAACGAGTCACTTAGAATAGACATCTCGCTTCCAAAAATGAATTTGATCTGTAGCAGCTAATTTACTTTGTGGAAGTTTTTAACCTCTTTGCCTCTGTTTTTCTGATCTGTGAACTGAGGACTGTTACTTTGCTGGTCCCTGGTCCCATAACTAGTGACTTTACTGCTTATCTCAGCCATAATTATTTCACTAAGATGTGACCTCTTCTTTGTTTTTCATCCTTCACTTTTTTGGTATCCATCCACAGTCTTATTTCAGTATGTCCCTCTGGTACATCAGTAGGAGTGGGAACATCAGGGGAGGGTAGGATGGACATGTTGAATCAATGAATCGGTATTGCTAACTAAAATATAGCATCCCTGTTCCTTAGGTGGGGCTCTAAAACATCCAGATTTTGGGATTGTTTCTTTGCTATGTACGTACAGCACCCTGGTCAGTAAGGTCTCTGGTTTGTCCGTGATGCGCAAAGGTGTGACACGGAGTAATGTGCTCTGGCCACGGATTTTGGTTGTTTCTCATGCTGAGTAAAACCCTGTGTTTCTAGCCAGTATCTGGTGTAAGGCAAAAAATCTGGTTCTTCGTTAATATAGAGAATAAGAATTATTTCCTTCTCTGCATTTAAGACTTTGGCATGGCCATATACAATACCTAATCTGATTTTTACTTTCTAAAAACAGATCTCGTAAGCTCCATCAAAGAAACCTGCAGTTTTGCCTTAAGAAAATAAAAGAGGCCAGACAAGAGTTTAGTCATAAATCTTTGTACCTGTGGTCTCCGGATGAAGGACTGATAAATTAGTCTAAAATCCTGAGCTGAAAGCAGCAAAGCACAAGGCCCCAGATGTCACAAGATGTTATCAATCCGTGGATCTTTGTGAACCGCTGCTGAAGGATTAGTGTTCATAAATCATTGCTGGGAGAGCTATCTAAAAGTCTCCTTACTCAGGCTCTAGAGCCACTGCTGGGTGGCAGCATTTGCATTCACTCCTCATGCTCCCAGCTGCTGATTAAAAATTAACCCTTTTGTACCATTCGGTGTCCTTAGCCTGATTAGTCTGTAGAAGGGAGCACAGGAATTTTAATGAAGTTTGAAATGAGGTAGTCTTTTTGTCGCTGAGTTTCGGATCTTGTCTGCAGTTTGAAGTTGGCTGAACTCTTGCAGAGCAGCTTGTTGTCGATTATTATGGAAGGCTCGTTTTCCTGAAGCAGAACGGGCTTGTTACTAATGACAAGCTTCTTCAGCATTATTTTCACCGAGAGTCTGAAAGTTATGTGGACAGGGTGTTCCAAATTGAAAAAAAAATCAGTCCAAGAGCTTCTGACGTACTCTAGAAAAGGGCTGCTTCTGAGGGTCACTTACTTCAACTTTGCCCTGAGCATTTTCATGCTTCAAGAATCATAGAATGCCCTGAGTTGAAAGGGACCCACAAGGATCACAGAGTCCAGCTCCTGTCCCTGCACAGGACAACCCCACAGTTCACACCATGTGTCTGAGGGCTTGTCCAGTCTCTTGAACACTGTCAGACTTGGGGCTGTGACACCTCCCTGGGGAGCCTGTTCCAGTGTCCAGCACCCTCTGGG
>VWYH01009815.1:332043-357478 GCA_013399365.1 Pampusana beccarii | reverse complement strand
GGAGGTGTTTAAAAGGTGTATAGATGAGGTTCTTAGGGATGTGATTTAGTGCTAGAGTTGGGTTATGGTTGGACTCGATGATCCTGGGGGTCTCTTCCAACCGAAGTGATTCTATGATTGTCTGATAACAAGTGGAACAAGCTGGGGCAGAGGAGTGTTTGCAGAGGGGGATGTGGGCCATGTGATATTAGAAGCACAGGCATGATCTTGTTTTCCTCATGACTACAGATTGTGATCAGAGCCAAATGGCTTCTTATGTAGACTTTTATGACAGCAAAGGTCTAACTTGAAACTGATGATCTCTGCACCTGCTGGCACTGAGATCAAGGTCTTGCCTGTAAATGCTTTGTCATCCAAAATGCTCCTCAGTCAGACCTGTGACAAAGCCTTTGGTTTGAAAACCTGCTGGTCTCCAACTGGCATAATGTAGGGTATGTTGGTTTTCAGATCAGTCAAATATTCAGAGCAATATGTAGAGCAAAATACAGTTTGCAGCAAGAAGTGCAGCAGTGATTGTATGTGCATTGTGTACTGCTGAGTGTCTGTTCTAGGAGAAACCAGAGAGTTAGGCCAAAAGCTTTGAAACAAGATGTTTTAATATTAGGTTCCTGTGTACTTCTGTATTTAGGTGGAGAGAGGCCCAAATGCTGCCTCTCAGAGATGCTCCTTATAAGAATCCATCTGACTCCTCCCTGATGCTCAGAGAAGCAGGTACCTAGTACTGCTGATAACTGCATCACTTTGGTCCCTATACTTAAATCTTTGTGCACCCAAGCTGGAAGTTGTTGGATAACAGCTTTTTTAAGCGTGCAACCAGAGAGGCTTTTTTTGTTTGTTTTGGGTTTTTGTTGTTGTTTTTTTGTTTGTTTGTTTTGGTTGGTTCGTTTGTTGTTGTTGTTTTTTGGTAACTTCCACAACAGATAAAGCATTTAGCTCTTGGAAAATTTCTGGGAAAAGTAAAGCTAGGAATTAAGACACAGCTCTGTCTAGAATCCCCTGATCTGTCAGATCATCTTTTATTGCTGTAGATATTGCAATATGTTAACTGCTAACCAATGTTACTAACCTGTATTAATTATTTCAATTTCCCCTTGCAGTAATGCGTAGAAATCCATTTGGGATGGACATTTGCTGCCGGAAAGGATCCAGAAGCCCACTCCAGGAACTGTATAATCCCACCCAGGTGAGTGTCTTGTGGCAATGATCAAACTTACTAGTCCAGCATACAAATACGGTCTCTCCTGAAGGTATTTTGGTCTGGTTTTCCTCATTTATATGCAGTAGCTGCCTTCAGCTTGGAGAACTGATCCTGGGACCTGCAGAGTTTAGCCGTAAAGTTCTATAGTTTGAGCTGAAGGCCTGATTTTTAAAGGTTTTCAGTCATCTGATGATGTGGACTCCTCTAAAATTTTTTTCTTAAGTGCCTAAAAGCCTTAAAAGGGTACCTTTTAGACCTAGCTAGGAGCCAAGGCATCATAATCTAAAGTGTCGATGGATGAACACACGGAGTGGCAAGGTGGGATGAGGGAATGCAACATGATGTACATGAAACAAGGAGCGCGGTAAGACTGTAAATTGCAATAATAATACCTGAATATCATTTACATGCCTTTGAGGTAGCCAACTGCCCTTCCTGTCCTGTTTCATGACTTGTCTAGATGAACACAATAGCTCATACTCTTTCTTGCGCTGTATGCTATTTAACACCTGACGGTCTTGGTGGGAGTTTAGGATAATCTCAGACAGAATTTTTCTTGTGATAAGCTGTGCAGGTAAGCTACCTGAAATTCGTGCTCCCGTTCACTCCTCGGGATCAGGTTATTCCCTACGCATGGGCTGAATCTGAATTGGCACATTCAGGAGCTGCATTTCCTGTTGGCAGCCGAGAGGAAGTGCTGCCATTGAGAGAAAATGCCAGCTGACTATTAAACATATTTATTAAGGTTTAACAACTGCCTATTATATATTTATCCATCAATGAATACATTCAGTTTTACTAAATTGGCTATTAAGGAAAGTGACTATCCCAATAAATCTAACTTGTTAGATTTAACAAGGCAGTGAATGTTTAAATACTATTCGATTATGAAGAGACTCACTATGTAGTGAGCAAAATGAAGTCTAAGTGATTTAAAGTATTTATATGAAGAATTGACAACAACCCAAAGATATGGGATATCTGTTATGTAAGTGCAGTAAAGCTCCATTTGCTCAATAGTGTTGTTTTTATGAATATAGGCTGACTTTCTAAATCAATTTGAATTCTGTGCATGGCTGGGAACATGAGTTTATCATACTAATATACTGGTCTTTATTGGCCATTATGGGAGTTAGCATTGCGTACATGGAAAGTGCATGTTAAAGCCCTGAAGAGGAACAATCCAGTGATACAAAGGAAAAGTATTAGCGTTCCCAGGTTAAATTTGAAGAGCCTCTGCAGATGCTCAAGAAGGGTGGGTAGGGGAAAAGGGGCTGGCTAATTATTCTCTCTGGGGTCTGCTATGTGTCAGCCAAAACCTTTTCACCCTTTAACATCATTAAAGGCCACCCCATACAAAAGAAGCAACCCTATCCATTGAAGGGCTGTAGTACCAGAGCCCTTGCAAGCTTGGCCAACTGAAAAGGTTTCCTGAGCTCCGTGAAGCAGGGGACACATCTGGCATTTCCTCTGCTGCTGCTCCTTCCCTTCTGTATGTCCTGACCAAGCAAACCATTAGCATCCCTTTACGGGCCCACGGACGAACCATCCGGAAAAGTCAATGGTTGAGGAAGTGCAGCAGTTCTTGCAGCCAATGTTGTATTGAGCAGATGACACTTTTTACGCTGAAGTGTTTCCAACAGCTTGGTGACATACATTCTTATCAAGCTTTTAGTTTTTCTTTTTTTGTCGTTCTTGATAATTGTTTGCTTTTTGGATGGGGCTTTGCATGCTGTACTCAGTCCTAGAGGGACTGGCGTTGTCAGGCAAGCAAGTGCATGTGTTTTGGGAAAACAGTAATAAGAAAAGGCAGTGAGTAGAGGATGCCATAGAAGACAACAGACTGGAGAGGACCCCTAGAATATTACTTCAAGTGTGTGGGTCGTCTTTCTTTTTCCATTTTTGCCCAAAGAAATGTCCATCTCACCTTTCTTAAGGTGGCAGATAAGACACTGGTCTATATTTTGGAAGTAGGGTTCTTGCTCCTCAAGGATTCACTAGCAGTTGTGAGGGTGGAGGAACAGAGACTGGTCCCCTCATCTTTCTCCGCAGTTCCTTGCTGAAGCACTTGTGATCAGCCATTTGTAAAGTCAGCTCAGAACTCAACATACAGTAGATATGCAAGAAGACATTTTTGGCCAAAGTCTCTTTACCGATAGAGATAATGGAAACACTGGTTAGATGTTTAACCTTTGGCCACCAGAACCTGTTGGACTCCTGGTGCTGTGGACCCATGTTTTTCTCCTGGGTGCTGGTGGCTGTGTGTGCTGTCACAGGAGATCTTTGCCACTCATTTTAGCTGCCTCAGAGGAACAGCGGAGCTGATCAAGCCGATATTTGTAGTTCTCCCTGTAGTTCAAAGGAATCTGTATAATTCAAACACCAGACTTTGGCCACAGCTGCCCTGCAGCTATGGCTTTGGATTACTACAAGCTAGGTGCAGTTTTGATTTTTTTAAGAGTCGGAAACTTTAAATATTTAATGTGTCCGTGTGCATGGTTTTTACATGATCTAGTATAACAGGAGAACCCACCTATGATTCACCATCTCACCATCCTCTGCTATAGAGTGTGCTGTACATTTCATGTGCTTTGGGTTTCCTCACGTAGGCGGCGACGTGCAGCCCTGACTCCTGCTGCTGCTGTTCCTGGGGATGTCCCCAGGACCCCCGAGGGGTGGGCAAGGGAGGGGGCTGTATGGAGCTCCCTGCTTTCAGGTGATATTTTAGGGCCCGTATGTCCTCGCATGCCATGTGTCACTGGCTGTTCCCTGTCAAGGGAGATGAGATTTTGGTCACTGATTGAAATAGGTGCCAGATAGGGTCCCTGCTCTCTCAGATTTAAAATGCTGTAGTTTAACATGAATAAGGTTTTTTCCTAGTGTGTGTTCAGCATCAGGCTGCACTGCCCTCATAAAAGCAGATGGAGGCAGGTTGATCTATACCAGCTGAGAATTTGACTGTGGATATTTACTCTGTTGACATATAACAGCCTCGCTGGTCCTGGGCTGGTTTGTTTCCTTCTATGGAGTTGTTTGAGTTGTTTGCAAATGCCATCATTTGTCTCTTGAATCTCTTTTTGGCTTGCTAAATGATTGTGAAAAGGAAAGGGAAAGGGAAAGGGGAAAGGAAAAAAGAGAAGAAGAAAAAATGAAAAAGGAAAAAGAAAAAAAAAACCCAAACCAGAAAGGAAGATTTGGCTTGAGTAAATTCAGATGTAGCGATGATCTGGAAGTGACTGAAAGGGTGATCTGGTGGCTTATAGGAGCTGAATGTTAGAATTGCAGTCAAATTTGTAGTGGACTGATCATAAGTGTTCTTATGTTTGATGGAGATGGAGAGGATAAACGGGCAGAGATAGCACTGAATTAGGAAAGTCTCCATGACAAAGCCTATGTGTTATTTATGTCTCAGTTGAAGGTCTGGTCTTGTGTACTTACTGTAAAAGTAGGAACAATGCTTTTGCTCTTTTGCCTGTTGTACTAGAGCAGAATGTGGGAAGTGCATTTGTCTGTGCACAAAAGATTTCTTCTCTAGGGCTTTCAGTGCAAGATATTTCATGAGCACTAATATACCATAAGGGAAAGAAAAGTCAATATAACTGAACTGGATTTGCACTAAGTGAGTGGATTTCCAGGCTGTAGTCTCTGCATACATGGCAAGCAGTGTGCAGCAGGTCTTTGAGACCCTATTGTGTTTTTTTTCCTTTCATTTTCAGGTAGAGGTTTAGTAATAAAGTGCAGAGGTACCTGCAGCAAATTTTGAGGGCTGAAGCGGACCATTTCTTTAATGAGTTTATTAAAAAGCCAATGTGGATCTCTGTTAAGCAGAACTATTTTCCTTCACACACAGTTGTAAATGGAAGGAGAAAGAGGATTCAACACATAGCAAGTAGGAAAGAAAAACTAGATGTAACTGAACACGGATGAAGAGCCTTGCAGGAATGTGACATAAGCTTGCATTTTATCTTGGGTGGGTTTTTATTTTGTATACGAAACCCCAGGAATTTAAGAATATGGGTAAACAAATATTTGCAAGACATATTCTTAGAGGACAATGTATACGATTGTGTCTTGTAATTTGCATGGTTGTGTACAGCCCCTCTGCTCCAAAAATAGCAGATAATTGTGGATCAGCCCATGAACTGGAGTCACCAGAAGTTCAGAATTGGGCAACAACATCCTTGAGGCTTGCACACTTTAATGGTTAACATGGATCTGTTTGGTGCAATGGATGTGCTGCTGAATTGCAAGAAACTGCAAAACAAAATAGACCAAATGTTAGAGGAATGGGAAATTGCGTCTTTAAAGTTAGAATTTGTCTTCTAGTTGAGTTGTCAAGATTAACATTTATTTTTCATTAAATACAGGCTGCATAATTGTTTGATCTAACTATATAGACTGCTGAGAGGAACACAGCAGAGGTCCAGTCCTGTATCCATCAGGATCCAAATCCATGGATGAGTTTGTTTCAGTTTCTACTTTGACACTGCCTGACTTAAATTCACGATTCCACATGACTGTTTCACTAAAGGTCATACTGTCTGCCTTTTCTTACTTGCCCTTTCAAACACATTTCTTTATGTTGAGGAGATGTATTTCCAGGTGGCTGCTTTTGGTGTAGCTGGAGCCAGGATGTCTGGCGATTTACTAAACCTGGTGAGTCAGAGCTGTGGACCTCGCGTTACATCTGTCTTGTGGAATTGTATTGGACTGGTTTGGAGCAGTCGTTCCAAAATGACCCTTTCATTACTTCTGCATTTCTTCTCCCCTCCTTCCCACCAGGCGAAGGGAAGAAAATGAGCTGTTGTCTTGCAGACAGTGTTCATATATCCTCAGTCACCTCAGGCCACAAATGCTCCTTTTTGGGAGCTGCTGTATGGTTGTCTGTGGCTCAGGTTGCCTGGATAACATTAGTGAACATCACCTAGTTCATCCCACATCATTTACTTTTCATCTGCATTGGTGATTTCCTATCTTCAGTTGATTTCCACTCACTAGGGTGTCTCTGGGCAACTGTACCGGTTCCTGGGCAGAGGTTTGTGGTGAGCTTTGTGGTCTGAGCTCTATGTATGCATTGTCCACAACACTTTGAATCAAAGGTTCAAATGCCTGAAACCTGGTATTTCTACCAGTGGTGATCCTGAGGCACTGAGCACTGTGCAGTTTGCTTCTGTATGCTACAGCTTCTCATTCTTAGAAACGCAAGAACCAAAGGGCAGGCCATTGAGTAGGAGGAAAGGTCCAGCTCACCTGGTGTTTTGTCTCCTGCAGCAGGTGACCAGGGCAGACTACAAGAAGGATAAGCAACTCATGATATTCTGCCAGTGCACAACAACCCATGGGTCATGAGCTTCCTGAGCCAGACATGTGTCTTCATCAGCTACATAATGCAAGAAGAGCCTGAGATACCAGACAATTACTATATCCACCAAAAGGAGGGAAAAAACATAGGCCTCCAAAGTTACTTGCCATTTTCAGTGAGACAAGAAGATTACACCAGGACTATATACCAGTGCTATACACTAATTTTTATTTTTATATATGTTCTGGGTGCTGAATTTCCTCCTTGAGACACCAATACAGATGTCCCAATACGGAATTTAGAATGTGAGAAATACCGCAGTTTATCTAAAGAACAATACATTACAATTTATCGATGCTTTGCAACTCAGATGAATAGTCATAAATATGCATGTGTCCTTGTTGAGGGTGAGAAGTGGCCCGAAAGTTTTACCAATACTGAAAACATATGTTGTGTGATTGATGCTCATGTTTGTAGGCAAATCTATGCAGATAATAGCAGTGTGGTAAGTGTAGGTCACAATCACAGTATTGTACCATAGATTAAAAACTCCTTAATGGACAAGATGCAGAATAGAGATATAGGGAAGAAAAGTCAACGTACAATGCCAAACTTTGGGTACATACTCCTGTTGGTTAACGAGAACTTTATAAGTAATTAGCCTCCCTTGCTGCAGCAAAGTGCCTGCTGATGAAAGAGGAGCTAATTGATTTACTCCATGGATGACTTCTCATGCAAAGACATTACTTACTGTCGTGCTTGGAAGTCGTAAAACAGCAGCTGGCCTGAGATGAAATATTACATTAACCTTAGCAGAAAAATTGCACTAGTGAGAATGCTTTGGTATTAATTACTGATTACTAATGATAAGAGCCTGTTTTAGATGCTGGGGAAATGACTTGGAGAGAGAAGGGTTTCAGGTACAGCGTGCCTCATAGATCATTTGTTGTGATGTGATGGATGCATTTGTAAGTCAAGAGGAATTAATCAGACAAGTATGTACAGGAACTACCAGCACTCAGGGCCAGAATTATCCCCAGGACATGCTCATTCAAGTTACTGCAGTGCATTGGATAAATTTTTGGGCACCTGTGTTTAATAAAGACTTCTTACCTGCATGAAATGAAAAAAAATACAGTCATCACTCAAAATAGCTCAGATTTCCCTGGTAGAAAAAGAAGCAGCAGAGACATTTCTTTTTAATTTCTCTAGTCCTTGACTCATATTTTATTATTTTGAAAGCATATAAGTTTCAATATAAAGGCTTTCAGGAAGCGTAAAAGTGTGAGAAGATTGAATAATACAGGAGACATGGCCAAAACCAAAGGGTTGTACGTGTTGGAGGGGAAAGAGGGTAACACAGCTTTCAAAACTGGATATTTGTGTGCAATGTGTGGACTCCCTGTTAGACAAGCACTTGGGCAAATGAGTGGAGAGAAGACCTGCGCTCTGACCCAGTGCTGTTCAGCATCAACGAGGCTTTTTGTGTTTAATTGTCTCCAAATCAGGCCTCTGGTGACCTGAACCATGTTGGTTCAGTCAAATGCTTGCTCAGACTGAGTAATGTTTAAATGAGGTTCCTGCCTCTCTCTCCATTAACTTCCTTTTTTTTTTTTCTTTCTCCTCCTCACTTTAAAGTAATATACCAGAAAACTTTGGATAATCGTGCCTCAAAATGCAGGTGGATGTGGCAGTTTGGAGGATGAGGAAGCAAAGGGAAGCAAAGGACAGTGAAAGAATATGGGGGTTTGCAAACTGGTGTGACGAGGGTGGATTTCTGACGCCAGCTCCTGCAGAGGCCGATTGCATCTTTTCTCTCTGTGCTTTAACAAGCACTCCGGCGTCACCGGCTAAATAGCTGTACCCCAATATTTTCAGCCTAGGCCTTGTAAACTGTAGCCTCTTGCTTATTTGTGGCACAAGTAGTTTTTAGGCAGCTTTCTCCATTGTGTGTGGGGTAGCAACTGTGTTTGTTTGAAGATCTGCCTTTTTTCCCCCCTGTATTTTTTGTTATCAAGGAGGTTTCTTAACTCTGTGCAGCAGAACTCGTAGCCCACTTGTAACAGGGCCAGGGGATCTCTTTTAATCCAGAGAGCCCAGCTGCAACCTCTCTCTCCCTGAAGGTCTGTAGTGTATCCCAATATGAAAATTAAAGAATACAGACACAAAACCTATCTATTGGTACTAGTAATTCTCATTTACTATCCAACTTTAATATTAAGCAGAGACAGAATGCATTGTTAAATTTGCAATTATTTTCAAGATATTAGATTCCCCAAGTCCTATTTTTACACACTTGTTTTATTTGATGTAGCACCTCAAGTCCTACAAACTGACCTCTATTATTAATTTGTATTGTCTCGAATATTGATATGTATAATTCATTCAATTTTTGGCTCTGTACAATATAAATTAACCTCAGTAATGTAACTAGCTGCACCATACCGAAGCTTTCTTCAGTACAAGTACAATAATCTGCTTTGTCCTTTTATGCAGAGACATTCAGGGTTGCTTCTCTGTAAATACCACAGACAAAGAGAGGTTAAAATACTGTCTCTTGGAAGATATGGCTGCAGAAGCCAGTGTGCCTTTTGGGACTAGGATACTAAGGAAAGTCGTGGAAATTCCACCTGTAGAGTTTCTGTACAAGTGTGTAAATCGTTACATCGATCACGGATTATTTAAGGACGCTTTCCAAATAAGTTTTCTCTTTGCCGAAGTTTGGGGGGTGGGTGTAAGGTGGCAGGAGGTGGGTGCTGCAGTCCAATCCGTACCGCTGGTTTGGTGCACTGGAGAAACACGCTTCCCTCTGCCCCGGCCTCACCGCATGGGTATGGACAGGGCTGGGCGAAAAAGTCAGCTGGAAAAGATGCAGTCTGGGGATGAATGAACCCAGCTGCGAATTTGGGCTGAGTTCTGCCAGTAGCAGTAGCTGGGAAACGCTTGGGTTGACTTGGGGTTAATGTCACGGGGCTGTGGTGGGTAATGGTGGGCTTGAGGCGATTTGACTGCGCATCCCAGAGTTTGCAGCGGGGTGCTCAAAGCTGGTGCATGGGTGACATGGTGCACCGCGTCTCTTCAGTCTCTCCTGTTGATGCTGTCTTGTATTCTGTAACTAAATGGAGGAACTGAGCAAGCTTTCAGACTAACAGGCTCTTCATTAAGTCTCTTGTCATGATCTGAGATGATAATATAATAGAGTAAGAGCCATGGTGGTTTGGAGACCTTGTGTGCTCGCCTGTCAGTCTAGTAAAACAAGGAGAATGCCTCACTCTGTCAATCTTGTTTGTCTGATATGCCAAGACTCTTGTAATGGCAGTAATTAACAGCTCACTGAAGCTGAAATATGAACTGGAGGGGCCTGGGCTGTGGCTGCTGGCGGCCTGGGTGCTCTCCCAGAACCCGAGAACTGGGAGCCAAATCCCTGCAAGCAAGGACGCCTGTCCCAAGCACGGGAAACACCTTCATTGCTGGTGGTTGTTCTTGTGTTTGCTTGTTTAACCATTAGACTGAAAGACGGGTTGTTTCAGTAATCATCACCTGGGCCAGCCGCACTTAAAACTAGTTTTATCCACTGATTTTCAGACCTTGCTTCTTACTGTTATGGAAAAGGTGTGGAAAGAGAAGGGGAAAACGTCTTTTCACAAGGTAATACTTACTCAGCATTTCAGCACAGCAAAAGCAGCATTTATATTGTGTACATCTTTTTTTCCTCTATAAACATACCACAGTAGCAATCATATTGGGAGCACTCAAGCAGATCTGTGTTGCCTAACCAGCCCGTAGCAGTTGTATATCCTGGTGTGGATAGGGTCTCATTCCTACATTTGTGGGGGCCAGAGTAAAAACAATATTTTATTTCCTTCACACTGAGACTATTGTGTGGTTGCATTGGAGGGGGACAGTGGCTTGGTATTCTAGGATTTCCAGCATGCTGACTGCGTAGATATTTCTGTCCATTCATAACCTTGGGAGAAAAGTGAAACCTGATCTCCTGAAAATTGGTGGCAAAACTCCTAATCTCTAAAGAGGCTAAACTTTCAGTTAAAAGATCTGATCCACGGGATCAGAAGAGAGCTATAATTACAACTGTTGTTTTATCTCTCTTTTCACTGTTCCACACATTCTATTGTACTAGAAAATGCTGAAGAGTGTAAGTCTGATGGTAATGACATAATAACTATTTCCAAACCAAAGACAGTTGGCAAACTTACAGTACACTAAAGTTTTTCTGGTGCCTGGAAAATCCAGGAAGGAGAGTTCCTTTCTTTTCAATCTTGAATCACATCTGAACAGTTTCTGAGTTTCCAGCGCAAGGCTAAAAGCAAAACATTATATCCGAGCTTCAGAGGAGCAGTAAAAAATCACAGTGTTCCCACAGTCACATTGCCTGGCTGCACAGCAAATTAGCAAACCTCTGTAGCTATCAAATTGATGACCTAATATAAATCTTTTCTCTTCTCCCCGTAAACGTGGGCTGCGTTTTAGATCATTTCAGACAAGCATCTGGGGATTTGCAAGGGGAAGTGAATATTAATTCAAGTAGGGAACACAAGATAGAAGTACAAGCTGGCGCAGGGAATTGACATCAGGAGCCGAAGTGACAAAGTCATCTCTAGCTGGGAGAGGACAGTTTCATCTATTCAAGTCAGGCTTGGCTTTTGCCATGCATACATTTTATTTATGAAATGGTAGTTGAAGGAGTTGTATTTACATAGCAATATAGTTAATGTCATATTTTGGGAACTAAGCCTTGATGTCAGTAGATGGATGAAGAGCTGGAGAGCAGATGCACAGTAGTAGCTTTCAGTTCATTTTGATACATTAAATATTCATAATAAGCTCAGCTGAAGGAGAAAAGAAATGTTTCATTGAACCAGTAAGGAAAAGCTGAAATCGTTGGTACTTTTCCAAGGCGTAATGTCTTAGTTAATGTAAATTGAATTAAGGTTCCTGTGGTGAAGGTGAGATACAATATTGGGTACTTCCACAATTGCTGCTTTCTTTCTGTAAGAGATTGTTGTGCCAGTGACATCAGTCTGTAAAGTTATAGCCAAAAAAGACTATTCTGAGCAGTTTGTGTAGGCACAGCAGAGGCTTTTCCCTTATTTTTTTCCATAGCTTTGGACCTACAAAAGCCTGTGTATGGACTTTCTTACACTTAAATGTCACATATTTACAGCCTGGAAAGAAATCCTTCCACACTGCAGTTTCCAGACACGGACACACTAAGTGAGTAAGTGCTGGATCTGTTAGCTTCTCTCACTCCCTCAATGCGCACTCCCATTTGTGTGCGGTTTGCTGCTCATCTGAGTCTCCATCTGAAGAATGCAGGTGCTCTGTTCCGCTCTCAGCCTGCTGCACAGATGTGAGTCTGCGGAGATGCTTTCACCTCTGTTTCTGCACAGTTTCTAGCCCAGGTGGGGCTTGGCCTCTAGCAAGGACTCAGGTATTCTGGAGTAACACTTAAATCCAATGCAATGTGCATACCCAAATACGTGGTTGTGTGTGTTTGAGAGTAAATTTTGCACCATAGAAAGCTGTGCGTTGTCAGGATGATGATGGGGTGTGAGTTACGCCACATGCAGAGTATCTCACTGTAGGGATATGAGTGATTCTGCTGCTTTCTCTGCAGCTGTTTTTATCTTCTTTATTTCATGTAAACTTGGTTTAATAAACTGTTGCTGAATTTGCAGCTGTGTGCAGGGGAGTAAGGTTGTCTCCTTGCCAAGACCTACTTCGGCTCTCTTGCCGTTCTTCCTCCCCATTCCGTTCAACCCCGAAGCCTCCTTCTCAGCCTGATGTCTTCAGCTCTCCTCAGTATCCCTTTCCCATTCCTACCTTTTGTCTCACAGAGACGAGAATGTTTTCACGTGAGTTACTGTGCATGTTTATGGTCATGGCTTTATCCAAAAGTGGTGGAGCCAACCAGCAAGAGAATGAGGGTGGATGGCAAAGCAGATTTAGAGACTTGTCCCTCTGAAAGTGATGCATTTGTTTGTTTATTTTTAGCCAACTAATGCAAAACAAAACCAGATAATAGAAAATATTTTTATCTGTCTGCTGGTAAAGAGAACAATGTCTTCTTTTGAGTTTATAAAAAGCAATATTGCTTTTAATTGCGATGCAGAAAAAAATCTTTAGTGTCAAGAAAGTAATGGCAGGCCAGGTCTTGTGTTTATTAAAAATTGAGGGAATTAGAAAACACAAAGTGCAAGATCTGTGGTTTCACCTCCAACAACCTCTAAAAAAGTCATGGGAGGCTGAGATGTAAATGCATTGAAGGGCTTTGTTTTCAAAAGGGATGTAACAGATCACTCAAGGCACCCTGCTTACGATCCCTGAGTTACACAGCTGCTGATCCGTAGCAGACGACTGGTGGAGTTTTCAAGCATCACCTTCATGCCTTGCCCAGAGTATCAAGTCCTGGTCCTCTTTGGCAGACAGTTTTCACTTGGGCTTTTAAGTGAGTTACTGTATAAAATATTGACGCTGAAGGAAGAAAACTGCCTTTTTACCCAAGTGTAAATGATCTTGAAACAAAATACATGGGATAAATGAATGATTTCTTAGGCAGGTTTAATGAATAATTGATTTCTGCTTCTCATGACATTATCAGTCTAATTAAATCGGTGGCTAAAAAAGTAAGACAGAAGGTATCATCCGCTAAGACACTGAACCTCCCTGTCTGACCATTGGCAAGGTACTGCCATCTCTTATTAAAGGTTGTCCTGCAGTCATACAGGTTTAAGATCTGTCTTGTCACTTGGTAAGTACCATGATGATAAAAATCCATGTATTCAGCCAGTTATCTGCATCCAAAAATAACCTAAATAAGCTTCCTTCCCTGCCAAACCTGCCCCTGTCTTTGGAAGTTGTACATTGAAAATGATTCTTGCTTTGTGCAGACTGGCCTAACACAGCCTATGTGAGTATTGGCGTGTATTTCCGATGGATCTAGCGCAAAACTACTGGGTGGTCACTAACTTGTGTCACTCACCAAGCCCCAAAAGATGGTTGCTATTGCGATTCCTTTTGCTCCCTTAAGAAGTATGTTGAAAAATCAGAGAGGCCTGAGAAATAAGAGTGTGGGATAGGAAAGCAGTCTGGGTGCAACTGTGCCTGGCCAGCTTGTATGTCTTTAGAAAACTTACTTACACGGGGCTGTTGTTTCTTCACATGGGTTCTGTGTTGGAGAAACAGGGCACAGAGGGTGATTGCAGAGGCCAAGCAAAGATAAAACTAAAGGGGAGACCTCAGCCTGCAGGTGCTGTAAATAAACCTCTCCTTTAGAAATTAGAGTTACAAATTTGTTACAATTAATAGCTACTGTTGCTTTATTCTGCAAAATTAGTTCTGAGAAGCAGCTTCTGACATTTTCTTCTAAGTGGTAGCTCACGATACCGCAAGGGTCTTTTGGAATAACACGGTCCCTTTTGCATCCTCACTGCCACGCACATCAGCCTTGGGTTCCTCATGCAGTGAAGTGCTAGAGTACGTTTCTCTGCAAAGCTACAAATCCACACGGAATAGAAATTCTAAATACTGTGCTGCTTGGTAGGTCAGTGTGTAGGTCATTAAATGGTTCGATGCCTTCTGAAAGTCCACGGAGGTCTTCTTGCGAATGTTGGAGCAGCCCCTTGCATCATGCGTAAGAGGAGTCTCATCCAGTAGCTCCTGAAGTCAGCAGAAAGACTCCCCTGTTGCTTTCTTTGCCTTGGGACCAGTCCCTTAGTTGCACAGGCTGAAGGAAACGCTCCATTCACATTGTTAGCAGCTCTGATTGTGTTATAAATACTACATGGAGCAACTGTTCCCAGAGAACTAACATCTACTCAGTGTTACTCAGTCGTGCATACTCCAGTCCGGGTCTCTAAGCGTGGGAACATTAACGCTTTCATTGAATCACCATAATGATAATACAGTAATCATCACCATGTCAATGCAGCAGCAGTAGTGGCCTGGCAAGGCGCAGTTCTTGCATCCTGCTATCCTGCAGCCTTGTCCAGCCTATGCCCTTGTCTGAGCCAGTTTGCACAGCGAGCACATCCTACATTTTTAATACTGGTTTTACCATTAGTGTTTTTTGTCATCAGATCATTATGTCTCCGATTCCACACTTGTAAAATGAGTTATGCCTGTTTATCTATTTCTCAGTGGCGTATTGGTGGTATAATTATTGTCTGCATAGTGTTTTGATTGTAGAAAACGACAAGTATAATTACCAGTTACAAGTTAAATTGTGCATCTACCAAACCTACACAGCTGCCATGAGATGTATCTCTTCAGTTCCTCACTTCCTTGAAGGCAAGCCAAGCATTTGCACCTAACTATAATTAATCTAAATCAAGATGTACCCATTTGATTTTCTGACATGTAACAGTGCCACTGCGGCATCCAGCAATATATACTGAGTCTGAAATGTTCATCTAAATGACATCAGGCAGAGCTAATGTTTGTGTGGAGGCCTTTATAGGCCAAGGGCAAACTGCTTTCTCATGCACAAATACGAACGTGCGTGTGTGCATACCCCAGCTGCCGCTGAAGTCTATGAATTAGGGATGTGCTTGGTCCTGCCAACAGATTTTGTACCGGTCTTGAAAAGTGACACTTTTGTGTGCCCAGTGCTTTATTATGCATACAAAATATGTATTAGTAAACCTGAATTTTGATTCCACAAGATATATTTGCACGACTGGGTATGTTTGGCTTTCCGTACTCTAGCTGCCAAGCTTTGAGCTGGAACAAGTAATTCTCAGTGGGAAGAGTAATTGTTTCAGCTTGGAATTAAGTGGCTAATCATTAGGAATTCAATTGGCATGACGTGCACAACATTAATCATGATACACTAACGTGTCATCGATGTGGATGTAGCGTGTACTCCACTGAAATGCTCTAATTAATGTATGCTGGTTTTATTGGAAAGGGTTAATGTGTGCTCTGTTGTTATGTGGGATGTGGGAGTGTCAGACCCCAAGAACCAAGGGGTTTTAAAGAGGCTGCCCTGCTGTTCAGAGCACACATTAGTGAGGGCTGAAACCCTTAGAAAGGTATACCTTTTTCCCCTGAAATCTGATACTAAAGTTGACAATGAAGACGTAGCTTGAACAAAGTAGTGTACGTGCCCCGAATGTCCCTTTTGCCACGACAAGGGGGTCCCAGCTTGCACGAGGAGTGTGACTGGGTTGCAGGGAGCTCGAACATCTCAAGCAGGGCATAGAGATGCTCATGCTTGAGGCAGATCTGGTCCCCTGTGGAGCTAGGGGGACATTGCCACCTGCTCAACAACTGTCTCCAGCCCCCTCAGACCCCAGCATCATGGACCAGCTGCCGTCTGCATCCCACCAGGCTGGGCTGGACCTTTGCAGCGTAGTCCCATGCCAGAGAGCCCGTCCTGCTGCGGGGACTGTCTCTGCACATTCTTGCTACCACCTGTGTCACTCCGAAATCCTTTTGATCTCTGTTCTGAAACTACTGAAAATATGCTATAACGTAGTGAATGATGATGAATATTAACCTGAATAGTATCTGGTTTATTCTAGGTAACTTCAGATAAAGTGTTTCTCTTTCCCTATATTGCGGAAAATTCCCTACTTGCTAACCAGCAGCTACTGCATGTCTCTGAAACAAAATTATTCGTTGTATTCATTTGCTTTGCAGCAATGCGAACTCCCGTGTTGAGAATTAAAAACAGTCTCCTATGTTTAATGCCTGAGGGCACAAATGTAACCTGTTTAAATATCATTCTTCAATTATCCTTTGAATCATCTACCTTCCAACTCTTCCCAGACTCTGTAAAATACCCTTCTGACTACCTATCAAAAAAATAGTACATCTGTTCTTTCAGTTCATTTCCCTAAACTGTAATCAAGCACTGTCTGTGTAATAAAAATGAAAAGAAATGTCTGGCTGGAACAGCATTCTTCACTTTTATTATTGAAAAATGCATTAATGTTCCCTTATCAAATATAGCCATTTAACAAATCATTCCATTTCCTTCCATCTTCAGCCTTTAAAAAAAAGGCACAGGGAGCCATTCTTTCCTGATCATAAAGGCCAGGCTTGATTTGTTTCTTATGCTATAATTTCATGAAATATAAGAATACATTATGGTAAATAGCCTGTTGACCTCTCTTTTGTTTAAACATAGCTAAAACATTACAGGCCCTTACTATAGCTGGTCTAAGTTGCCATTTACATTAAAGCAGAATAGCAGAAGCTGCTGGTGGAAATTAAGTTTAGGCACAGGGTAAAAGCTTGTGTGTCTTAGGTTGGAGTCTATTTCCAGCCTGGCTCTGGCTATTAGAAAAGTGAGTGATTCATTCAGGCTTCTGGTGGTTCAGTCTCAGGGACAGGCACTCAAGCACTTTTGAAAGTGCTTCCTTTTTCTTTTTCTCTTCAGAGGAAAAGAAATGGAGGGAGCACTCCAACTGCTCAACTTGGAGGCTTTTTTTTCCATTTGTTGTTGAGGCTTTATGAAGTTCTTTGACTCGGCAAAGGGATGCAGACCAGGTGCCCGTTGAATGCAGACAGTGTCGTTCTGCATCCGCTCTTTGCTCACTTTTCAGAGGCGTAAGGGTTACGCCAGATTCAGGGCAGTGAAGGGTTGGCCTGAAACAGCTATGGCCTGGTACCTTCTTGCAGGTCCTCTCAAAGCAGCGGCAGTATCTAGACGTGTATCAGAGGCAGGTTTGCTTTTGGGCAGATTCCAGCCACATCCTTCCGGGCGGGATCTGTCCCGCTACCAGGGAACAACACTGTGCTTTCTAAGGTGTGATGAGGAATGGTGACCACCCAACTTGTCCAGTTGCAAAACACAGGCTCCCCAGTGCCCCGTCCTGTTGCTGGGTGAGCTGATGCTGGGGCAGTGCTGGTGTGCTACACCAAAGGGAGCTGAGCAGACCAAATGGACCAGCGGATCTCCTTCAGTGGTGCCCAAGCACCAGTAAAGAGTTGCATATAATGCCCAAGGCCTGTTTAACTCGGGAAGAGGGGGAAAATATATTGGTTTTAAGAACTGTAATTAGAGATAGTAGCTCCCTGGTGGTTTTCCCAAAAGACTGAGACACCATGGATTTTCTGAGGTTCCCAAGTGTCTAGGATGTAGACACCTCAAAAATCTCCCTTGGGGACTCCAGAAGGCGGTTAAATCACACATTAACATCAGGCTTGGTGGGCACCCAGCAGTATCTAAAGTGAGGCCTGGAGTTGAGCACAGTCAGCATCTCCCCGGGTGGAAAAGCCCTCCGAGCAGCAGAGCTGCTTCGGCTGAGATGCTTCGTCAGGTCTGTGCAGCAGCGAAGCGCTTGGCTCCAGCTCCAGCTCATTCATAGCGTATATACCTCCAGTAAAGTGGAGGTAATTTGTATGTGCATATTCAAAGCAGTATTCATCTTCATGCAGTATTTGACTCCAGTAATTATCAGCATCTGGCTGTTCTTACAAGTACTGAAATCCCGAGGAAGACACAAGGTCCATTGAGACTCACTGCTTCCCAAAGCATACAGATAGCACACAATGTGCATGTGCTAGGATTTCCAAGCTGCTTTTTTAGTCTTGAGACATCACACCTGTGCTTATTTTGATGTGTCTGTAAAAAAAAAAAAAATCACAGAAATTGACAACAGTTGTGTGGAAAATAATATTGTGGGGAAGTTAATAGGTGCTTTGGACCGCTAGCTTCTGGAAAATTTAAAACCAGGATTAGTTGGTACCTAAGGAAAATAAAGCCACGGTAGAAAAAAGAAGTCTCACTGATATGCCCTTTTAGAACAGAGCTAGCATCAATAATTCTTGCTTTGTGCATTAAGTTTTAATGTGTAGACAGGCACTCTGTGCATAGCGGGGTGTCTGTGAAGTCATCAGAGACAGCTAATAAATGCCTGTCACATGAAGAATAGATTACAGAGAGAGCCAAGTTAAGTGAATCATTTAGTTACCATTAGTCATTTTTCATTAATATTTTTAGCCATAGTATTATCCACTACGCATTAGGTAGGATAGAGGGGATAATGCCTGTGATGTACTTTATCCTGTAAACAAAGGTTTCTTCCAAAATACTTGGTGGTGGTGGTGGTGATGAGGATCAGAACTTCAATTCTGATCTCACCAGTGTCCTTTTTTTTAATTTAAGATGACAGAAACTCAGATGGGAAAGGAAATAATTTAGTTGCGTGGCTTGGCATTAACCAGCACCCATCATTTACATTAATGGCAATTGAATAGTAATAAATGTGCTGGAAATGGAATATCCATAAGCATGTTTAATATTGGGTATAAAAAATAGCATCTAGAAAGGAATTTCCACAATATCAAATGCGTTATTCCGATCTGGTGTGTCCCATTTTGGTATATGCACCTGCTGCTGCGAACCCATGAAACTTTATCGCTGTCTACAACTACCTGAAAGGAGGTTGTAGCATGGAGGGGGTTGGTCTCTTCTCCCAGGTAGCAAGTGATATGATGAGAGGAAATGGCCTCAAGTTGCACCAGGGGAGGTTTAGATTGGATATTAGGAAAAATTTCCTCGTGGAAAGGGTTGTCAGTCATTGGAACAGGCTGCCCAGGGAAGTGGTGGAGTCACCATCCCTGGAGGGGTTTAAAAGGTGTGCAGACAAGGTTCTTAGGGACATGGTTTAGTGCTAGAGTTGGGTTAGATTATGGTTGGACTCGATGATCCTGAGGGTCTCTTCCAACTGAAATGCTTCTGTGATTCTATGAATTGGCCGTGACCCTGCAGGTCCCGCTCTGTTCTTGAGTTGCCGCTCGGCAGCACTCCCTCTTCTGACAATTCGCTCACTTGAGGGCTGGATGAAGATGGGTTCTTGATGGTTTGTTATGATGGAAGAATTACAAGAATAAATATGTTTGATCTTATTTACACTTATAATTTTTTCCCCAGGATAGTGTACCTCTGCCAGCTTACACTTTTTCCTTTTAATCTATTCTTTTACATTGCTTTCTGCTATAAACTCCCAGATTCTGAATTATGTATCCAAAAACAATGACATGGTTGGGCATATATGTGAAGATGTAGTCTTCCTAAGATGCTGAGCAGTTAACAGAGAAAGTGGTACACTTTGTACGATATAAAGGCTTGTCAGCGTGGATTTAGGATTACTCTCAACTTTGCATCTTTCTTGACTTATACCAATACTGTTCCGCTTGTAAAACTACTCTCCAGTAACCACAGAGGCTCCGAGGAGAGAGGGAAGAAATTAAAACAAAATTTTAGGAACTCTTACAAATTACTTTACACAGCTTTTTCCCAACTGTGACGAAATTGAAAATATGGTTTGATGGTTCTGTATCTCTGAAAGCTAGAAAGGGACATTTCTCTTTGGAAAAATGAGACGTTGCCTTTTAAAGCATCAAAAGCTTCAGTCTCTACTTTTGATAGATTGTGAAATATCAGCTCCAAAACATGTAATTGTCTTGGAACTGAAATTTGCACATATTCCAACTCAGGCTAATATTATCCCATGGGAAATGAATTGACACTGTAGGAGAAAATATATACAATTATTTTTTTCTTTGTGAAGCAAATTACCCTTGCTACTGTTATCTATGTAAAGTATCCAAATTATTTTATTATATATATTCCGAAAGTAATTTGTGCAGAAGTATGGACATGAATTTTTTATTTTCTGAAGGATGATGAACTGTCAGATGTGGGTTTAAGCATAAATCAGATACATTACAGCTTCCACTGCTGTTCTCTGGGGACAGCCTCCCAGGCAAAAAGAACAGTATCCAGCCATCAGTTCCCTGCAGCGTTTTCTGTGACTGGCAAGTGATGCTGTGCCTTGAGGGTCAGGATGTGTGTCTGTGGTGAGTGTGGTTGCAACCACCATGTTTGTTTCCATGCGCCGCTAAATGACTCCTAATTTTTAACACTATACCTGGTGCAGAAATAGCCTTTGTGTTTACCGCTTGATTTTAGAGTAAGGTTCATGGGGGTGACCCAGAGAGCCCCAGTCAGCTACTGGGATGTCGTATGAGCACCGTGGCCCTGTGGTGCAGAGGGGTGATCAGGACATGACTGTAAATCTGTGGGGGAAATAAATTTAAGGGACGCTATCAAGCTGTAGACAATTTGCATACCAGATGAATCTCAGGAAAAGTGAATGGGGCACATAAATATTCCACCTTTCTGGGCTGTGTCTGTATGCTGATTATCTAGCACCAATAGTTTCTTTAATGAGTAGAAATATTTCACTGTTTCACATTCTCCAGGGCTTAATTTTTGTAAGTGAACTGCTGATTCAGTTCTACTTCACAAAATAACTCAGTTTGGCAATAATTCAAGGCTAAAAATGTGAGCTGTAACTGCCTGCTATTTATCAAACAAGCAGTTACACCGCACAGTGCATCATTCCATCGAACAATGTTTAAATTCTTCTAATTGTGTTTTATAAAGTGATGTCTCCCAGTTTTGCAGTTGTTATTCAGTGACTCCCAATGTGCTGGCTGCAGGCAGCCAGGGACTCATCAGAAACTTCTGGTAGCCCATTGCGATTGCTTTTTGTGGCCTCTGCGGGTTTTGAACGGTCAGGGTTGGTGAAGAAATGTTAATGTGTTTTTGTTTCTACTGAGTTTATCGATCCTGTAGCGAGATTGAATCATCCAGCTGGGTCTTGATCTGCTTTCTGTGTCTTTTCCCTCACTCAGCAGCCACTTGGCACCAAGTGTTTTACTGGAGTATTGCTAGCACAAGGTCCCTTTTATATCATATTTATACATCATCCATATATCATCTGTACTTCAGATCTTTTATAGAGAGCTGCAGGGATTTACGCTAGGGCTTAGATTTTGAGTTTAAGGCTTGGATGGACCCCTTTGCACTCAAAGACCGCTTTAGCATCTCGACACCTTAAATTTGAAGGCCAGCATACACCCTCATTCAGCCCCATCTTTCCGTGGTGCTGATGTTATTCACTCTATTCGTGCAGACAAACCTGCCCTCCTCTTGGCTCTGACAAGGTGAGAGGGATGCTGAGTAAATCGGTGTTTTATCTCTTCTTCTGAATACATGGCGTAGTAACACCCTGTGGGTGTTACTTGGCCTGCACCTGGTTGGTGCAGACACTGTAGTTTCCAGTTTGGCCTCTTTTTGCCCCCATTGCCAGTGTCCCAGAGGACAAATCAATCAGTAGCTTTGCTGAACTCCTTGCCTTTGATGCGGTGATCAGTGTCCGAGTCTGAAATACTCTCAACATAATTGTTTGACGGTGGAAAAGGAGAAATAGGATGTAGGCTGGGCTTTCTTTTTTTAATCAGGACTGATTCTGGAGGGTTGAAAACAGTAAAATCCTGCAGAAATTTGGGCGGCAGGGCTTGGGCTTTGTTTTTAATCACTTAGGATTGTGTATAAATAAGCAGGTTGATGGAGTAGCGTGGTGGTGCTGTTTTTACATTAATGCTTTTCAGAGCTAAGGCATGTTTCAAGGGAGGGAAATTCTCCTTGATTTTAGTTTCTGTAAACACCTCAAGGTGGTTTTGTGTTTTGAGTGACTATATAGTGATGACCATTAAAAAGTTCAACGTTTACTACCAATGTAGGGCTAAACCTGGAACAATACAGGATTTCTGAGTCTGGAATACGTAACGCTTCTTTCAGTTGAGACACTGTGATCTGATAAATAATGATCTCTGTAGATAGCCATATAAATTAATATCTAAGCTCATGTGGAAAACATGTCCTTCACAGAAAATTCTCTGTCTTTTGATAAAAGCCTTGAAAAACACTGGTAGAACACAGAACACAGTTTCTCTTTCTCAGTTATTTTTCCCTGGTATTACAGACATCCTAGCAAACCCAAAATTGAAGTCCTAAAAATTACATTATGCTGTCAAGCCCTGTCACGAGAGCACAATAGTTGTTTAATCATTGGCAGCTGCTACTGGAAATAATGACTTCTAAGCTATACCCCTAAATTTGAGAAGTGTGCAGTAAGTCATATATCCTAAATCAATTTAAAAAGGAACAAAGATGCGATTCCTGCCTGTTAACTTGAGTCTAGAAAGGGATTAATAAAACCTAAAAAAAGAAAAACCTAATAGGGCTGCTGCAGTCATAAATAAGCTTTATAGTTACATCTCACCACCAAATGTCAAGGAACCTCTGGTGCTGCAATGTAGTAGCTTTAAGTCTTGTTCCTTCACAACGTAAAGATGGAATTGGATTTGCCAGGTGTTGTTTCTGCTGTTTTCTTCCTGAAATCTCTCTTCTGACTCATTTTTGGTGAGTTGACGGCTTGTGAGACACCTGGCAATTACTGCTCTTTAAAGAGCCTGGGCTCATCTTAACAGGTTAGCAGCCTTGGTGACATGCCGTGAGTTGATTAGGTGCCGTCATTAATAAATATTGTGATATTAGGAAGGCTCAAGTGAAAACCAGCAGATAAGCCCCTGCTACCGTCTAGCAATACAGGGTATGTTTCAATATACTTTTCAACGCATGAAAAGGCTGGACTCATCACCAGGGTGCTCTTCACCTGCGAAGCTCTTCATGCTGTATTGAGTGAGGCTGTCGGTCAGTGTTTTAAGGGTTTTTATTGCACCCCTCACCATAATTTGTGGGCTCTGCTGGCTCCTGCAATGCCCTCGCTTCATGCGCTGCTGGATGCCAAAGACCTTCATTCAGTGGTGTTCTTAGGCAAGTGCTGAGCTTCAAGAGCGAACTTGAATAAACTGCCAAATTGAGGCTTGTATGGGGAATGCTGTGTTACTAAATCTCTGTCCTTTTTACATAAGATATTAGCTGCAGTTCCCAGTCTGACTGTGTGGGTGAATACTGAAGAGGCAGTGATTAGGGAAACTGAACTGAGTGGTTGTTCTTCCTTTGCTTTCTTCATTATTCATAAATTCACAGTTAGTGTCTCTGTAGTTAATAAATCTCTATACTTCTGTACAGCCTTCAGTCAGAGGATGTCTAGTCCTGTGTGAACATCAATGAACCAGCATCCTCTCACCTTGCTGGGGGCAGTTTTAATCCTGGTGCGATGTCTTGCCCGGTGTGCAAGTGTGCTCTGTGCTGGCCTTGGAGCACTCAGCTTTTATTTTTTAAGGTCACTACTCCAATATACTAAAAGCAGGCATCTAACCTTAAACTCACGAGCTAGCATATAATTTAGGCTTATTTCGTATTACTTTATGGGCCCATTTAGTAATCACATCCAAGGGAATGTATGTGTATGTATTTTACAGACTGAAGATTCAAAAAGAAGAATGAAAGTTATTAGCTCTCAAGTTTTTAATAACTGCAAAACCAAAAAAAGGAATTTTGAGTTACATCTTTAGTGCACGCCCTCTCTCTTTCTCTCTACCACTCAAGTACAGCAACTCGAATCCTCTTCGGTCTGCATGGTCCAGCAGAGGCCATTGGAGATGATTTATTAGAAGAGATACTCGCTTTGTTTTCTAGGATGCCATTTGAGACTAGTAGGGACTCTGCCTGTTGTTGTCCCCTGCTTCTCCCCAATCCAGCCAGCAGAAGGGATTACAGGAATGCCTGCTGACCTGCTGCAGGCATCGTTAGATGGGGTTTAGGTTAACGTGGTGATGAAGGTATGAGGGGAATGCCTTCTCACCTTGCCTGAAGTGGCTTAGAGAGACCCGTGTGATGCTTTCTGCCATCAGAGCTGCCCAGAGCTCCCGGCTGGTGCAGATGGAAGCAAGTGAAGGGTGCTGTGTGTCATATCTGTGCTTTGGAACTTGAACCCAGCAACTTTTTGTTCTTGTTTTTCAGGTTTAGATTCACGACACTGGCAGGAGGAGAATTGCTCGTATCTGAAAAAAATGTGTATTTTTATACACGTGTTTCAACATCTTTGGGTGTTTGTTATTAATGTGGTGTTATAAATAAAGCAAAGGATGTTTTTTACAAATATAACAGAAATGTTTTAGTCTAAGAGACTGAGATAAATGAAATATTACTTAAGAGAGAATGAACAAATTAGGCCGAGTATGCTTAAATTCTAGAAACCTTCATTGTAGATTTGTGTCCAGTCTCCTGATTTGATCAGTAACCCAGCAGCCTTCCTAATGAAGTCATGTCTTATCTAATGAGCTTTCTAGGCTTATTAGGCATTGCCTAAATTTTGAGATAAGATTTGCAATGAAGAGGAGAAAACTCTAACCATTATTCATCTCTCCAACAAATTGGTTAAGTTTTCTGTAGCATAGAGCAGACTCACAGTTGGCAGGATTTGGTCAGAGAATTAAACACTGAAAATTGTAGTTTTCAAAGGATGGTCAGTTTAGCTATTACTTAGGTGCTGTGGTGTGGTTTTGGCTGTCTATACAAAAGTTTAATTTCCAGCTTCTACCTCACGTTTGATTTCTTCATTGGTCTTTGCTTGGTGCCCTTCAATGGGATTGTTTAAATGCTGCTCTAACATGAATCTATGCTTGCCTTCATCAAGTAAGGTGTTCCTGGTGTCACCTTCATTGAAATCTATCCCCATTTGCCTGATCTTGATTGCATTCAGTTCACAGGGTGATGTGTTACGTGATTCATTAAATGCCTGATACATGCTAGGCCTTTTCAAGATTGACAAAATAAGCATGGTGAAAATGTCAGTAATCTTCCCCTTAAATGCCAGTCATTTTCTTATCAGCACGCTTCTGTAGAGCTTTTGTATTTCAGTTTTTTCACTTTCTTCCTGCTCGGCTTTCATGACATAAAAAAGTTGCAGGGGTAGCTGGAGGTATGTCTGCAAATTACAGTGTCATGGGATCTTTTCTCTTTTGCCTCCTTGTTTGCTCCTGCTTTCATAGAATCATAGAACAGTTCAGGTTGAAAGGCATCTTCAAAGCTGATCCAGTCCAACCCCCTGCAATGAGCAGGGACATCTTCAACCAGATCAGGTTGCTCAGAGCCCTATTCAGCCTGGCCTGGAATGTCTCCAGGGATGGGGCATCTACCACCTCTC
>VWYH01009815.1:315005-331978 GCA_013399365.1 Pampusana beccarii | reverse complement strand
CCCCTCTCCAACAGGTCCATGTCTTTCCTGTGCTGAGGGCTCCAGAGCTGGACACAGGACTCCAGCTGGGGTCTCACCAGAGCTTTGCTCTTTCCCTTTCTCTCTCTCTCCTTCTCTCAGTGCAGCTTACAGCTTGATGCTATTGGGTCAGTAGCGTTTTGTTTATGAAGAGGTGGAAGAATAGGGCTGCTGAGGTTAAAATCTTTTCTGTACTAAAACGTTCTTGCTGAAATATGGTGAGTGGCTCAGCTGGCACCCTCTGCCTCAAGACCATGATGTTTACCAGCAAGAATCAACTATTGCAGCCCTTTCAGCACAGAACATGAGTGTTGTAGAATCTGCACATTGTGGTTCACCATCTCCTAAGCAGCTCTTAGTGTAAAAGGAAAATACATTTATCAGCACGATGACTGAAACAAAACGTATTTGTAACCTACATAGTGTTTTGAAGGAACCAGCAGTAACATTTGGTGACAAACCTTAATGTAAAATATACTGTTCACCAGAGTCCTCCTTTCAAATCATCAGCTTTGCATGAATCTGTTACTAAGAAAAAAAATTCAGGTTGAATAAAATTACTGTTAATAAAAGCTCCGAAGGTAGAGGGGCGATTTTTACAGCAAAAGCAGGCAGTGCCTGGAGGGATATAATTCTTCCTTTTGTACATATACATTGTTTCTTATTAAAGCCCTGAGTTTATATTCTCCTGGAAACAGAGCCAGTCCTGCCTTTGCATGGGCTTTATATGCTCCTTAAAGTCAGTGGAAGCATTTATGGGAGGGCAGAACCATGCCCCTTGTGTTTCCTGCCTCTGCCGCAACTAGACTAACGTGTATTTGTCCAAAGATAAGTATTAAAGGCACCAATTCTTCCAGAAATGGGAGAATAAATAGTGTGCTGCTGTACTTGTAATATATGTTGGTGACGCCTGCAAAGTTTAATGTTGTATTATGTCATTAGTACTTGGCAACCTGGAAGTTTAAGGGGGTGAAAACCTTTGACTATGAAGTTAATTTCTTGTTAACTGTTTTTTGTGTTGTTTTTACCCTGCTAATACCTCCAGCAGATCACAGAGCAAAGAGGAGAGACAGAGCTGCCAGGCTGGGGAGGCACAAGGACTCCTTCCACACTCCCCTTATAACCTGCAGTGTTTTCCTGGTGGTCTAGGATGGAAAGGGCAAAAAGGCCTGCTTTCTAGGAAAGAACCCGGAAATATATTGTCAGACTGAGTTTACCTGCAGTTTAGATTGGATATTAGGAAAAAATTCTTCACGGAAATGGTTGTTTGGCATTGGAACAGGCTGCCCACGGAAATTGGTGGAGTCACCATCCCTGGAGGTGTTTAAAAGGTGTTTAGACGAGGTTCTTAGGGACATGGTTTAGTGCTGGAGTTAGGTTAGGTTATGGTTGGGCTCGATGATCCTGAGGGTCTCTTCCAACTGAAATGATTCTATGAGTCTATGGTAATGTTTTTAGTTACTACCCTGGGCATAGCTTTGGAGCAGGCAGGTTGAGTGGAAGGGATGTTCATGCTGAAGGCAGTGAGGCTGCTCCTGGTTGGACACAGGCAGAATACATTGATATTATTCAGGATTTACCTGTAGAGGGGGGAAAAAAGAGGAAGATTGAGGGGAAAAAAAAACCCCAAAACTATCTTATTAGGCTAGGTTGAATGTAGCAGCTCATTGTGGCCAGAGTGCTTTACGTGTAACAGTCCCCTTGCTGCAGGGGACTCCAAATTCCCCATTTGTCATGATTTTGGATGTCCTGCTTGGAAACACCATTACTGAGTGTGCTTCCCCCTTCAGCTTTTTAGGAGCTGCAAAAGCTCTTCCAAACGTGCTCCCCATGTAGTCTCTGTCTTGTTTGGTCTTTGTGCTGTACAGATAACGTACTCCATGGTTACATTTGCCAAATTGGTATTAAATATCAGCATGGTGCTGGGATTTTTTTTTTCTTTCTTGTATCCTAATCTATTTCAGAAAAAAATCATACTTTAAAATCAAGACCCAGCTTTATGGGGCTTGACTTTGTCTACCTCTTAATAAAGCTTAGAGTAATATATAAATCTCCAGTCAGCATTTTGCCTATACAGAGTCACTGTTCTCTTTTGCCTCATCCTACTTCAATTTCTACTTTTTATCAACAGCAATCTTCATCTCTTCTCCCCCTGAAGAGAGGATAGAGAAATTATGACCTCCCAGCCTAGCCTGCATGTTTTAACCCTTCTCTAGCATGATCAATTCCTGTAAAATAAAGAAAATTATATTAGGGAAACATTGCCAGCTTATTCCAATTGGATGATAAAAGTATTAAGAACAAAAGGTCATATACTTAGCTCACATAAATAGACATAATAGTACTGAATGCTTCTACACATGATAGTTGGTCTAAAATTTGACCTCTGCTTTTATGTTAATAGTTTCCTATCTCCTGATGCTTCTAAGAAGACAGATTACTTTCTTCCAGCCCTGTAATCAAAGTCTTAGCATTATCTGTCTACCCAATTATAGTTATTATTATTGTTAATATTATGCACTTAACAGTAGTGCATGAAATGTGCAAATTGGGTAAAAATTGTGCTTCATCAACAAAAACTCTGCGTTGCTCTAATGGATTGGAGATAAAGTTCCACAGTCAACTGAGACAAGCAGTGTTGGAGGCTGCTTTGACATTTCAACTTGAACTGTTCCTCCAAACTTTGTATTTGCATGAAATATTTAATCCAAACACATGACTTCTGGTTTAAAAGGACAGCTGTTTCCTTTTAATGTGCACAAAGATATTGCAAAAGCCACAGGAATTTCTGTAATGAACTTTTAAAGTCTCCCCTTTTTTTTTTCCCCTGATCTCCTCGTGAGAATAACAGTTATTGCCCTTCAGTGTTACTATGTAAGAAAACCAGATGACAACATGACCCAGAGCGAGCTGTAGAAAATTTATGATGTAGTCTGAAACACACGCTTGAAGAAAAGGTTGCCTTTAGGTCTCCACTCATGCGTTTAAACACTTGTTTAGGAGGCTCCAGAGCTGAGTTCTGCAGCCATTCCCTGGCTGGAGGCAGGTTGCTGGATGCTGGTGCCCTCCTGGTTGGGGGACCGACAGCAGCCCCCAGTTTGGGGGAGGTCCTCTTAGGGATTTCGGTGGGACTAGAATGGGGCTCTGGTGATCAGGCAGGCTGTGATGTTAGTAGCCGAAGAGTTGTTGACTGGGAACTACAGAAAAGGCGAGAATGCACGCAGGGAAAGCCATGAAAACAAACGAACAAGCACCCTCCAAAACACACAAACAAAAACCCAACCAACAAACAAAAAACCAACAACAACACACCAAACAAAAAGACCCCAAACTAAACCAAAAAAACCCCAAGCAAAACAAAACCAAAACAAGACCACAAAAAAAGCCCACCAAACTCAACAACAAAACAACACCCAAACCCCACCCTTGCTCCTCTACCCATCTTCTTTCTCCCAACAAGCACAGATTTAAACACAGTAAATGAAGAGCAGAGATTAAATCATGTCCTAGAATAAAAAGAAGAATATGATCAGCATGAGTAACTGTGGATAGCTTTGCCGCTCCATAATGAAATAAATCGGAATGGGAAAAATAACAGGGGCCATTCCCTGTGGCAGGGAGGAGTTGAGGGAGCGGAAGACAAATGAGTATGAGCTTTCTCTTCCAGGAGGGAGGAGAAGAGCAACCATTAAGCCCTGCAGGCATCCTGGTGTTGCATTCCGGAAGGGACGTGGTGTGGGAGTCTGAGAAAGCCCCGCACAGAGAAGTGGTGGGGCAGGAGTGTTGCAGCTGACAGCAAACTCATTTGGTTGTGAGCTGAGGGGAAAGGACACGTGGAGCTGTGGAACAACCTGGGCTGCAGCTCAGGGAATGGGTGGATGGGCTATTTTCCCGTGGTCTGTCTTCCCATGGCCATATTTTTGTCTGCTGCTCCCTCTGTGACAAAAATGGATTTGCAAAGTGTTCTGTACCTTGCTGGAGGTGCCTGCGAGGAGACCTGTATTGACCTGAAGGCTTGAGTTTGCCCCCTACCTATGTTAAACCACACATATATTGCAGGAGCACTCAGGAGCCAGTTGAAACCGTACAAGGATCTCATACTGTTGGTAGGTGAGGTGAATGAAAGGTTCCTATCCCTGTTTTACAGGTGGGGCAATGAAGTGTAGAGAGACTACATCGCATGGTGGAGATCACAGAAGAAGCCAAGGGGAGAATAACAATTGAGTCAAGGTCTCAGGAAGACTGTTCTTCGCCTTTAATTAGTCTGTCAGATATATGCCATAGTTTCTTATATAGTGTATCCGTAATTACAAAAGCATACACAGCAGCCTGTCTTTGGAGGGATGCCCAGACAGGAAAACAAAACTGTTTGTTGAGTAAGTAATGGGATTTGTATGAAGGCATAATAAATGAAATTTATTTTAAGGTAGCTTAGTAGATAGACATTGGTGTAGGGAGGCAAAGCATACTCCATACAGTGAGAAAATGCAGTAGTTATCATTTTATTAAATTACAGTATGAACATCCCTACTAATTTATTAACAAGCCTTTTAGTGGTTTTCTATGTCTGGAAACGTAATTATGTTGCTGGCAACAAATGCCACATCTGGCAGTGGAGAAGAGTGTAGTACCTCTTATTACTGCGTTCAAGCAGATGTGGAGCTTGCTGCATATGTGGCTTTGCTGCACAGTGAGGTACAGAGTGGTAGGCAGTGTCTGTCTTTGGGGATGGGCTCATCTCACCCTTAAATAAACCTTAATGGTCCTGCACCTTCTGGTAAGGAAACTGATAAAAACTTGGACTGATATCTACTCCTCCTGGTGTCTTAGGTACCTGAGTAGACTTTTTTTCTATTAACCCTCTAGAGGGGATTTTCTGACTGGAGCTCTCTGAATTAGGAGCAGTATTTAGCACTGTATTTTGTAAATATGATCCCATAAAAAGTGAGGGAGACCAGCTGATGGCTTTTTGATGTGTCTATATGGCTAACGGTAACAATTTTCATAGATTAAATGGCTGCCTTAGTAGTTCCTTTACTAATGCGGGCTGAAGTTGTGATGGCATTGACAGTCCTGTCCAGGTGATCTGAAGGACTTGCTGAAGCGTGGGTGGGTTGGAGCTGGTCCCCTTGATCTGTCCCTTGCTGTGCCACTGGTAAATCTGGCCACGAGGACCATCCTGCAGTAACGATGCTGAGCTCAGGACCCACCACAGCTGTTCTTCATCTCCCGTCCTTCAGCAGGGCCGTTCTGTAGCTCTGCTCAGTGAAACTTGAAAAACAGCCTTGCAGGACCTCTACACAGAGCTGAGCCTGCTTGAAGCTGCAGGGAGAAGTTGACTTTGGTGCAGTCTGTTGAGGATTTTTGATAGAAACTTCCTGAGAGTTCTCCAAAAGCCTTTTTCCCATTCAATGTCATTTCCATGTGTGACAGTGGCCTTTTCGGAAGGAACGCCCTAAATTACTAGGAAGGTTGACTCATCTGTTGCCTTCCTGAAAAATAGTCATTAATTCATGATCTGCTCACAGTGGGCTGAGTGCTACTTAGCCTTGGATTTGAGAGGGAGTTTGGCTTGTTTAAAGGCTTCAGTATTAAGCCCAGTGGGTTTAGTTGAGACCGTCTTGGCACATAAAAGCTTGGGAGACTGATAAGGCACATGAGTTCTGTTATTGATTTATTTCTTCTAAAACTTTCTTTGGTATGTGATGTAGTTGCTGAAGAATAAAAGTAGTTTAGAAGAATAACCAGGAAAAACAGAAAACTAGAGACAAGCTACACTGCCCCATGCCTCTCTAGAGATTGTCGGTATTTTGCAAGGTCAGATAATTAAAGGATTAAACAGCTAGTATACAGCTGATGATAAGAAGCAGTACTTGATTTAAATCCCCATTGATGTCAATAGAAATAATTCTTGTTGACTTCAGGGGTGGACTTTATATCCGGCTCTGTGCTTCTAATGCAAGAGTGTGTGTGTATGTGAAATAACCAGACAGTCCTACACGTGGGTCGTCTGCTGCTCATAGCAAAACTGCCGGAGCATCACTTCGAGAATTTCTCTATTTCTCAGACGAGTGATGAATACAAGCTGAATAAAAGCTCTGGAAGTCTTCAAAACTGTCTCTCCAGTTTGCACTGTCTAACTTCCTGGACTGTGTTTTGCAGAAAATAATATTGGGAAATTTCTCAGATACGTTGTTGCGATGTATTTTGCCTTCCCAATCCTAGAGGAAGTTATTGATAACATGTTCAAGCAACTTAGGAGACCGCACTCCAATAGGCTTACAAGAATCTTTCATGTCATTAAATCTCCATGAAAAATCACAAATTGGATTAAAAAAATCCAGTTTATTCAAATGCTTACATTGTTGATTTTTTTTTTTTTTTTTTTTTTTTTTTTTTTTTTTTTTTTTTTTTTTTTTTTTTTTTTTTTTTTTTTTTTTTTTTTTATTTTTTTTTTTTTTTTTTTTTTTTTTTTTTTTTTTTTTTTTTTTTCCAATACGTAAGATCAGTGAAGATTAGAAATATTTTTTTTTTTTGAAGTGTGTTTTTTTGTTTTTTTTTTTTTTTTTTTTTTTTTTTTTTTAATCTGATGTAGTGTGTGGTAGTCAGGAATCCCTCTCCTAAGTGGACAAAAAAGAACTTTATGATGAATTTCAACTAGAATATCTTAATTGTTTTGTTTCCTCCTTCTACATCTGATTAGAACTCTGCAAGGCATAGGGACGGCTCTCATGATCTCATCCTCTGTGGGATGCCTCAGGAAGCGATGTAGCCCTAGTCTGGATAAAAGGGAAAGGACAAGGGTGTCTGCAAATGAGCATATGTTTGAGTGTGTGCCTTGTAACCATATCTCATACGTCTGGTTTGTGTAACTGCAGGGTGGATACCGGCATACAAAGCAGCTGGGAAGTTCAGACCTCTGTCCTGAGCCTACGTTTGGATTGATTAAGTCATTCTCCTTCTACTGTATCTTGGGGAATTGCCTAAAGTACAGTGGGACTCACCAAAGCCAAAGTTAGGGTTTTTATGATCATTGCAGGACCATCCACTGCCAGTCACGGCTGCACTGACACGAGTGGTGGTTTGTTCATCCCACGGCCTAAAAAAGGAGAAAGCAGATTCTCCTGAATGAACCCCTAAATCTCCTTTCATCCTGAACAGCTCAACATGGGCAGGAAAATTTTATTTTTTATTACATCTGTGGTGAAACGTACTGTTAGGACTAATTTCCCCCGAACCAGCACGATTTAATGGTGATTTATGCACTGAAGCAGGTCTGGCATTTAGATCCCTACCTGGTTCTTTATTATAATGTTACCACCCAGGCTGCCACTAAATTAGGTAAAAAATGGCTTTTTGACTAAAAGTAAAGTTTTGCAGAAGTGTTTAATTTTTCATTAGTCATGTTTAGGATATTTTTAAAAAACAAATAGCCAGTTAAAAATCCTCCACCAAACACATCAGTCAGACAGTGAAAGGCAGAGCTCTGTGTTTGCAAGCCTTTATGTTTTCAGCCCTAGAAGGGAAAATATGTACAGCAAGTAAAGCCCAGCACCACAATCCGTGCAGCAGCTTCACATTTGGGTGACGGTAATAATGTAATGATCACAATGTTGATCTCAGAGCAGGTCAGTTTATTCTGCCCAGCAGTGGTTAATCTGTTGTGGATATACCCATAACTGAGACCTATCAGAACAACTGTAATGTATGTGGGGAAAAGAAAGCTATATACCTACAAAACGGATTTCAAGAGAGTATACCAGGCACCTCCTAAATGGGCGCTGAGTATCCAGGTTCCTCATGCTCAGCCCTGAAAGTTGCCCCTTTGACATGCGAGAACAGATCTTCTAAATGAAATGGAAAAGACTATGGAGATAGTGTTTAGATAAGCAGCTGGATGCTGTGGAATTTATTAGCATTAGTACATTCAAGTCCTGGTATCCTCAGCAATTTTCAGTCACCCGGCACACGACAAAGTGAAACACTGGTATAAATGTGTTAACAGTGAGAGCTGAGCATAATAGCAGGCATTGTATTCTCATCATGCATTCTGCGACACGCTGTAAAAATTATCGGAAGAATATGTCAGCAGGGTGTAAGCATTTGCTAGTCATCTGTCTTTGGGGATTTCAGCCTGGCAAAGGCCCTCAGTATCATATCTTCTTACTTCCCAATATCAGTACAACAAGTATTTGAATATTTCCGTACAATTTGTTCTGAGGGGAATATAGAGGTTATGAGAGAGGGAAAGAGACTGAGATTCCTGTTTTATTTGGAGTAGGATTTTTTCCCCCTCTACGTTAGTAAATTGAAAGACACCATCAGTTTGGGGGAAAGTTTTATACGAAATAAGCAGTGGAGATGTCATTATAGCATTTTTCTTTTTCAGAGATCTGCCTACCAGGGCCCATGATCTCAGCACAGAGGGATGCTGGCTTCTTTGCTTTGCTGTCCTAACGTCAACCACTTTTTTAGGGGGTTTTTGACAGTGGTATCAGCGCTTGGTTCACAACCCGTTGCAGAAAAACTAGAGGTGAGATCCTGGTGTGTCACCGAACACCGCCTGAAGCCACGTCCCTGTCTTCCCCTAGCGAGAGGGGGTTCATATCAGCGAACATGGGGTGCAGCTCCCGGCACAAATGGTGTTTTGTGCACTGTCAGGCAACGAATTCCACAATTGTGGGGTCCGTGTCCATCTTAGACTGTTATGAACAACCTTTTAAAGGCCCTTCCAGTGCTCCAGCACGGCTTTGTTTCCACAGCTTGCAGTGCATGCCGAGCTCCCTGGGATGGCATCTGCTGGTGGTACAGGCAGAGCTCACGAGGAGGTATCTCATGAAGGTCCTTAGTGATGTGCTGCTGGAGGAGAGCTATCCCTGGCACTCTTAAATAAAAGAGTAGTTCTTTTGTAACCCTGGACCTCTCGGGGAGAGGAGGAAGAGGAGTGTTTGGGATCGGATGCTCTCTTGACCCGGTGTTGTTTGCTCAAGTTTGGAAACGGCTGGATTGTTTTCTTGCCGGCCTCAAGCTTTCATTAAATTTTGATTCTTGTGTATTTAGAAAAGGCTACAGGAAGAGGTACAGCAGTTTCGGCAGAGTTTTCATGCTGATTATTAACTGTAAATTTTAATATGTGCTTTATGGTTTTTGTAAGGTAGGAAAACTTAATAGCTCTTTTTCTCCTTTAAGTCTTTTGGTTGCCACGTCCTTTCTGGCAGCTGTCAAGGTTGTTCCCATCGAAGCAGTTTTTGCCTCAAAGAGCACATAACACGTCCATTGCAAATGGGCACTGGGCTCCAACTCTCTCTGATGTTTTGGTGAACAGATAAATGTTTTAGTTTAACGGCCACAGTGATCTTTAACTCTTTTGCCTTTGTGTCAGTCCTTGTGTGGAAGGAAAGCTTTTGCTTTACCATAACAGCTGCTCTACTGAAATACTCTGATTTTAAATGCGCACACTTTCATCTCTCTCTGTACCTTTTTTCACCTTGCAGAACAGCTTTCAATCCTTTCCTGCTTTCCACGGTGCCAGTTTCTTGGTCACCTGTTGCATACCGTGTTTTCCTTGACTGGCAGTGAATTCCTGTCTCACTGTGAGTCGTCTTGTCCTGCAAAGCCGTCAGCCGTCTTCACCTCGCCAGGCAGGCTTTGCAAGCAAGAAGCAGTAGATAGAGAGGAATTCAAGTGGGGTCACTCAGCTTTGCCTTCTCATTCATTCCTCTGGTTCCCTCACACTTCAGTGGCCACAAGTGGGAATGTATTTTTGTTGGGACCAATCATAACGAGATTTTTCAGAAATCTCTGCAGCTGGATGTTTGTATTGACACCAAGGTAAGCTCCATGCATATTTTACAGGCCAAAGAGCTAATTTTGAGAATCTGCTAGCGGCATTTGAATGCCCCATTATAATGCCTGCGTTGGTAAATTGAGGCTTTGGATAGGTTTGGTTTAAAAGCTGAGGGAATTAGATAATCTTTAGACTAGCACTGCAAGTTTAGGCCCTAATACAAAGTCAGTGGAAAATCGATTCATATTTCCATTTGCCTTAATGGACTTTTGGATCAAACCCATATTCTTAAAAGCATTTGAGGGCATGAATAGTGTCAGGTTTTAAGACAGGTTTTTAATTTGCAAGCCTGAATGGTTGCTGGTAGAACCCCAAGTATGTAGACATCTGCAGATGGGGACTCCTGCCTCTGACTGACTGAACAAGAGCCCGTGTATGATTATATCTGAAAAAAGGAAAGCCCTCTTCAGCCCAGTCTGAAAATCAGATGTTTTTCTTTTATAAGGTGTTTATTAAATAAATTATACTTTGGAAATAACAGTGTAAAAAGGCAGTCCACCCTCCTCCTTCCTTAGGGAACGCTGGAAGTTTGGGAAAAAAGGGCTTTCCTCTAGGTGGAGGTTCAGTGCTCTGAGGGTTTAGGTGTGAGATGATGCTCCAAGCCTACCACGTATGCAGTCATACGGCTACTGCCTTTACTGGAGTGCCACAGAGGCTGAAAGAGTATGAGCAGAACCTTGTAAAAGGTGACAAAAAGTTTCCCTGTGTTTAAAAAAAAAATCAACAGAAGCCCTACTAATCTACGTCATTATGCTATAGGTCTTTCATATGCAAATGGTTTATTACTTTGCCTGTACAATAAATTCACTGCAAAAACAACTCTTCACATTCCTTATGTTTTTAACCTTGGCCTTGACTGCTGAAAATGTTCTTTCTTTAATGCTCCATCATTCCTACTGCTTGGCAGGCTTCTGGTTCAGCACATAAGGGGGATTTGATTGAAAGGCTGCGCTACATTTAGGATCAAATTCTCAGCGGCCGATTCACTAAGGATGCAGCACAGCTCAGTGGAGGAGCTGCTCAGGTTTGTGGAAGCTGAGGTTCGTTCTGCCGAAAAGCATTTGCCTTTTTATTTAGTGCACATTGGCAGAAGCCTTGTTGATCTCGTCCTCCGTTTGTGTGAAACCACCTCCGAGAGTGGTGGTGCCACTGGGAGCTGGGATCTGCCATAAGGTGTGGCAGGGCAGCTTTGCACGCTGCATCTTGCACCTGCTATATATGGATCAATGCAAATACGACATAATATGGTTCTGCAAAAATATCGTAGAAATTTTAGTGCCCTCCATGGTGCGTGTATGCATGCCCACAACGTAAGCAACTACCAATAAAATACTTTGTAGAGGGCCTTCTGAGTTGTGATCTTGTGAGTCTGATGGTTTTAAGTCCAGTCTGACTGCTGCTGGATACTTGATGGTGTTCTCTTTTTTCTTTTCCCCTCATCATTTGTATAAACTTTATGTCAGAGATCAGAGTAATGAAAGAAAGAGAAGATAAGATACTTGTGTGAAGAAAGTCAAGGCCATTTGAAGCTTCCTACATGACTTTAATATCTCCTTTTGTTGCATTTGATCATTTGGCTTGAGGCAGGAAGGGGAGGTAGGAAATTTGCATGAAGATGGAATTACTTCAGCTCTTTCCTCTTTGAATTTACATGGGCTACTCAATTTTTCACTGGGGCCTAAGGGATAATTTCATCAAGGTCCACTTAGGCAGGAGACAGCCCATGAGATCAGCCTTCCTGGCCCAGCCAGGTGCTGCATGTGGCTTTGTTGCGGCGCTGGGCAAGGACGGTAAAAGCCCCACGCTCGCCTGCACGAATGCAGGAGACGTCGTTTGTCTGGGGCTCGGACAAGGTCTTGGCACGATGCACTTGCAGTCTGTATCCTGAGGAGGGACTACCCTACGTGTAGCCCTTGGGGAGCCTAAAGGGCGCCTGAGGAAGCCTTGGGAGTCTTCTCAATTCTGCCACAATGAAATATTACCTTGGCCCCCATCCTGGAGTGCTTACGCGCTTTGCCAAATTTGAGCTACAAGCGAATAATGAACCTGTATCACAGGCGTGCTCCTCATCTTCAATCATTCTTGTGTATAAAGAGCTTTGATATCATTTGGGTGGCAAGTTCCAGCTGTAAAGAGCAATCCTTGCTCTTATCAACAGTGTGTTTGCAAATCCTGTCAAAACTTTTATTTTAGGGAAGTTTAAAACTACCTCATTGTCCTTGTTTGAAATCCAAAGAAAGGAAGTATTCCAGCGCTTGTGCAAATGTCTTGCTGGACATGGAAATACTCAATAAACTTTCAACTGGCTGCCCAAGTTGGTAAAAAGTTAGTGGTAGAATAAGGAATTTCACCACGATTTTCCCCATCCTAGATTGTGTCCCGAGAGCTGTGTTATTCTGGCGGTAACTCTTCAGCCACTGAGGAGGAAAAAGCAGGCCCTATGCTATGTTAAAAATATCTTGTAAACTTTCACAATTACTCTGTTACCTCTTTTCAAGTTCGTAAAAATCTGACTTTCAGTAAAAACAAGGGCTCAGGGAAGGGTGCACAAGGGAGTTTGATGGCCAAAATACCTTGAAATTCAATAGAAATTCAGTAGTTGAACTCCTTACGTTTCTTCTGAAAATCTCAGCCTTGATCCCTCCGTTGCAGTAGGGTTTTCTGCAGCTGGGTGAAAAATTGTTCTCTTTCAGACCTCAGTAAATCCTAATGATTTAAATCCATCTTTTACATGTCTTTGGGGGCAGGGGGGATGTTTGTTTATTTATTATAGGATACACTAGCTGGCTGTTTGGCTTCCACCAGCACAAAGAAACACAGTGAGAGACCATATTCAAAACCAGTATTAGCAGTGGATCAAGGCTGCAGGCAGCAGCCTGCAAATTTCATGAAATACAGAAGGGAAGGTTGCCCAGATTACCCCTCCTTACTCTTTTTTTTTTTTTTTTTTTTTTTTATGTACCTTCAATATAATTTTGAACAATTACATACACTTTTGGTTTGGATTTTTTTGTTTTCTTTTTTTTTGCAAGGCACTGCCCTTGCTTCAGAGCAGGGATTGAAAAGTTTGCTGACACAGTGCACCGGGACTGAACACTGAGGACAAATCTGGGTGTTAAAGAGCTGCTTTGCGTCTCATTTTGTCTTGTCCCTGAGCCAAACTGCATCTGAGTCGTTCAAGAAAAAACCCCGAATGATCATGAGCAGCATCTGTGTTAAGTTCACTTGACTTTTGCACATTTCACTTTGCAGCCCAGCTTACTTGAGACAAAATCTTTCCGTCAAGTGTTGTGTGGCCACCCTGTTGTACGGTCCGTGTCTAGCTCCCGTATCTTTACATAGTTTCTTTGGAAAAGCTATGTTTTGATTATGGGGTTTCTCCCAATTTTTTGTTAAAAGCTATTTGATCTTGCAGAAATCTTCGGGTTTAGCTGCTGACAATTAAGACAGATAGTTAAAAACCACTTCTGGAGTGGGTTTTAGCTTACTGTGAGGTATTATGTCTCCGCAGAGAAAGCGGGGGCAGACCCTGCTGAGCACAGCACCGCTGATAGACCGTTAGGATCCAGCGGCGAGGCTGCCTGTTGTGATGGAAGCGCGGCAGCCCCGGCCCCGCGGGACTCACGTGGCTTTAAGCTGTCTTTGCGTCCTGCTGTTCTCAGATCAGTTGACTACTGACCAAGCGTATGTCAGCCTTCCTGGGATGAACTGCTGGGAGCAGCCGTAGGGCAAAGAGCAAAAATTAGGGAGCAGTTTGTCTGCACGGGTTCATACAGACTTGTCACATCTCATTTGCTCGCCTCTTGCTCCTTCGTGCGGCACGGTGCCCGGCTGTGCCACAGGGGCACGGGGTGTCTCAGGTGGCAGAGCGATGTGCCACCAAGCTAGGGCTGAGCCCGTGCCTTCAAAGTGGGGCCCAAGGAGCAGACGAGCCAGTGTTCCCAAAACCTGTCCGCCTGCCACGTCGTCCTGCATACAACTACAATGTGCCCCTATAGTCTGATGGTCATTTGACTCGTTGCAGGGGATTTAATTCAGCTTGAGTGGGCTGTAAGTAAACTCTGCAGGGCTCCTTCCTTCACTGTCGATAGCGCCTTTTTTTTTTTTTAACCCTTCCTGAAATTACAAGTAACTCAGTGCCCCTTTTCTCTTCCCTCAGTGATTTTCTCCAGCAAAAGTCAGGGGACAACCTCTTTGGGTGGAGAAAGAGCAGCTCTGAGGTCTCAGCAGCCTGGTGGTTCATGCCACGTCGTTCGTGTCTTTGAGGTCGGCTCGCCTCCCTCTTGCCCTCTGGCCCCCAGAGAGGGAACCTTTGCATGTTGCAACCCCCACAAAAGCCTCTTTGCTCCTGCTTCCATTGTAATAATTTATTTACAGAAATTGTCTTTTCAGAAAAATCTGCAGGATGTGCCCTGAGCGCACCTATGTATTTTTAAAGAGCTTTTAGCTGATTCCCCTTGTGTGAATGATGAGATTGATTAGGGGAATAAAGACCTGTTAAAACAGAGCAGTAAGAGGTCATTCATTACCCTATACCACTGCATACTGCTTGGTTTCCAGCTATTAAGGATACATGAGATACAGGGCTGTTGGAAGTGGACACACAATCCTTAGTTTTATACCAATGTAGACTCTAGCCCAGGTAACTTAACAGTGTGCTAAAAGTCCTGCCGGTATTTTACAGGCTCCTGCTTTGAAGCGTGATACTGTTAGCACTCGAGATAGAATGGGCATTAAATTTCAGCACTTCTTAAATTAAGAATAATTGTCTCCACACTGCTCAGTTTTGTGTAAGGGAAGAGCCAAGCAAGATTTCCACATTAACCATCAGAGCTCGGTTGTGCCATGCCTGTCGAGTAGCGGAATGTGCTCAAGTCCCCCATTGCATTTCCACCTCTTTTCGGGATTTGTAGATATTTATTCCCAGCGAAGGAAGTTTGAGGACTTCAGGGGTAGCCTGTTGGAAATGTGTGGGAACCTCTCTCAATAAGCAATCTGTGACTGCTTTGGCTTAAGGTAAAATTTAGCATCCAGGCAAGCCTGCAGAGGAATAAAGGCGTACTTTCTTTCCCCCTGCAGCACGCGGAGCCAGGGCTGGGAGGTGAGGGTGGAACAACGCTGACAGTGTTCCCGGACACCCGGCTGCCTCCCCTCCCGTAGTTTTCCACAGTGGCAGAAGGAGCTGAGCAATCTGCAGAGGCAAGGCAAGCCTTTAAAGGAAAATTATGTGCATAGAGAGAAAGAAAATAAGGCAGGGTAGTGACTCCCAAGCCGGCATCTTTGCTGTGTGCCTTCAGTCAGTCTCCAAGCAACCGGCAACGTAACAAGGACACAATGAGTCAGACTCAAACAGTGCCATTTCTGCACCTTCATATGGAGGTCTGTATATATTAAGTCCCTACAAGCCCAATCTTAGCTTCCTTATCCTCACTAATTTATTAAATGCAAAGGGCTGGCAGACACCCGGCCACCCTGCACGCTCAGGGCAGGCTCCTCAGCCAGATCTCCAGCTGGAGCGGCTGGGTTGTGGGTCATCATCCCTGCTTCTGCCAGGTCGCCCTGCAGCCGTCCTCAAAGCCTACAGATTATTTCCCAAAGGCTCCTGTAATTTTCCGAGGCTTTGTGCTGAGTCCGTTCGTCTTCCTCCTGGCGATTTGTGGCTTGCCTGGGCTTTGATAGGCGTTTGTGCACAGAGATGGGTAATGACTCGTCTGTGAAAAGAGGTCCCTGAACTTTTGAGTGTGCACGGGGAATATAGGCAGGAGATGCACGGTGTGCTTGGATTTATTGGCCCCGTCTCAGCGGCGATGTTGGCAGTACCTGTGCTTGGCACAGGTAAGCGCTTTGCTCAATGCCTGGTCTTGATGCCGGCGCTGCTGCCGCAGACAGCACAGCTTGCTGTTCCGCGGTAGGAAAACACACTGGGGTAGTTTCATCTATTTTAGGTGCGTCACTGGAACCGGCTCAACACAGATATAATAAAAGCACACTTTATGAAGTGGAGAGGAAGCAGAGAGGAAACTACTGAAAGAGAATACTGTTGCAAAAAAAGCGTGAAGGAAATTTCCACTGGTCGCAGAAGCCCAGCTAGGTACAGCCTCCAGCGGTACCTCCTTCAGTCCCCAGTACTATTCTCTCAGAAGACGTCAATATTTATGAATTTTCTTTACAATCAGGACAGTTTGGAGGTGACTGATAAATCATAGAATCATAGAATACCAGGTTGGAAGGGTCCACAAGGAAGCATAGAATCATAGAATACCAGGTTGGAAGGGTCTACAAGGATCATCTGGTCCAACTTTTCTTGGCAAAAGCCCAGTCTAGGCAAGATGGTGCAGCATCCTGCCCAGCCGAGTCTTAAAAATTTAAGAAATCAGAAGGACAGTTTACATTGGTTTGGGTCTGAAAAATGTTAACAGGCACATCTGCAGGTGGGTGTCGAGCTGGGGTCCTGCGGGGAGGCCAATAGACATGGGGTTCTCCATGTCCCCTCAGGCCTAGCTGTTGGCTCGGCCACTGATAACTGGAGTAGCTCCAGTCCCATCAAAAAGCTCCAGCAAAAGAGAGCAGGGGGAAAGAAGAAAGTTAAAAAGCAGCATTTATTGTTTGCTTCAACACATTAGCCCTTTTCAATTCGCAGTACTCGTGTCAGGCTAGTAATGAAAGCCAACACAAACCAACAGCATCATTGAGCTGGTAATTTTTACTAAAGACAGCAATCCAAGCACTTGGGATCCCTGCTGTATTTTTACTGTAAAAAAAAAAACAAACAAAAAGTTCCTCTTCACAATAAGTGTTGGCCCTTGGCTAATGAGTGGAACCAAGAAGCTTGAGGGAGAACCACCCCCTGCCAACAGTAGGGGCTGTGCCCACTTCACAGAATCACAGAATCACAGAAAGTTAGAGATTGGAAGGGACCTCAAAAGATCATCTAGTCCAATCCCCCTGCCGAAGCAGGACACCTAGGTGAGGTTACACAGGAAGGCGTCCAGGCGGGTTTTGAATATCTCCAGAGAAAGAGACTCCACGACCTCCCTGGGCAGCCTGTTCCAGTGTCTGTCACCCTTACTGAGAAGAAGTTTCTTCTCAAATTTAAGCGGAACCTCTT
>VWYH01009815.1:134524-314875 GCA_013399365.1 Pampusana beccarii | reverse complement strand
TCACCAGGGCAGAGTAGAGGGGCAGGAGAACCTCTCGCTATCTACTAACCACCCCCCTTCTAATACACCCCAGGATGCCATTGGCCTTCTTGGCCGCATGAGCACAGTGCTGGCTCATGGTCATCCTGCTGTCCACCAGGACCCCCAGGTCCCTTTCCCCTACACTGCTTTCTAACAGGTCGTTCCCCAACCTATACTGGAACCTGGGGCACTTTTGAAGAGCTTCTTGGTGGAGAAACCACGCGAAGTCACAGACTCCCTTTTCCTTGTGAAGGGAAGTGGGAATACCTTGAAAAAACCTCAGGATTTTGGCATGGGTAAAAATCAAGCCTGGGCTCTCCATGGGACACACCAGCATTGGCCTGTTAGCTTTTAATGGAATTTAATTGTCAGCCTCTTGCAGTAAATGCAGTGGTATGTGTCCTCTCCTTGCCAATTCCAGACAGTTACAGCATATCACCCCTTACGAAGAAAAGTGACCCCTGTTCATCAGGGATTGTAGCAGCCGAGACACTGATCTTAATTTAGGTAATCTGTATGTCTGTTCATCTCCATGTATCATGTTTTCATTTGCCTGGTAAAAATTTGTCATTGTCTTTTCTTGAATGATGCAAACTTTTTTCTTTCATCTTGGGTGTCAGTATATAAAAAAATAGCTTTTCTGGAAAACAAAAATGCCTTTTGAGGAAAACAACAGAAAAAGGAGTTTATGTATTAAAATAGAAAACTTTACTTACTGTAAAATGCCTGGTTGTGAGGTTGACTCAAAATAGATTTGTTAACCATACAGTCTTGATCCAAACCAAAAGATTACACTTCATGGATAAAGATTCACATTTATTTTGTAAATACTGGTACATGTTCTTTTAGTTCACTAGAAAAAAAAACCCATTGCAATTTATTTTACATTTTCACTACTTCTTTCTACCTCCCCCTTTCTTTACATTCACCTTTAGTCTCCATGACCTATAAAAATAACCCTAACTCTCTTCTGCTCTAGAATAACCAGTAGCTATTACAAACTAGAAGAAAAAGCCCCTTTCATATTGTTGATATTGAATGTTTGTTTAATTTCAGTAGGGCTTTCTAAAGGTGTAATGCAAGTAGAGTTTATTACTATTTGAGTCTTTAATTGCCGTAGTAATATTTTTTTACAGCTCCTTATTTTTACATTTAAGAGTCCCCAGACACTTTGATTTATTGGCATTGGTGAATGATTGATAAATGGTTGAGGTTAAACAGAAAAACTGAAGGCATTGTATGAAATAGAAATGGTGCCAGAATGACCATGCAGGACCCACCAGTATATTTAACGTGATGCATACTACACAGCTGCTGTAAGCTATAGGCAAAACTACCACAAATATCAACTGTTCCCTAGGAAGGGAGAAAAAATGTAGTAACAATAAGAGCAGGATTTTTTTCCTGCTAATCAGAAGTGTGGTTTGTTCTCTTGCAGTCCAGCTTTTCATTTCAGTGTCTCGAGGTGTTTATTTCTGGAATACCATAACCACCAAAAAAAAAAAAAAAAAAAGGAAAAAAAATAAAGGTTACAGACAGGTTTTCACAGGGGCCTAAAGCAGTTAGGCACCTAATTTCTGTGATGCTTCAATGGGAGTTGGTTATTTCTGTCTCTTATGCTCCTTTGAAACAGCAAACAAGGGTTTCTGTTTCAGGCTTGTTGAGCACACACAGCTTCCTCTGCCATCGGTCGCTTCTCTGCTAGCAGGCAGATTTTGGCCTCAGGTCCCTGGCAGAACCTGTGTTTTTATATTACTCGTATTTTTAACCCAAATTCCTAACAGTTTACACTTAGCAGAGTAAGAAGTAATGGGTATTTATTCCTGGGTGGATGCAGATCACACTTTGTTGAACAAAACATGTCTGCTGGTGGCACTCTCTGTGTGTAACACTACATGCTAAATCACTTCAGGTTGCTTTTCTTTCTTGACGTCTTATAATATATTGAAAAGCCGGTGCTTTGGGAACAAAACCACGGGGATAAATCCACGACGCCTGTGTTGGAGAGGGAAGGATCGAACACTGCAAATGCTGAACAAGCTTTGATTGTCAGTTTTCACAGAATCACAGAATCATAGATTCGTTTTGGTTGGAAAAGACCCCCAAGATCATTTGGCCCGACTGTTAACCTAACACTGTCGCTAAACCGTGTTCCAAAGGACCTTTTAAACATTTTCAGGGATGGTCAGTCAAGCACTTCCCTGGGCAGCCTGACAACCCTTTCCGTGAAGAAATTTTCCCCAATATTTAATCTAAACCTCCCCTGGCAGTTTTTCACACGCTCTTGCCTTGTTATTTAATCCCTCAGTTTTAAAGCTTGCGATACCCTTCCCTCCGGCCTGTGTTTCGGCAGACGATAGCTCCCAGGGCGGGCCGCAGGTGCTGCTGCAGGGCTGAGCCCCCAGCGCGGTGCAGAGCCAGCCCTGACGCCTTTGCATTCGCGGCAGCGTTTTGTGGAGGTGCGCAGGTAACTGGGAACAGGCTGTCCCCACCAGTGCTTCTGTCCGATGGGTGAGCGGATCCGATGCGGGCAAGGCGGGGAAACTGGAAGTACCTGCTTCGGCGGGAGTCCCTTGTTAAACCGAGCGAAGCGTGACACAGGCCTGCACCCTGACAGGCACCAGCTGACTTCAGCTGGGAGCTGGAGCAAGCCCAGCTACGGCATATGTTCGCAATCAAAAAGTCATTAAAAATTCACATTGACAAGTTACGCAGCCTGGAGCCCGTCTGTGAAACTGTGCGCTCCGGCCGATGCGGTAGCTCAGGCTTGATGATCCTGGTAATCTTTCCTAATCTTAAGAATCTGCAGGAGCTGGGAGAAGGGTACTTGCTCTGGTTGAATTTTCATTTTCTTAATCTTTAGGGAATGATTTCCCTTCCACCAGGCTTGGCACAGATATCTTCTGAAGGGCTTAGCTCTGAACAGCATCTTTCTTGGCACACATTCTGATGAAACTCGCTGGAAAAAAAAAAAAAAATAATTTTGTCCCTATGTTAATCGTGTGGGCCCATGCAATCATCTGGTTTGGACTCTGATTTTCGTTGATAAATATAAATGTCATTAAAAGGGTTGCGTGTGAGCCCTCCCCACCTCAGGATGCAGCCATAAGAAATCCGTAGGAGACAGGTCCTCTGTAGGCACCTTAGAAATGGAGTGAGGTGCACGCAACATGCGATGGGTTAGATCAAAACAAGTTTATTATGTGTTTATACAGCACTCTGGCAATGAAAAATAATTTGATACCAAAAAAGCAACAAATTAGAGGTTGCAGTAATTTGCTGTTGAAAACCACACTTGCACTTGGTGCGGTGTGACTGACAGGTACTGCGGGCTTTCCGTGAATGCTGGTGCCACTTGAAAGCACAGTAGGCTTCACCCTCCTCTCCTCCTCTGCGGGGAGCTCGACATTTCCCATTAAATATTTCTTTTGGTCCTGCCCTTCTCTTACAGAGCGTGTCACCGGCGCCTGCTTCCTGAGGGACTGGGATCTCCCTGGTGGTCTCCCGTAACAGATCAGCTGGGCTTCCCTTCTGGTTTCCTCCACAGCTTTCACTGAGGCCGGAGGTGTTACTGAAGCCTGTGCTGTCCTACTTACCAAAACCTCCGTGCCACCCTTCTGCCTCTGCTTTTCCGAAGGTGCAGACAGCCCTTAAAGGAAGCAGAGGAGAGAAGTGGGAGAAGGTGATGGAGGAGTCCACTTTTATTGCATCCCAGTGAGAAATCCAGCCCTGGGGCAATTACTTAAGAAACCAAATTCTTAGCAACTTCTCTGTGGTATGACAGTCTTTGGAAAAAGGAAAATAATTAAGTAGTCAATCCTTCCTCAGAGTTGAGCTTTGGATAAATTAGCAACTCTTCAAGGCACAATTTTGTTAATCGCCAAAAATTACATACTTTGTTTTTATATTAGACCAGCTGTGCTGAAAGTTCCTGTGCCTCTGGTGCCTTTTCCATTTTTTAATGGGCTTGGTATTAAAGCTCAACAATCAGGAGCTTGTTATTATGTTGGAAAAAGTTCTGTATGTGATCTTTAAAATTAACCGAGTAATTTTAGCTCCTCAGTATCATTTGCAGAATTTTGTTTGTTTATGAATCCCTTTTTCCCTTATTTTGGTTATTCAAGTACAGTCCTTTTGACTTTGAGGTTATTTTTATGTGACAAACACTTACTTGATCCCAGAAAGAGATGCTTCTAGTTTGGATTAATGCAGGTCTGAAAAACTTGGCTGCGTACTTCTGGAATATTAAATGGTTCGATAAGGTGTGAAAATATGTTTTTTATGTTTATTTGCAGATCAGTTAAATGCAGTGTAAACCAATTTCTGCGTTTATTTGCTCTCATGCATTCGTTCCGGCACACAGACTAACCTCACTTTTGGGATGTGGGACAAGGACAAACACAGGACTGTGTAAATGAAACGGGTGTGTTTGCCACAGCTGAACACGCGGTTCCCAAAGTTCAGGATGTGTAAAAATATGCTGTAAAAACAGTGATGGCCTGTGCCAGGCAGACACAGAGGCCTCTGCCTCTGAAGGGTGGGGCTCCAAAACGCCTGTATAGCATTTAGATTTCTTTTTCCTTCCTTTTTTTTTTTTCCTCTTCGGAAAGGGGAATCGGCACAGAAGGAAAACTCTCCCCTCCCCTGAATTAAAGAGGTGTTCAGCGGCTGAGGGCACTGTGGCTGTAAGGTGCGGGTTGCTCCTGGGGGAAAACCAGGCAATACCAACTCAAAGCGTCAATATTGGGATTTGTGGGGGTAGAACAGGCGGAGGAGACCTCAGTACCGCTTGCTATCAATCCCATAGTAACTGAGCAGTGACTGGTCACATCTCAAGAGGACTGAAGTGTGCTAGACCCACAATGCCTGGACAGGAATGGGGTGAACAGATGTCCCAGTGTATCCCAGGTGTGCAAGGCTGCTGCCTGGACCTCAGCGAACCTCCCATGTCTGTGTTTCAGGAGGTGTGAAAAGGGCAGATAGTTCCCCAAAGTACTGTCATATGCAGGTCTGGGTAAGGACATCCAAGGGCTCTCCAGGCCTAACTTAGTAATAGGAAGTCAACTGAGGCTGGCCAAGCCTGGCCAGTATTCAAGAAGCAATTGGACAACGCCCTCAGACACATGGTGTGAATTTTGGGGCTGTTCTGTGCAAGGGACAGGAGTTGGACTCGATGATCCTTGTGTGTCCCTTCCAACTCAGGACATTCTATGATGATCTATTCTATGGTCCTCTGGAGCAGTCACCAGCAGAGATGTGGGGACCTGCGTGAAGTCAGTCTGGATGCCAGTTGTTGTCGCAACCACGTGAGGAGCAGGCTGGCACCTTTGCCCGCTCAGCGAGCACAGGGCCTGCCGGGGTTAGTTCAGATCTTCCAAGGGCGGCGGGGGAGGGCAGGGAGGCACGCTGCCATGCTTTGTGTCCCTGCCTCCTAGCAGACCCTAGCATCTCTCACAACCCCCAAACACACGCAAGGAGTTAAAATAAGTGCCCTGTTGAGAGAGGGGCTGACTGTATTGCAACAGCGAAGCTTTGCTCCTCACCAGAATAACTCTTCTTACTTTTTAATACCTACTGGAGGAAGGTGGTGCTCTTAGACCTGAGTAATCATTTTAGGATTTTCTGAGACCCTCCATAAAGTGAAACCTGCTGCTGATTTGGTTGGAAGCCCATTTGAGTGAATCACAGGGACTGCCATGGATTTGGCGAAGTTTATAAATCACGACCTATAGCTTTCAGTATATTGCAAACGGAAGACATTCTGTTACTATTTTTGGTGAGTCATTTGCTCTTCGATAGCCCTTAATAGGGGAGCGGCACCTTCAGTCACAGCTCTTCTCGAAGGAATCACCTCTGCACCCTTCAGGAAAGCAAATTCTGTTCTTTGGAGCAGATTTTCATTTTCGTAATTTCTGTAGTTAACCATTTAGTGGAGAAACTCTAGTGACCTTCTCTCTCTTTTCGCCCCAGTCCTTATTGTCTAATATGGCAAATCTCTGCCATGTGATGAAATCCAGACGAGTGAACATGTGTTTGAGTGTGTGCGCAAGAGAGAGAAAGATGACCTCTCTTTCAAATTACCAGTGTGACAGGTGGTCTACTATTAGTTTTCCAGTTAAAGCACTAGATCATGTTAATACTGCAGTCTGAAATTTTGTTCATGTTGCATCTGTTAAATCACCCTTTTAATCTCTTTTACTTCCACCAAGTAATTTGGCCAAGAAAAATTTGTGCAACTTCTTTCTCTGTACTTATCTTGACCAGTTTAATTATAGTATATTTTAAAGTCATGTATTTTACGTGTAGCCTCAATGTAGATTGCAAATCCTGTACTAGTTTTTAATTTGCACTGTAGTTGTGCATCAGGCCTCTGATCTAACAGGAATATAACTTTGCTTTGAATTTCCCTTTGCTAAATACTGTTGTTAAGTTACAGACCTGAACTGAAACCTGGTAGGATTAGCCTTTTTTTTTTTTCCTGGCTTAACTGGACCTTGGAGATGCCACTCCACTTCCAGGGGTCTGCACGCAGTGAATGCTGAATTTTTCCTGAGTTTCATGTTAACTTAAGCTTAAATGGTGCTAACAAAAGCTTTATTCTACTGACTGCAAGTTGATATTTGAGGCTGTATGGATATTTGTGAGGTGAAAAGCTTCTACCTACAAAAAATCATGCTCTAACTATCCTGCTTTGACTATTCCCTGGGATATTGCTTCAGGCCTTTCTGGCATAGTCTCATCCTGAATTGCTGACACACTCCATAAAATTATGGTCAGGTCAAGGAGTCTTTTCCCCCAGGTCCCAGTGGAGATGTCTGACCCCTCTCCTCCTCAGGCAGGAATGTTGCCAGACCTCTGTAAGGAAAATCCATTCCCACTCTACAGAAGAAGAAAAATAAGAGCTCGTCCCTTCACAGTATTTTTAGATACACTTTAAAACCTGTCAGTTGATTAGGTGTAGATTGCCTCTTACCCGGTGCCTCTACAGCTGCTGGCTCAGTGACACCTTGATGAAGATTTGAGGCATTGTGGGCGTCATGAATCTTGATGTCTTTCCCGAATCATGGAGTGCCATTGCCTGCATCTTCCACGCTTGAAAATCAGGTTGCTTTACAAATAGACAGAATGTAGAGAGGTCTAAGGGTTGCTTTCTTGATGCCAACCCGTTGTTCCTTTTGCATACTGGTCCTTATTTGCTCTGCAGTAGTGTCTGTGTGCCACAGATCTGGGACCATCGTCCTGGATCCTGTGCATAATTATACCTGTATGTATGTGTTCTGGCCTAGAAAAGAGGATCTTTTTTAATGATCTTACTTGGTATTTCTAACAATGTGGGTTTGTTGTTGTTGTTTTTTGTTTGGTTTGGTTTGGTTTTTTTCTTCTTTCTAGAATGATACTCAGTTTCTGGTTTTCTTTTGGAAGGACTTTCCTGCTCTGTTTCAGCACCGAGGGTGTCTCTTCAGCTGCTCTCTACCCTTACCCATTTCCCCACTTAAGCTGGCAAACTGAGAAGTTACCGCTTCACATTTGCATTCTGGAAATGTCACCGGAGCCCGCAAGGCATTAGATTTTGCGAGGATTTGTTCAAACGTTTATCGCTGGCTGCTGCTCTAGGGGGATCGGAATTTTAGCTGCTGCTGGCAAAGGAAACACTGACAAGCTGCCCGAGTCCGCTGGAGGCTGCAGCTTGAAAACGTCCTCTGCTGCCTTTGCTTTTGGGTTTCAGCATGCTTACAGCTGACTAAGCAGACCCCAGCCAGTGAGTATTTGTATTCTCCAAGCTCCACGTCCTTCCCGTAGTGTCATTTGGTCGGCTGGAGGCACGCTGCCTCCCGAGCGGTCTTAGAACGTGACTTCTTTGTTAAGAGACAAAGCATGACCTGTGACAGGCAGTGGGTTGAGACTGAAGGGTCCTATAACGCGAGCACTGTGTGGTGAGGCAGGCTGGCAGGTCTCACCTCGCACTGGGCACTGCTGTTGGGCAGCCTGGTAACAGGGCAGATTCAGGCACTTCTTGCTGCTTGGTGGAGTACCTTGGTCATCTCTGCACCTCGGTTCCCTCATCTCTTAAGTGCGGACAGAGTTATCTGCTCATATTGGAGAGGTTTTCTGAGAATGAATGATGGGTTTGCGAAGCACAGGGAATAAAGTGACCATTTAGGTAGACGTTACTTTTATGACCCCTGATGATCTAAACAGCGATTCTCTGTGTGTGCAAAACGCTGCAATCGAGTAAGCCTCAAAGTGAACTTTCCAACACGCTGTCAGACTGGATACGCTGCTAAGTAGCATTCCTCAACTTTTCAGCTTTGAAAGGCAGCTTTCTTGTCATTGCTGCCCATCAAGAATAGCTAGGGACTGAGTAAAGCACTCACTGGATTCTTAATCAGTCAGTAGCAATAACATGATTTTTCTTGTATATGGCATCATAATGCAAGGACCTGAACAAAGCACTCCTGCTATTAATTAATAACACTTAATAAACCCCATGGGGTAGATGGTAATTATTACACTCATGTACAGGCAGGGAAGCGGAGATTCAGAAGGGTTTGGTGACTATGCAGTGTCACAGCTGGTTATTAAGTCCCTTATTCTCTGGCACCCTGTCCTGATTTCCAGCAATAGACATCCCATTCAATCGGTCACATGGAAAAAGACAAAAAGCAAGCTACTAAACCGATGGGCTTTTCAAAAATACAGATCTGGGGCTTTATCTGTGTTAGCAATGATCCTGTCCCTAGTGCCTCCTCAGAGACGGAGGCCCCAGCATGAGGAGGACTGCTTGTCCACCTAGGGGTTTGTTGGGCCAAAGGATTTCCAAATGCAATTATTTGATCTAAAAAGATCTTTTTGATAACTGGTTACAGTGTTAAACAGGGAAAATTGAACCCTCAGAGAAATGATGCTTAAAACTGCTCTTTGGAAAAGCGCAGCAATCTGGTCTGTCTGGTTTCATGTGGATTGGCATGGTAACAAGCATCGTTTCTCCTTTACTACCTCCCTCTCCCCCCAGCTTAAACTTTATGTCTACTATAAAATGTTGTTTGAGAGATGCTGTCACATCCCTGGCATGATGATGTATCACAGTAGTAATACAATAGGGATTGTAAGTGTCTGGAGCAGGGGAGAGATCTCGGGAGCAAATCCAGAGGTGAAACCAATGGAAGATTTATTTTGCTCCCGTGCTCACTTGCTGTCTGGAAAAGGGCTCTGCTGCAGCACCACTGAATCACTCCTTAGAGCCAAGTTTTATATTAATAGCTGGCTTGAGTCAAGCTTAGCACAAGCAAGCACTTTATTTCTTTCTGTCTGAGACACACGTTAACCTTGTTCTTCTTTCGTATTATAGGGTCAGCCCCCATTTATCCAAACAGCCCAGAAGCTCCACTCTGGAGGCCAGGACTGTGACAAGCCCTTGCACCCCTTCCCCATCCCGTGCTGCTGCAACCTCTTTGCTGCCAGCTGCTGCACAGGGTCGTTGTGCCTATGTGTGCTGAAGGGACATGTCTCCTCTCCATTGATGGAAGCTGAAGCTTGAGATTGTGCCCTGTTTTTCCAGAGATAACTGTTGGTCGATGGGGCTTCTGCCTCTACTGGTATCCAGAGGCATGGCAAGAGGCAGGGACCATCTCCTCCCAAATTCATCCTCAGATCAGCCCCATCCTCAGGTGCCACCCTGGCATGAGGAAAGATGGGGCAGGTTCGGTCTTTATCCCATGTCGTATCTTGTGTGCTGGGCACAGTCTTCCAAAGCAGTCCTCTACTCCGCTCTGGTGAGACCCCAGCTGGAGTCCTGTGTCCAGCTCTGGAGCCCTCAGCACAGGAAAGACATGGACCTGTTGGAGAGGGGCCAGAGGAGGCCACAGGAATGATCAGAGGGCTGGAACAGCTCTGCTGTGAGGACAGGCTGAGAGAGCTGGGGTTGTTCAGCCTGGAGAAGAGAAGGCTCTGGGGAGACCTTATTGTGGCCTTTCAGTACTTAACAGGGGTCTACAAGAAAGATGGGGACAGACTGTTTAGCAGGGCCTGTTGTGATAGGACAGGGGGTAATGGTTTTAAACTAAAAGAGGGGAGATTCAGGCCAGACATGACAAAGAAATTTTTTACAGTGAGGGTGGTGAAACACTGGCCCAGGTTTCCCATAGAGGTGGTAGATGCCCCATCCCTGGTGACATTCCAGGCCAGGCTGGACGGGGCTCTGAGCAACCTGATCTGGTTGAAGATGTCCCTGCTCATTGCAGGGTGTAGGACTAGATGAGCTTTGGAGATCCCTTTCAACCCGAACTATTCTGTGATTCTAAGGATGGTAAAAGAAAGGTGACTTCGCCTCTGCTGAGGTGATTGAAAATATGCATCTTGTCACTTGCTTTCTTAAACTCTTAGTGCAGTCCCCAAAGGCTGCATTTCCCAACCATCATTGGCTCCCAAATAATTTTTAAAAATGAGTTACAGGATTTAAAATGAAAATACCTAAAGATGTGTTTACTGTTATTTTGCATTTAGTTTTTAAGTCTGAGGACATGCTTTTCCTATCTATGTGGCTGCAAACATCAGGGAGGTGTCCTGCTTTCCCCCACCTTGGGTAGCTGATGAGAGTCTCATTTAAGTAAGTCAGCTAGGTAGGTATGTCAGCTAGGTAGCCTAATCCCTTCTCCCAGCCACTAAGGCTGTAAGAATATACTGGTATTATGAAGCTTGCAATATAATCAAAGTAGCTGGCAGCAAAGTATTCCCAGATACTGGGTCTTCAAAATGCCTGTTTTTCATGTCTGAAAAACTGAAATTAATTCAAAACAAAATTTTCAAGAGCACTTATAAACCAGCTCTGGCAGAACTGTTGGTCCTTTGTAAATTGAATTCTTGGAGTTTCACATAGCTCTAAGGGCTGAATTATAACCAGTACACTTCCTGTGCACAATCCAACTATGACAGAACCAGTACATTTATAAACCCTAGTTAGGGTTTGGGTTTTTTTCTTCTATTCTTATTTTTGTCTGGATTGGCTACAGCAAAGACTGACCATTTTGAAATTGATGAAAATCTGAGTAATTCCTAAGATACCAAACCCAATTTGCAAACATCGATTAAATCAATGAAGCGGCACAAGTTGTGCCCAGTGCACAGGGAAAGTCTACAACAGGTTTGCTCCTCCAGACCTCGATCATACAATTTGACCAGTGCAAATGGAAGGCTCCACAGATGTAGGATGTGCAGACTGTGCAGGTTACATAGCGCTATCAGCCTCTAAATAGGCTGCAAACTGTTTTGCAGTGGGACATTGAGCATGACTGCTCCGCACGAGGGCTTGGAGCTGAGCTCCCCAGAGCGGCGTTTGGCCGGTCATTTGGCTTGAAACAAGTGACACATTGAAATTACCCCTCCCCGCTCCCGCAAGATTTTAGGCTGCCTTGCTTTTATTTTTGTTTGTTTATTCATGTATTTAAAAGAGAAAGGTTTTTCAGTGCTCGTGAAAAGCCAGTACCCAGCAGGACTGAGAACAGCCTGAAACGCTGCTGGCAAGCACCGGGTATTTCCCTCGACCTGCCAAAGCACCCCAGGCTTTCCTGACAATAGCCCCATTCCTTGCCTGCGCCCCTCCAGAGCAATGATTGAAAATTACACCTCTGTGTTGATTTCTTGTTGTTGTTGTTTTTTAAATATATAGCTTGTATGTGTGTTGTAGTCTTTACTAGCCACCATTAAAAAGTAAATGAAACAAGAAACAGCAAATGAAGCTTTTATTTCAAGCCGAGCTGGGTTAAACAAATGATCAGTCCTTTAGCTGGAGCAGTGAATATATTGGTTACAAAAAGCAGAGCAGAAAACATACAGAACTTCTTTAGAAAAAGGAGAAAAAAAAAAAAAGCCCGAGACCGCAGGAAACAAGGAGTTATTGAGTTGATCAGGTGATAGAAGCAAATGGAGGGGACAAGAGGTGCAAGACCTTGTGTCGAACAGCATTTCATTTTAAATACCCCAGGTTAAGCCTGTCCAGTGGAAGGGAGTTTGTATTGAAAAAGGCAGGATATATTACTTTGCCTATCAGCAGCGACAGGGCATAAACAGCAGCAGTGTTTGATCAGGTTTTCACACGTAATGTAATGTTTCTGCTAGGAATTAAGCATAAAACTTTTTTTGGTTTTATAATGCAGAGGAGAGGGAGACTTTTAACAAACAATAGGTTTGTGGATGTTTGCAGCTCAAAACAGAACAGTAAAAAGGTACATTAACAGCCTTATTGCTTTATAGAGACAAGGCAAAACCCCCATCTGCACACAGATCTGTATGATCTGTGCCAATGTGCAGCAGCCCGGGACACAGGGCTGTAATAAAGCTCAAAAGACAACTTTAAATGTTTAAATGAAAACCATACCAATGCTATTATTAATATGACTCCATAGTTTGTATCAGCGTGCCCAAATGAAGATGAGGGCAGACACCCTGCACATTCAGGGTGAGGAGCTGTCTGTCCCCTGTATTGTACATGCTGGAGGCTGCTCAGAGTCGGAACAAAGGCACCGTGTTCGGAGCAACCTGATGGAGATGTGGGACTGGGACAGGAGCACCGATGCACTGCTGGCTAACTCCTGTAACCCTTGTAGCCAAACTTCCAGAAAACCAAGCAATGGTCACAGGGAAGGCTGAAGATGTACAGAACCCAGCCCTTCTGTCTTGGTGTTCTCTTCCCTGTAAATGCAGGAAAAAAAGCAAGCACCTGAAAAGCAATTTTTCTGAAGATGTGAATGATATAAGTCTTGCAAAACCTATCTGCAGTCTTTCAAGGATGGTGTGAAGCAGGAGTACATGAGATGAATTTTCTTGAATTAAAATATCGTTTACATTGCCCATATCAAGTCGATGACACATTGGCTTCAATATTTCATAGATTTTAGAGTTGGTGAATGCCCTTTAAACCAGAAGTTCTTCTCTGGTGGGGACGGCATGATAGCAGACGGTGCTGAGTGATGCACGGGAGAGGAGCACCTGTGAACCCATCCCGGCTATCGACTCCTTCCCTGCCCGAGGGTTAATGACAGCTGAACCATGTGGCCTAGCTTCTCTCAAGGTTTTGTGAAGCAGCAGGGTGCAGGATCTCTTGAGATATCCAGGTTAGCTCTCAAAGGGCTGAATGAAGACCAGGAGTCATGTTATGACATGCAAGATAATTGGGATAAGATTTTTGCACAGATATCATTGTTTCTAGTGACCAGGTTGCCAGTATAGGCATCTCTGCATGGCACTGTGTTGTATTATGGAGCGGCCATAATGTCTCTAGAGATCCTGGAGATGGAGACATGCTAGGGGACATGGCTTTTCTAAAACTAGATTTGGATATCCACAATATCCCGCAATATTCCCTGCACTGGAAATCTCATCCCTTAGAAGCCAACCAGTTCACTGTGGGAATTCTGTTCAAGTACAGGAGGATGCACAGAGCATCTTCTCCATGCATTCTGACTATCACAAGCCACAAAATATGTGTCAGCACCATGGCTTTATATCTGTAAGGGAACAGCAGAAACCACAAGCATGGTGGTAACCATAGAAAAAGAGCCTCCACCTCAAACACGGACAGTAACATCCAGCTGTAGTAGTTCAAAGAAGAGATGTGAGGACCACAGAAGAAATGCTGGGAGAACCTGCCCACTTTGGGGTTTGCTTTTTCTGTGATTGCTAAGCTGGCTTCTGGATCACTAGAAGTGTTTTCTGGCACTCATGTGTTAAACATTCTAAGTTTAATGCTGAATTATTTGAGCTGGCATTTGGCTTCTTACTGAAGTATTTTTAAAGAATTTCTTTAGCTAATAAAAATCATATGCTTAAAAAAAAAAAAAAAAGCTAAAGCTAAAATACTCCATGAAAGCTGGAGGGTAGCACGGCAGACCAAAATAGAGTGCAATCCAGCAATCTGCATTTAAGCTTGGTTTTGGGCATGTAAATAGTAATGCTGACTTCAGCTGAGCTCTTGTCACAATGACAGCTAGGTCACACCGGGGCTTAATGGTTTGTCATCCAGACAGAGAGAGAAGAGATCCCAAAGGTGGATATGTCTGGTGGCAGTAAAGAAGCTAAAAGTTTTCTGCTCCAAAATGGAACCAGAACTATGCAACAGGCATATATAAAAATTAGGGCAAAATTTTGCCCCAAAAGAAGTCATTAGCAATCCTTATAATTATGAGGTACAAGTTACATTTCTTAGGAAGACTCTGCTTGCATTTCTCTTTGTCTTTTTAGATAAGGTGCAGCCTATTTCTTTTCTAGTCTAAAAAAGACCATACCCTACGCATGTCTCTACTTTCCTCGCTACGGATTTCCATTTACAGTTTTTGAAATATTGGCAAGTATGTAGTAGATGTAGGCTGCACTATTGCAAAACCCAGCACATGTCATCACTGAGCAATTGCCATACAGGAACCTTAAATTAGAATTATAACTGGCTTGGTAGTAGTTGAGCTGAATACTTGATTTCTTCAGCTGGTTGGCCAGTCCAGCAAAGTAACAGAAAAAGTATCTGAAGTGAATAACAGAAGGGGGTTTCCCAAATGAAATGAAATCCAAACTGAAGGGGGTTTAGTTATTTTTTTGTTCCTCAGCCTAAGCTGAATGATTTCTGATGGAACAGAAAAATAAATTTTGCATGTTAGTTTTCTTTTTCCCACCAGTGACTTTAAGATGTTTTTATTGATTAAACATTTCAACTTCTTACCCACTAAAAATTTACCCTTTTTGATTGAAATAGTTTTTTGAATTTGTGGACAGATTTGTTTGGCCCGAAGTGTATTTTTAAGGAAAAAGAATTGATGCAGGAAATTTGCCCTACTCGCTAGCATTTGTACAGTCCTTTCTGCTTCCTTGGACACTAGTTGATGAACCTGCAATACTTTAGGCACTTATTTTTTCAGATTAGAAACTTTAGCATGGCAGCTTATCCCCATCATCAACACAAAAAGCTGGTACTCTGATAAGCTGCTGTTTAAGTGAGTCATTCTGATCTGTACAGGCTGCCTGTAAAGAAGAAGGAAGTTCGTGCAAGTGCATAATAGCAGCTCTCAGGAAAGATAATTTTGAGAAATGCTTGTTTGTCACTGCTTCCGCAACTTGAGAGCAGAATGAGAGCATTCCATTTAATATGAAAATAAAAGCTACAAAGAGGTGCTCTAAGTATGAAAGTGTGGCAAGTAAAAGACCTGTTTTGGAGCAGCGACATTATCGTAGCTTCTTGCTTTACTACAGCTTGCCTAGATGTAATTAAGTTTGGAAAACGCTCATTTTTCCTCTTCTAGAACATGAAATGTCTAACCAAAGTGGAAGACAAATTTTTTGTGAGAAGTGTTGTCCCGTTTTCAGCGCTGGTTCAATGTAGATCTATTGTCATGTGTCAGGCAGAGGCTTGGGTTATTTCATTAGCTCCTTGGTCAAAAAATACAATTTTGGTATTAAAAACATGTGACATTATATAGCCTACATTTCAAAGAAATGTTTTAGCTCTTCAAGAAGCAGCAGATACTTTATTCTTTGACTTGTTAATAGCACTCCATAATCTGCTTTAGTTATTCTCCTTCACTTGTGACTATGGTTATTTAAGAAAAACAAGCTTTATGCAATTTGATATAAAACCTGTGCCAAGGTAATAGGTGGATAATTCACTGGTGTTTAAACTTGGAGAGCAAAACTAGTATTTTCCGAGCTCCGATTTCCATGAGTTAGGCATCTTGGTATCTTGAGACTGTGGCTCTGGGCAAAGGATGACGTTATTGCGAAGGTCTTGGCGAGAGCTGCCGGGATGGGACGGGGCAAGAGGCTTGGGAGCGCTCCTAAATCCCACTGGAGGACAGAGCTGCGGGGATGGCCAGTGCAGGAGGCCTTTGCCTTTGCCTTTGCCTTTGCCTTTGCCTTTGCCTTTGCCTTTGCCTTTGCCTTTGCCAAGGGCCTGCCAAGGGGCAGAGGGGGAAGAGGGTAAAGGAAAACATGGGAGTTGGGAGCTGGTTTCAGACCCCGAACGCAGACTGTGGTTTCAGGCACTAATATCAGTGCAGCGATGTGAATAGGAAATTGTTCCTGCCGTTGTACAGACCCGTGCCCCCACTGCAGGCAGCGCTTCGTGGTGGAACAAGCAATGCTTGGCCAGGTACTTAACCTGTCCACTGCTGGTTTCATTTCGTGACAACCCCACGGTGCTGTAGAGATGCTATGATTCGGAGGCTGAAGTTATGTCTGGGTGTCAGGCACTGGAACAGGCTGCCCAGGGAAGTGGTTGAGTCACCATCCCTGGAAGTCTTTAAAAGACACGTAGATGAAGTTCTTAGGGACACAGTTTAGTGCCAGAGTGAGGTTATGGTTGGACTTGATGATCCTGAGGGTCTCTTCCGACTGAAATGGTTCTATGATTCCATGTTAAAAACCTCATGGAGGGTTCTCAGGGTGCCACCAGCAGACCGGCACTGCTGCGTGGGGTTTGCGTGGTGCCCTCTCAGAGGTTTTAGCAGTGCTAAGCACACCACTTGTGCCTGGGGACACTGTCCTCAGCAGACGCGGCTGCACACGTGCAGATGTGTGTTGTGTGCCTGGGTGTCTCTGTTTGCTTGTCTTGTGGCACTGCTTTGGGAGTTGTCACCCTGGCTGTGTGATCACATACCGCCCAAACTGTTCCTCGACCCCTCAGACCTTAGAAACCTGAGGCTTTGCTGTAATACAGAGATTTTATCTGCATTTTATGTGGGAATGGAGGATTATACTGAAATAGTTGTACCAATTCAAGGTCTCATGTGAATGTGGTTACACTTGGTAGATGCAGGATCTATTTAACTTTATAGCAGGAGTAGAGGGCTCGTTTGGATCTTGTGTCTGCACGTGTATAATCAGTTTCTGCTTGTGGGCTGCCTGATCAGGCATGATCTTGAGTCATTATGATGCCCGTTTAGTTCTTCTGACTTGAAGCTCTACGGACACGTGTAGCAATCTCAGTCCTGTGTATTCGCTGGATAAATACATATTTAAGCTCTCCAAATGCAGAACGTGGTGTGCTGGGGTCACTTAGTGGGACTTGCTCCGCAGGTGGCCTTCCCGATGCTCCTCTCCATCCACAGTGTCACGGAGCAGCCCCAGGGACAGGCTGGTCATCGTGTGGTTGCACTAATGGGACAACCCGAGCAGGAGCATCCCGGTGAGAGGGATACCTGCGGCTGGGCAGCAGCTGCCCTGCTGGCGTGACGTGATGGGGGAAAGGCTGAGATTTGGGAAGCTGCCAAGAATGGGCCAGGCACAGGCGATGGCTGAGGCAACCACCAGCTCCAGCCTTGGAGAAGGCTGTGTCTTCAGCCTCCCCCCAGCTATCCTACTTCTGACCCTTCTCCATCCTCAGCGCGTTCTTCCACGTACTGAAAATGTATTTATTCTTCCTCTTGGTTTTACCAGGGGTTGTTGGGGGAGCAAGGGAGGCTGGTATTTTGTTTTTAATTCCTCCAGGAGCTCAGTCCTCATTGATACTTGCCAGGTTTGAGCTGTTAAAGCGGCGATGTTTTGAGCTGAGTGCAGAAATGTCTGTGGGGGGAAAAACAGAGCTGGTTGGTTTTGCTTTAAAAATAAAATAAAGGCCCTGCTAAAATTCACCCGTGGGCCAAGGAACAAACATGATAAATTGCAGCCCAGAGGGTAATTCTTCTGGAAAGGTAAAATCATCTAAAAATAGCACCTTAGAATGAAAGTGCTTCATTGACAATAACTACAGTGTTGCTACGGTGATGCTGGAAAAAAATGATCGTTGATACTTAGAGTGCCACAGAACTGCTCCCCCGCCCTCCCATGGCATGAATCAACTGCTAGTATTAAAATTACAGACAAATTTTGTGTTATATTTCGATTTTTTTTCCCTGTCTGAATGCTTTTCTGTTCTCTTGCACATCCCCCAGACAAATGAAACACCATCAGCAAAAGGCATTGAAACAAAGTTTATTGGTCAGCTCGGTGTGATCTATCTACCTTTTGTCTCAATTGCAGCTCGATGCCATTTCTTTTGTCAGAGCAGTTTGCTTCAAGAGCAGGGAGCTGGCGGTCAGAATGAGACCCAAAGATAGTAGCTTGATGGGACTGCTCACAGCTTGCTTTGTTTTTTAGCCTACAGCAACTAAAAGACATAGCACTAGTGAAATCTGGAGCCTTTTGTTTAAACAAGTTTCAAGTTAAACACCTCCCAAGGTGCACACTATCCCGCTTTGTGAGGATTATGAGAGATGAGAAAGCCGAAACTCCAAATTTCTTTTAAGAAAAAAAAGTTTGGCAATAAAGAGTTTTTCTTTCAGCATACATACCAGTAACAGAAAAGCTGGGTAATATCCTTTTGATATACTCAGCCCATTCAGGCCCAATTTGGGGGATTTGAAATGCAACATGGCTTCAAAACATTTGTGGCTCTACAGAGACTATATTTGCAGGCAAGTAAAGCTTCACAATCTTTTGTGTAGCAGCTGAAACCTACTTAACTGCCTGCCTCAGGTAAAACTGGTAAATGGCTCTGCTTATACAGCAGCTGCATCTCAAATGCGATCCATACAGCTGGTGGCAGACCAGTTGCAATGTAGATGATATTTTAATTTCCCCATCAAATGCTGTCTGTAATTTGTGGGGCTTTCCTTAGACAAGCGAAGCAATTTTAAAACACACAGCGGGTACTGTATATTTTGTGCCTTCCTTGAAGAGCCCAGAGTATGCCGGTTACACTGTAGACAATGTTGGATGAATGTCAAAGAAAAATATATCCATGTGTTCTTAAAATTAAGTTTAATTTCTAGCTGCATATTGAGTCTCTGACTTCTTCCATATTGATGTTGGGCTAAAGCCATCAGTATGAAAAAAGTCCCTTACATATGGTACCTACCCTCACCTAAAGAAGATACAGTGTCGAAGTCTGTCTCATGGGTTCAAGAAATAATATGATTAGACTTCCAGAGGATTTGTAGGCCTCTGAAGCTAGGAATTAAATTTTAGGAAGGGTAATTTTAAGAGTGGTTGACTAGCAGTGTGGGAAAATGAAGTGTCTGTTAGATGGCAAAGGAGTATGGTTTTATTCACTGGCTTGCTCTGTCTTTGCTCCAGGACAATTATTGGGTCGAACTGCGTTGAATTTGGAGGAGATGGAGGCATTTGAGACTTTGTCATGTTACATAATCTTTTTGAAGAGTGACTCAAACTCTGGCTTTGCTAGCTGGAAGGTTTAGCGCTCTCCTGTGTAGCCGGTGTTCCAGCAGTGAGAAAGAATAAAAAAGTACAGGAAAGTGAGGCTAGGTTTAGTTTTTCGTACTGTATGCAGGAAGATAATGATGGGTTCTTATCAGATGAGGTGCTGAGTGAAAGGATTCGATTCACAAGAGTGTTATAGGAAACTTGTAAAGAATTTCATAATGCTTTCCTCCACGCGTTTATATATAGCATATTGCTTTTGTTCAGTTTCGCACAGCGTTCGGATATGAAAGGCTGTGTTTAGAAGGTATTGTGATTAAGGTTCAAAGTGATGCTGATCCATGCTCGCTGAAAATAATGAAAGACTTCCTCTGACTTCAGCAAGCTTCAGATCAGGTTTACAAGGCAGGAAGCTCAGACACGAGACCTCCCTCATACATCCTAATGCTCTGACACAGATTGCCCCAGCTGATAGCACTGGTAACGGAGAGCAAAATTTGCACTTCTGAATGTCATTCGATGCAGATCTGCTTTGCTGCCTGCGGATACACAGAGAGGAACAATACACCAGGAGGCAGCAAAATTTGGCACAGCTGCCAGGATGAGATGCAGAATCATAGAAGCATAGAATCATTTTGGTTGGAAGAGACCCTCAGGATCATCGAGTCCAACTATAACCCAACTCTAGCACTAAACCATGTCCCTAAGAACTTCCTCTAAATGCCTTTTAAACACCTCCAGGGATGGTGACTCCACCACTTCCCTGGGCAGCCTGTTCCATTGCCTGACAACCCTTTCTGTGAATAATTTTTTCCTCATATCCGATTTAAACCTTCCCTGGTGCAACTTGAGGCCATTTCCTCTTGTGCTATCACTTGCTACTTGGGAGAAGAGACCAACCCCCTCCATGCTACAACCTCCTTTCAGGTAGTTGTAGACAGCGATCAGGTCTCCCCTCAGCCTCCTTTTCTCCAGGCTGAACAGCCCCAGCTCCCTCAGCTGCTCCTCATCAGACTTGTGCTCCAGGCCCCTCACCAGGAAGCTGGGAGTCATGGCATCTTGTCCAGGGAAGCAATGGTTTCCTCTTCTGGCAGAGTCTGGAATTCAGTGGGAGCCTTGCACAGAGGCAGGATACTGCCAGACAGCTTCTCACAGCCACCGCTGAGATCCTGTTGGTCTGTGCACCCCCTAATTTGGGAAGGTGGAAAGCATGTGCATCACTCTCCTGTGCTGCACTCTCTTTGATGACAGGCTTCTTTGTAGCTCTGAAATGGAAATGGATCAATAGCTTTGAGTACTGAAAAATAGCATTTTAAAGGGCTGTTAATTCTTGAAGAGCCGAGCATTTACACAAAGATGTGAAGGTATCTGACATGGTGGACAAAACTACAGCCTCCATGTCAAAACTGGGCGGATTATGAAATTGCAGGTTTGCTGACTGTTGTGAGTAGATCAAAAGAACAGTCACAGTCGAAACTTTTATTTCCTAACTGGAAGCTTAGTTCCTATTAGAGGTTGTGCTGAGGGGAGGTAACGTTTAGATGCTGGAGGAGTCAGATTCCTGAACCAGCTTCAGGTGGGGCTAACCAGTCCAGCTTGTTATTTACAATTCATTTTATAGGGTCTGTCTTTTCAGTGTACAGGTAATGTAAGATGGTCTGTCATTTTACAAAGAGGCCACAGTTACAACCTCCTGGAATTGCCTCGATGTGGGTCCAAGTTGCTAAATAATTTGCTTGTGTGTGAAAAAGAAAGATTCTACAAATAAATCATCTGATGTTTCTGTTCTGGAGAAGGCACATGCTTAAGGAAGAATAGGTATTTAGGATCTGCTTATTTTACCTCTGGCCGAGCAGTTGGTTTGAATATACAGTCTAACGTTAGATCCCTCAGGGATCCCTTCTAAGTATGTTAAACAACCATCTACATATTTCTTCTCCTTCCTTTAATGACTTATTGACTTTTATCAGTGTATATCGTTCCTTTCCCTTGTGCTTTGATGATAGGAGAGTTTGCTTAGCAAATGATTGCCCTATGATGGCCTCTTAGCCCTCCTTACTGGGCTTTGAAACTAAACATTTGCTCAGAAATTTGTAAAAGGTGCCGTGGTGTTATCTCGAAGCTCAAAAAGGTTTGTCCATCCTTGGATGACTACATCTGAAGGAAAAGTGACTCCTAGAGGGTTTGATCTGTGATTGCTTCCAGGAAATGGGCAGCAGCGACCCTTTGTGAGTACAAGCCACTGAAGAGTTAACTCTGAACTTTCACAGGAGCAGAGGCAGAGTATTTTTCTAAATAGGGCTAGAGATTAGAAACAGGATCGGATACTTGAAGGGAAAATAGGAAATGGCACATGAAATTAATTTCTTCATGGAAGGCTAGCACATAATCTGTGTCCTCTTCCAAGAACCAGGGAAGTCCTTTTTGCTAGTAGGCTGCCTCTTCTGAAAGTTTTTCCCTCTTTTGTAGACTCAGTGATTGCAGCCCTTAGAAAAGCACACACATATAAAACATGTGCCTGACAGAGACATGCGTGCTCCCCCAGAAGTCCCAGTGTGAAGGCATGTTTTTAGAACAGCAAAGACCCCGTTGCCTGCAGTGGTTAATGTCAGTACGGGCTCCACCGAAACATCTCCCCAGTCTTGCTCGAGAAACAACCTGGGCTCTTCCACCCAATTCAAATCAGCACCTGGGCACAGAGACGAAATGGGTGAAAGCTGAGCAACTTTCACCAGGAATGATGGATCTCAGCCTCAGTGAACATGCCTGCCTCCATTTCTGCATCTACATTATTCTCTATCTCAGTTATTTCGAATAACGTTGGGTTGAGGGTAAGTGAGGGGCAGTATGGGCATGACGTCCCATCCCACTGCCCAGAGGCTGATGGGCTTCTTCCCTTCAAAGACCCTCACAGGCCCCGTGTTCCTGTCTCGCTTCCTACAGTAATTATCATGGCTGATGTTAAGGGCCTGTAATATACAGTGCATAAATTGCTGTGGCAGAATCATTGCATTTTATATCCACTGGGATTAAACTAATCTGTTGTGTTACTCTGAGAGCTCAAGAAGTAAGAGGGAACCTTTCATACATTTCAACCTCATTTAGTAGAGGTTATCTAAAACTCATTTCTAAGTCTTGCTGTACACTCTTATAAAATAGTGACCATGGAGCACTGGTCTACAATATATTAATGTGATGTACTATGCTGCAGTTAATGGAAGTTGAGAAACGTGTAAACAGACGTCCTTGAGAGAGATCTCAGCCTTGGCCTGAAAAAGAATGACCTCTCACAGAGTGAGATACAGTTATGTTAATTGCTGGTCTTTTAACAGCTCCAGCCACTGCACTAGATAATTCCCAGGTGTGTGAAATATCATCCTTGTGTCTTGTGTTTCTGCAATTGAATTTGTGTAACAGAGAGCTTCAAGTGGGCTGCAGACTGAGATTTTATCTTCTCTGCGGCATCCACTCAGGTGACTTCTGAGTCCTTGAGCACACACAAAACCTGCCCTTCTGGAGGTAGCGGTGCTTAGGAGGTGGGGCAGCAGGCCCACCTGGCAATGTATTCAGATATTCCTTTGATTCCAGATGCTTATGGCCTTCCTTGCAGCAAGGGTCCTGCAAGGACCATCCCCCTCTCAAGCACTGATATCTTTCTCATATTGCCTGAAGATCTTCTGCTATTCATAGTGGGCCCAGAAAGCCAAACAGGACCTCACCCTGTTAACTGCTGAAAAGTTACTTCAGGAAGCCCAGGAGATCAGGTGGTTTTCCCCTCCAGGGCTCTGCAATGTCCGATGCTCCGTGTGATGTACCCGTGAGGATGTGCTATCTCAAGTAAAGTTGTGCAGGATGCCCACTCAAAACCAGCTTCCGCTAAGCAAGGCAGCCGAGCGCCTGAGCTAAGTCAGCAGCAGAGGCTTATCTTCAGTGATCAAACCCAGTGCAGGCTGCTTCCTTGTCTTGAATGTGGCTCTTGCTTAATAAGAACTCTGAATAGGGATATAGATATAGCTCTGGCTTTCAGTTGTAGCTTTGTAATGCTATGTAAATCTCTGTAAATCTTATGCTCTGACTGAGATCCTGACAGTTTGTTAAGGCTACAAGCAATGACCCCTGTGGACAAGACAGAATAGATTTTTCTCTAATCTTTCTTTGGTGTATGTGTGTCTTTTCCTAGCTGATTGCACCACCAGCAGAGGCCATCTGCCCTCTTGGGTTAGGCTTTATCTCTGAGTTTGGTGTCATCCCCATATCACTGCCCTTAGCTTTGAGCCTTGCTATTCCGTTGAAGGCAGCTTTTCTAAACATAATCAGCTACTTTCCAGAGAAGAAAACAGCTTTCTCCAGAGACACCTTTTTGTCATTCTGTCTCAATGAAACTGACCTTATTCAAGCTTTTGGAGACCACAGATCCACAGTTCAAAGCCCCAGGGCATATGTGGTACAGTTAAGTACCTGATCATTGAGCAGAACTGACAGTGGATAATCCATTATCAGTCAATACATTGGTTGGTCTCATGTCCCTCCGTTAGGTTCCTGGGGTTGGCCTGACAGAGGTGAACTTCATCTCAAGGTAGTCTCCCTTGGGCAGTAACTCATTTCATACATTTGGGTTATATTTGGGAACATGTTGATTGCTATTTGACTGACAAGTCTGTGAGTCAGTTTGGCGAGTTCAGCTTCAGAAATAACTGTGTTTGGTCCCAAGAATAAGAGCTCTAGTGTTGCTTTTGGCACTAGAACTCTTGTCCCCCCTCAGGTATTGACCAAAATAGTCAGCATCCTGAAGATTATGCATTGTGTGGCGTATGTTATTGTTCTTGCAAAGAGAAAACTTCTTTGTGTTCTGAAAGAATTTAATGTGTTTGTGTTGGTAGAGTGCTTAAGGGGATTAGCAAAAGATCGTTTATCATGGGTAGCTAGCTGAGGGAAATATTTCTGTCTCCTTCATCTTTATCGTTTTCCTTATACTGCCACTTCTTTTTTTTTTTTCTTTCTTTTTTTCCCAAAATAATGTAATTTACCACAATTTTATTAGCAAATCTGAGGATGAGTCTGCACTTCTCTTTGAAGCCTCTCTTGTTTGTTTCCTTAATAAAATGCTCCCTTGACTCCTCTTGGTTCCATTGCTATAAAAGTCATGGTCATCACTAACAGGGATGCATGCAAGAATGCATAAAAAAAAAAATCAGTCCCTAGAACTCAGAAAATAGTAGGATTAAAGATGCTTGGTAACCTTAACACAGCCCCTCTGGGTGTTACAAAGCAGACTTTGATTGTGTAGCTCTATGTGGCCCAAGGGCTTTTCTAACTTGAGCCAAGCTAACACGTAGCTCAGGATGGCAGCCAGTGTGGCACGTGCTTCAGCTTTCCTGCCTCGTTGCTCTCAACATCCTTTCTTCAGGCAAGAGGTGTGAGCCCTTTTTCACCACTGTTCTACGCACAGGAGCATTTGGTGCTGTGCCCATGGCATTCCCAGTAGGGTGTGAGGGGAGGTTTCCTCCCAGTATGCACTTTCACAGATGTAACACTGAATATAAAAGCAGCATTTGGCATTATAAATCCTTTCTTGTCCACCATGTAGGCAATAGGGCCTGTTTTTTTTTCGTAATTAAAGCACAGTGCAAGCCTAATATTTTGGGAAAGCTGTAGCTAAATGTCTCAGTAACTACAGGACAACCCCATACTTATCCATCCCTAGCATTATTTTTCAGGGCTTTCTCTGAAGCAAAAGTTAAGGAGAGAAGCTGGCTAGCCTTAAATCCCTCTGAAATGTCTCTTTGTTTGAGGATGTTTCTTGTGTATTAAGGACACAAAAGCTTGGTCTGCACAAGCTATGCGAAGATGTGATTTTGCTGTCACACCTTGCTGGTGCAGAACGGAGCTTGCGTGAGGAAGACGTGGGCAATGCGACTGCTCTCAGCCGAGCCTCCACTGCAGGAGGTGGGCAGTGTTGGTGGCTAGCAGGACATTTGGCGCAGGATAAGGGCTGGTCAGGTGGTGCTGGCTCTCCTTACTCTCGCATCTGGCTGTCGGAGAACACTCCATAAGGAAGCAGCTAAATACATGGACTACTGCCCAAGTATGTGATTGCTGCAATATCAGGATGCTGTTTTCTGTTCGCTCATGGGAGCGAATGTGGTTGCACACATCACGGTGTAGGAAAAGCTGGTCCCTTGCACCAGAGTGTTGAGCTGAAGCCACAATGAACCTGACCAAACCAGAAAATGTGTTGTTGTCCTGGACTACTTCTGTTGACTTAAGTGATTAATTCTGTTGACTTAATCACTTCAAGCAAGTCCTTCTCAAACACATCAGCAACCAATTTCAACAAAGCTTCCTCAAGCAAGGTGCATTCTTCACAAACGTGATTCTCCATCCCTGCTGCTTTGTTTGGGAAGGTGGAAGCTGTGAATTTGTATCTAGTGCAGCACTATATTTGATTTCCATCTCCAGTTTGTGCTGACACTTTAGATAACACAGCTTTCTTCAGTCATTTCTTCACCTCTTAAAGGGAGTAGCAAAAGAGGAAGATAGTAGACTGGGAGCTACCACTTTTTATGTGACATGCAGTGGCACATACCACATGGCAAGATTCTCTGGAGTCACGTATTTGCCCTCAATGTGTGTGGAAAATTGCACTCTTGTGTGCTGAGAAGCTATAGCAGTCATAGAGATGCTGCTGCTGCTGCTGATGATGATGATTTTGCAAGGGCCTCAAAGATTCTTGGCACATTATGGCAGATTAAGTAACTTCTTCTATTACTTTTTGTAGCTATTTCTTAAAAAGCAGAAGGCACAGTTCTGCGAAGTGGCAGAACAGCTGCTTGATTTTCACAACAACTAAGCATAGGCTTAATGTTAAATGCACACTTAAGTGCGTGGCTGCATCAAGATAATGAGCTAAGTTGGAGTCTCATATTTTCTCAAAAATGCATGTAAATAAGAAGACCTTTAATACGTGATCTGTTCAGACCACTAACTAAATCAGCTGAATGCCACTTCTTGGATGTGTGCTCTGAAGTAGACAGTGCCTGTAATGTCCATCCATACAAACAGCTCCCTTCTCTCTGCCGAATGAAAGGAAAAGCTTATTTCAGCTTACAGAGTGATGCCAATTGGAGTGCTGAATGCCTAAAACGGGTCTGTGTTAGTGGCTGTGTCTCTGATTTGCTTCTACATCAGTTGTGATGAGAAGAATTTACCTTTATGAAAAAGCCTAAAAGAAAATCTGCAGTTGCGCTTTGTGAGTGAGATTGAAAAGGAAGCCCAAAATAGCCAAGCACCGCATCTCTCCATATAATGGTGTGGATAAATGGATACAGTTTAGCATTTAATTTAGAGGGATATGCTGGTAGCAGTGAAAGAGCTTGTAAAATGTTTAGACTTGGTATAACCTGCTGAACGATAATTTCCCAGCAAGGAAAAAATATAGCCATGGAAAATTCATCAGGATTTCCAAGATTGTTTTTGTTGCCAAAAGTCCAGTTTGACCAGGAACTTTCTACACACATCACCATGCCAGACTCGAAGTACGATAATATACACAAAATTTGGTGGTTTTTTTTTAAGCTTTACCCAGTGAATTTCTAATTCTCTTCTTAACTAAAACGAGAAGAATTTCTCTGAAGCTGCAGACCTGCTTTAGTGCAGGGCAAATGCTGCTCCTTTGTCTGTAGGGAGAGACAGGCCCCACGCAGGCCTAACGTGGTGATGGGTGAGGGAAGGTCAGATGGCAGGGCAGGAGGTTTGTATTTGAGCTGATACAAAGCTCAGCTCCTTGAGGCTCCTGATAGGAGGTTTTGAAGGAGTAAAGGCACATTCCTGGGTTCACTGGCTGCATCAGCTCAGGAGCCTGTCCGGAGGGACCGCTCACCCTCCCCATGTCCCCACCAGCCACCCTGGGTGCTGCGGCCGGCAGGATCGGCCATGCCAGCCTGGCGGCTGGCGGTGGAGGCCCCTTGGTGGGTCTCAGTAAGATGGCTTGTCACGGGATCCAGGGTTCCACCCTCCCCAGATCCCATGGCGCCCTTCAGTGGAAGGATGAATGATCCGTCCTCTGGGGACCCATCAACCCCACAGTGAATAAGCCGTTACAGTAAAGCACAGAGAAGCAGCAGGTCAGGTCCTTTATAGCTTTCCGTAAGGAGATTTTAAAGCTGTGATCCAGCGCTTTGCAGGTTCTGGTGGTATTCGCTGAATTTGCTGTACATTGCAGTGTCTCAAATGTATCGTGCCAACGCCTTGCATTTCCTCTGGCTCAATGAAGGACGATGCACTGAGGTGGGCAGTGATAATGCTGAGCTGCATGAACTGCTAGAGATGAGCTGCTGAGACATCGGACAGTTGCTAAAGTAGGGAGGGATGATAGAGGAGCACAGATGAACCAGACAGCTGGCTCCAGTGGAGCCTTAGTCCTCCCCAGGAGCAAGGGCTGAGGAATAAGGATGGTGCTGTTGATGTCCCATCTGGATGCGTATGTGAAGGGAGGTCATGCAAATTGCATGAGAAGTCTAGTTCAGATAAGGTATCATTACAGCAGGCTGATACCACAGTGTGAAACAGGCTCTTGACTGCCATGAAATAGGACTCTTTGTAAAGGTTTAGCATCTAAAGCCCAATCTTATAATGGCATCCAAGTGAGTAAATGTAGGACTGTGTCTAACGTGAAGGCTTACCTGCACTGAACTAATTACAGGATCAATATTAAAACATGAATCACGGTTTTGTGTGGTTTATATCAAGAAAAACAGAAATAAATCAAACAGCATGTAATATTTAATCTTCTAAATGCTGCGAAAATGCATATAATTCTACGTGTCAAGCAGCAGTAGGAATTGCCAACTGCGTTTTGTAGGAAGGGAAAACTGTAGCTAAGGTTTAACGCTCCTTGCCCAGAGCTGCAGAATGAGTTGGTCAAAGCAGCGTTATTCCAAAGTACTTTTTTTTTAAAAAAAATTAAATTAAAATCCTGGTTTTCTCCTGAAGTGTGCATACAGTGTGCCCATTCCAACTTTGGTGGGAAGCAGCCAGGATGGGAGACTTTCCTTTTCTACGAAGAGCACTGAAGTGCATGCCATCCCAGTGCCTGGACATAAATGGGAAGCGTGGCTCTAGGTTGGCATTTCTGCTCGTTTGGTTTCTTTATCTTTGTGCTCACATGGTTCACCTTTATTTCATTCCATTTATTTATTTATCTATTTGTTTGTCTCTAAATGTCCATATTATGGTGGCTTCTGCCACCTTGTCCTTTGCACCATCCCATGTGGCATCTGCCGGAGGACGTCACCCTGGGAGTTCTTCCCACATAGATTCTCCAAAAACCTGCAGGGAGGCAAAAAAAAAAAAAAATTTATTTCACTTGTTTAACTTCTTACAGACCGTGTTTACCAGACACTGATTCACATCTTCCATGTGCCTTCAGCCTGGAGAAGAAACCTGCCTTCCAGGCAATGTTTCATGAAGCTTCATGAGAACTTCTGAAGCTCACCATGTCCGACAGTGCAGAGTGCTTTAAGACCAACTCTCCACACCACTCTGGCATGACTTGGGCCTTGCTGTCCAGCAGTGCCCAGTCCCAGCCTCATCCTCAGAAAAATTCAGGGTTATATTTGCATTATTGTTGAAAGTACCCCCAGAATGAGGGGTACTTCCTTTGTGCTCAGAGTATCCGAGGGGGCTGTCAGGTAACAGGATGCCACTTGTAAAAGTGGGTGTTATTTGATGATACTAATGGTATTGATGGGGGTCTCAGTTATCTGGGCCACTCTGAGCCGTACTGCTTGTTGGAAGGGTTTTGCACGTGTATCTTGCTTGGACTTCTGTGCTTGTATCAAGTTGCTTATAGTTGCATAACAAGAGTTATAAGTTGCTGGCATTATTGGCTAAATGAGAGTTAACTAAAAGGGTCAAAAGGTACTAATTTTTCAGGCTGAGAAGGAAAAGAGGATGAGGTGGGTGGTGGTATCTGTAAAGCAATGTTACTGAAAGCCAGCTATGTGAGCTGTATCCAAAAAGCATTGATTTTCCATTGGAAGTTGTGCTTCATTCACCTCATTTACCTAAGTATTCTTAAAGGCAAAGACTTGGTGAATTGACTTTGGATAATAAATCCATGGGATTTGTAATCTATGGTATGCCAGGGCTAACTGGCTGGAACTGGGGGAGTATCTCCATCCTGCTTCTGCGACTCCCCTGACATCATTCATAGCAGCGTGATTGGCACTGATTTACAACCTGGATTACTCATGTAGGTCTATAAATCGTGCTGTTCATATCCTCAATTCCTCACCGGTCTTCCAAGAATGTCTCCCAAACTCCTCCTCCACCCACTTCCGCAGCTGCTGAAATACCGGGGCATAGCAGTGGAAACCACTCACGCATTCCTGCCATAGAAAGTTCCTCCCAGGACAGCTGGGGAGACTTGCTAGATGGAGAGAGATTATCACAGCCTCAAGGCAGCCTTCAACCTGAGTTATTGTGAGACTGAATTTTTTCTTCTTTTTTTGGTGCATGAGGAAGGTTTATGTGTAGTCAGCTGAAGTCTTTGAGCTCTTTCTCTGCCAGTTCCATGGGCCAGCCACACTGCGGATCGTTTCATCACTAATCCTAATGACTTGCTGAGAGCACTGCTTGCATTATGCTTTGTGAATATTGCTTTGGGCAAATAACTCACCCATACTAGAAAATTTAAGTGCATTAGAATGCATGAGATTTATAAAAGCTTTGATGAAAAGGTTAAAATTATGGGCAACATCAACTATTTTTCTTAGTGAAAACCGAAGAGCAAGAAGGCTTTTAAACTCAAAAGCATATCAGAGTAAAACCCAAACATTTTGCTTTTTAGAGCAGAGTGAACACAAAGCTTGGGATGTAGCAGCGAGCAAAGAGAGCTGGCCTCCCTTCTCTGGCCCAGGGATGAACTGCCGTGGCACAGATTGCTTCCCTGCAGCTCACTCCCCTGGCCTCCAGACCAGTACAGCTGTATCCAAACCATCCAGATGACCCAGGTTGGGGCGAACCCTTGAGCTGTGCCCAGGGACTTTTCGGGAGAGGGCTGCACCAGCCAGACCCCTGTCATGGATGAGGCACACCAGTGCTCAGGCTCAGGGATGGGTCTGTCCAGCCCAGTCAGTATAGAGATTAACTTTGGACTTGCATCTCTTTCAGCTGAGAAAGGCTGGCAAACTGATGCACTCAATTAAGTAGCTTAATCAAATAGTCGGGGTGTTTAACCCATTTTACTATGACTGCGCAGCGTATGACACATTAGTGGCAAAGTAACCTTTCCACCGGTAGCTTGGAAGAAAGAGCAGAGCAGGATAAACCTTTACCATTACCCCAGTACTTGCTGTGCTGTTGGATCATTTTAATCTAAGAAGCTCATCCTGGCAGCCAGCTGAGAGCATAGGGATGATAACAAGCAGATCACGAAGGGGCGTTCGACGTAGCTGCTAAATGGGTGAAACCTGCCGTGGAGCCACCGTTACAAGAGGGGAAGCATAGCAAAGGTCTGTTTTAATTACAGCACTCAAATATGGTGGTAATGGACAACAATATAGAGTTAGGTTTTTCATTACATTTTTAATGAAGTACTGATTACCCTGTGCTAATTAACATGAGCCCTGAGCAGACAGAAGCAAATGAAAATAATCTGGCAACTGGCTCCTACCGCGCATCAATGTGTCTGGTCTTTCCTTACTGCTCATCAAATGCGGACTGGTGGGACACCAAGGTTGAAGTAAGGTGCTGGTGCTATTATAGGGTCTGTTCCGTGGATTTCACTGTTTAAAGTGTCTGTCATCTTTTTGCTTTCTTTTTGCAAATTAATTTGAGTTAATTTCTAGTACCTGTTTCACTTGCATTTTTTGCTTGCTGACTTGTCTGGGCAAGCAATGGTTTTAGGCAGCCAAGTAAAACAGAGTTGTCCTCAAGTCAACTGTTGGTGAATAAATTCTGTATCTGGCTTGGTGGGTTTTCATGAGTTTTTCAAGCTTAGTTCCTGTTTATGTCTATAGGAGTTCTCTGATTGCTTCCAAGAACAGGATTTTGTGCAAACTTAACATTCATGTTTAAGATAATAAGTATTTTGTATGCCTACAGCTGAAATGCAAGTACTAGATGAAATATTTCTATTTCTAATTCTGAGGGTAGGCGCCTGAGAGCTTTAGGAAGATTGACCTTTCAATTGGACCCCTAGTCCTTAGGATTGACTGTCAATTAAGTGGTTGCTTTGGTTTTAAATGAAGATTTTCATTTTAGGCACTTAAGCTCAAGTTTCATCTTGAATAATCTTAACCTGACTCTCGGAAAGTTAGGTTAAAAGCTCAGTGCTTGCTAGAAATTAAACTACTTTAATTTATCTAAAGTTGATTTTTGATGGTTTGTTACCCACTTTAAAATATATAGGCCATTATCTCTTGCAGCGTAAACACTGTGGAAAATGTCACATTTAATAAAAACTGTGACCTCATTCTCAGTCTTATTTTAAATGAGTTTCATTATTTTGCTCAATATATTATTTATTCATGTATTCAAACATATTTATTCAGTGAAGGCAGAGATATTTTGATTAATTCAAAGACTAAATGCTCTGTACTTCTCATGCAAATTGCTTAAAAAAAAAAAAAAGAAGGTAAAACTCTCTTTGTACTCCAAGGGCTAAATGCATCATCAGAATGTCATGAATGCTGCTGCTTGTGCACAGTCAAGTGAAGATTCATGTTACCATGCGTCTCTCTCCACGGCTTTTATTATTATAACAAAAATAAAATTCAGCACATGGATTATATATCTGCTTAATGCTTATTTACAGACCCCATTTAGATGGGGAGTAAGTGGTCAGATGAGCCATGCCAGTTACTCAGGTATTATGGGATGACTCCAGTGATTCTTTGCTATTATTTCTGTATTTCTACCAGCATTGCCTTTCTCAGTTGAAATGTAATAATTAACTAGAAACCTGTAGAACAAGAGAGGTGGGATTTTCAAACAGCACTTGCCATTATATTAGTTTCCCACTGAAGTGGGGAGTTAATCTCGTTGACCTGACTTTGGCTGATACTCAGCACCATTAAATGTGCCGAGCAGCAACATGTTAGAAAGTCTGCCCAGCTTGACAGTACATTCAGGCTCCAGGAATTCGAGCAGGGTAGGATGTTAAAGGGGCTTTGGACCAGGCCTGTTTTTTTCAACTAAAATCACTCATAGAACTTCCATAGACTCAATTTAGCTTGGTAAAAAAAGCCTGGTGAATTTGGTTTCTTTTGGTTTGAATACATATTTAGGGCAACAGAGGTACTTTCTGTTCCCCCAGTGCTGCAGCTGAGAGTCAACCCAAACCAGGACATTTGCTGGCCCCTTTGCACAGGTCCCAGGCAGAAACCCAATTTCATAGAACCATAGAATAGTTTGGGTTGGAAGGGACCTTCAAAGGTCATCCAGTCCAACCCCCTGCCATGAGCAGGGACATCTTCAGCTAGATCAGGTTGCTCAGAGCCCATCCAGCCCGGCCTTGAATGTCTCCAGGGATGGGGCATCTACCACCTCTGTGGGAAACCTGGGCCAGTGTTTCACCACCCTCGTAAAATATTTCTTCCTCATGTCTAGGCTGAATCTCCCCCCTTTATTTTAAAACCATTACCCCTTGTTCTATTGCAACAGGCCCTTCTGAAAAGTCTGTCCCCATCTTTCTTATAGTCCCCAGTTTTGCTGAGACTGGCCTTGGCATGCCCAGACAGGTCTGCTGACAAGGGTGAAGATGAGGGTGTAGCAACCATGGGCTCTTCTCCAGCTCATACACAGTCAAGCCAGGGTGACACTCTGGGTTGCCGAGAGGCCTGGAAACCTTACTTTGCGCCATCCAAATCCCACTGCTTCCCCCATCCATCCTGTGGTTCCTGACTGAAAGGAGAAGCTGGTATCGCATTGCAGAGAAATTTTGTGACATCGAATCCCCTATCTGTTGGGCCCGACCTGTATGTCACGTCTGTGAGATGTACACCGAGGATCTCCACAGAGCCTGCCATAATGCGAGTTGCTTGTTCATGCGTCTGGTGCAAGGCCCAGAGCCGCCTGCCTGAAAGGTTGGCAATTTTGATCAAAAACTCCTCACAGATACAGCTGGAAAAGGGTCCAAGGTAGTGGAAAACCAGTGCCACTTGACCATGCAATGTTCTGCAGAAAGACTGGCAGCAGCATGGACCAGGCATTTTCCTGAGCACCCTCCAGAAAAGAGCCTTTCCAACTGCAGGGCAAAAATTTCATTCTCAGATCTCTGTATGCATCTTTCTCTCTCAGGTTGTATTCGGTCCCCAGGAGGCATTTCCATTGACATTAACTAATCCTCTGTGCGTTAATGGATCTGAAAGCAGAATTTTTGTGCTCAGATTGCCAGACTCTATGCAGACACACAAAAAATGACAGCCTGCTGCAACCTTGTACAAATCTCTGGTAGAAACAGTGGAGTTTTAGTTCTGGGCTCCGTAGATCAGCCCTTAAGCACCAGTCTGAAGGTTCCCGCATCCTTGTGTGCAGAACCAGGCAATATTCTGTCTTGTAGCAATTTTGTACCACAATATGGAGATTCATGTAATTATGTAATATGGAAGTTTCCATCAGAGGCACCTGTTCCTCTTGCCTATGATAAGGCCTCCCTAGTCACACCATTTTACAGACATACCAATAGCTCATCTGAACCGCAAAGAGGCTGATTTTTTTGATCACGGTCCAAATTAGAATATTGCAATAAGAACATTTGCCTTTCACTTAAAATATGCGTATTCCTGGATTGCATTAACAAGGTTCTGCATTACACTAAATAGTTTTTAACGTGTGAAGTGCGACAAGGCAGTAGCTGTCTTACGTATCTAATAATAGATTCCATAAGCTATATCAGTAAGTTGGAAGTATCCATCTGTCTACCGAGGCATGTCCTTCACATGGGATTTGCCCAAAATAAGAACTTTTTGTTCCAAAAATCTGGTTGCAGAAATTGGATTGTTACCGGGAGCATGAAATACTGCCTTGGCATCAGCTTCCCGTTGGCTCCTGGTGAGTGAAGAGGCAGAAAACATGACCTGCAAGGTTGGGAAAATGTCTTTGAGTCAGAGCTTAGCAAACCTCAATGTCTCTGTTATGTTTTTCAAAACATGAGAGGTTAAAACAAACACCAGCACTGCAGGAGGCACCTGCAGAGCACTGTCAGTCAGTTGATCTAGACATCAAATTCTTCTCATCTGTTTGCAGTCCTCAGCCACATCACCACATAAACTTTCAGGACTGGGCTCATGGTTAGGATAATGAAATCGTTGCCCTTGTCATTTTTTATTTCCTTCTGCGTGAAAACTTTGGCGTGAAACTTAATAATGAAACCTCTGAGCAGCTCTCCTAGTAATATGAATCTCCCTCATGTTAGCAAGTCATCTGCTGAGCCCTCAGCAGGGTGCGGTGCATCCTGCAAAAATTCTCATAGCTTTCTCAGGTGGATGTTTTCGTGATAGCTACCGGACAATTCCCATCATTTGAGGCTGATGAAACAGAGGAACCCTGTAGAAGCACAGAGATTGGAAACATTTGTAGATTTTTCTGTTTGATTTTTTTTTTAATCAATACAAAAATCTGCTGTGCATTCCCTCATTATAAAAAGTGTCACTCTTCTCTGAAGCTTCTGTTGATGCACTAACCCTAAGGCATTTGAAAGAAAACCTTTCATACCCGGTTTTGCGATAAAAAGAACATAGCCATGAATAGGCAAAGCATGTTAATGTTATTTGTCTGTATTCTCATTGTTGCTCATTTTCTTTACCTTTTAATTTAGGTCTGTTCAGTTCCTCCGTTACTTTTATTAATTGTTGGAACAGCACTTACTGGTCTCAGCTAGCAGTCAGCTTTTCACAGCTCTGGGTGTTGCACAAACACAGCGAAGGAAATTCTGAATTCCTTGAAGTCACTGGCAAGCTTGACATTAATGTTCATAAGGCCAGCGATCCAAACCACAGCCTTCTTGCAGTGAGATGTGGACACAGTGAAAAATTGTACTGTGCTTAATTCCAGCCTTGTCAATGGCAAACACATTTTTCATTGAACTCAGTAAGAAAATTGAAAAGTGGATGCAGAAAGGGAAACGTTTGACTAGAAATTGGGAAACTTTTATTTTGTTTGTCTTGTTACTTGGGTAGATTTACTGCTTGCAGAAGCTGGTGTTAGTGACAGGACACCAGGACACTGTTGGGTGTCAAGCTTGGCTCTGCCACAGACTCACCATGTCGGCAGGACCAAGTTTTACATTTGTTGAGCAGCGATAATGTTGACGTGCTTCACAGTGGGACTGAGAGTTTGTAATTCTGCAGGCCGCGTGTGCTCCTACACAGACATAAGCCGTCTGCTTGTTCACAAATATCACAAATGAAAGGCTGCTACTTTATGTCTGGAAGACAGATGGGTCTGGTCATGTTTTTGTTGGCATTCACCTATTCAGTGTATAGCAGTGAGGGCACTGCTGAGTGCTCTTCTTTAATCTCTAAGTAAAATATGTGTTTTCTCTATCTACAGGTCTTGCTAGGTTAGATATAAAAGATAGGTTAGTCTGGCTAACTGTACTGTAAATTACCATTGTCTATATTCAGACTTTTAAGAATTGAGTCTGGGAATAGTCTGTGGTTTCTTGACTTTGTTGAGCCGCAGAGGGAGCGAGCTTACATCATGCCTGATGACCACAGCCAGAACGAGCTGAGTGGTTTCTTTGATATAATTAGAGCTTGCTTTTAGTTTTAATCACTTGCTAGTTAAAAGTCCAGGAGAGGAACTGATTTACAAGTCCTCTCAAACTTCGCGTAAGGTTCAGGAAGGCCATGAACACACAGAAGACAGGGCCATTAAAAAAAGCAAAGTGAAGGTATCAGCGTGTGAATTTTAAAAACACATCTATAAATTTTCGATCCAGAGTTATATTTGTTATTCTTCTCAGTAGCTACATAGCTGTGAGCTGCCTATTGAATGACTCTAGTGTCTCTGAGCATAAAATTTTGTTGTGTAAATAATTTCAGAAAGTGTTTTCTTATGGTGCTGGTGAATCTTTTAAATTATCCCATCTATGTATACCCACCCCACCTTATCTTAGATGCAGAGCTTTTCAAATCTCCATTAAGAGATATGTTATGCTCCTAGCTATGTTCCCACCGATTCACATACACATGCTTTTTTTTTTTTTTTATTTTGATAATTTGGCAGCAAACCCTTCAGATTGACCGATTTCGGTAAACCAGATCAAGGATCCGTGAGTCACAAAACACCAGACCTGGTTTGCCACAGACACATTCATGAGATTGGCTCTTCCAGCATGGCTGAGCTCAGGGGATGGGGTCACCACTGCTGCCTACCCCACCTTCGGGGCTCACTGGAGGCCAGGTCAACCACGGCTTTGGTCCTGCCTGACCGCTGTCTGGTGGCCTTGAGCACGTAAATGGACTTATTACTACTCTTTTCCAATGGCACAAGAGGGAGAATCGGGCTCCTCCTCTGTGCAGCTCCTCACAAGGGGTAAGGGACAGCCCTCCTCCAGCTGTACGTCTCGTTCCTACTGACGGCAGCACTGCATGAGAGCGTTCACCAGACAAGGCCACCAAAAGTTGTCAGGAGTTGAGCACAGTTTGTGGATTTTCTATAAAAAGCTAATTATAGACTTTATTGCCAAGTGCCAAATCCATTTTCCCCTCTTCTGGGAGCCATTCAATAAACTTTATGTTCTGAGGTAGAGCAAAACTGCCGTAGTTTAATGCAGTGTTTTATGTGTCTTCCCTGCACTCTCACACCTGATTTTTGCTAATAGCCCAGCGTGAATTTTCTTTTCCTTTCTGAATTGTATCAATAAGCCTGAAATGCCCCATGACCTGGCATTTTCCTCTAGAGGCTCGCTCTTTCTTCCCTGGGAAGAAACCGGTATTTCCAGGAGCAGTTGCCTGGACAGATTTGTCACCCAGACGGCCACAGGTTTGGGGTGGGATCAGGCCAGGTGACATCCGCGCTGCACTGAAGGGACAAAGGTGGGTTAGCATCACTCTCGCTTTGCCACCCCTGTGGGACACTGCGACTTTTCCCCTGACCACGCTGGATGGGAAGGACCCTGTGGCACCCACAGGGCCTTGACCCAACGTTGCGCTGGCTCAGGGTAAGCATCCCTCTTCACATCAGTGCTGGGCACTGAGGGCTGCTCCCCTGAGGAGGGTTTGAGCACAGGGTCTACGCGGTTTGGCTCTCTGTGCACTGTGAGTACCCCGGGGTGAGGACACGCTCGCTCCTTGCTGGAGCAAACGCTTTCAAACGTGGTCCTTGTAAGGAAGGGATGCCACAGTTTATGTGGCATCAGTAACTTTGAGCCTGGGGACCTGGGCTGCAGTTACACCATCTGAAGGCCTCTATCTGGGAAATACTGTTAAAAAAAAAGAAAAAAAAAAGAAATAGTGCAGAAGGTAAGATTTTCAGACGCTTAGCATCTATGTTTATACTGCTTTCACAGAACCGTAGGGCTTTGTTAGTGCAAGTCCTTGGGCATAAACCAGAGCAAACCATGCCTGGAAATGAAAAACAACGCTACCTAAAATGGACACCCCATCCAAGAAATGAACCCACAGAGAAACAAACTCAGAATTGAGGTTGTCACAGTGGTTTTCATTCAGCCTTTTTTAACTGGCCCATTTCCACATTCATGGTCTTCTAAATATGGGTACTTTTGATGGGGGGAAAAAAAAAAAAAAGGAAACATAATCTTTAGCAGAATATCAGAAGAAATGCTTCTCAACAGAGAAATACATTAGGATTATAAAACATTTTCCACCTCAAAAGCAGATGGGCTTTAAAGACAAGACTAGACAGAGCATTGAATATGGCACAGTATGGTACTCCACAGCAGGAGGAGGGTCTCTTGAGTGAAAATATTTTTTCTAGCTTGTACCTGTGATGAGGGAAGATTTTGAAAGTCTTTAAGACCTACTGGTGCAGTAACTCCTATAAGCGGTTTCAAAACTGATCATGTCCGTGGCACTGCAGGGAACACCCCTGATATCCCCTGCCAGGATTTAGGACACACCAGCATCATCTCCTGAGCAGAGAAGCTGTTCAACTTCTGGCAGTAACCCTTCGGCCCTATAGCATTTCTCTATGCCGCTGGGCAAGCAATAGGATTTATTTAAGGGGCGATCGTGGTAGTTTCAAGCTCTTAACAACATCAGAAATTCCCAAATAGTCAAACCACAAAACCTTTTGGAAATAAGAGATTTTTTTCCATTTACTTCCCTGGCTTTTGGATCAAGCCCATGTGTGTATTTTTTTTTTCTTTTGACATTGCCTGATACAGAGGGGAATTGTTCTCTTGATAGTACAGCACCAGATTGCATGCTCTGCATCTTGGTTTTTTAATTCAGAACAACTCTGCTTTTATTAGGTTTATGTTATCTCTTATTTTGCTACAATCTTTTTTTGCATTTCATAAATATTAATTCCCCAGACAGTCTCTTTTGTTTAGTAGTTTTCATCTATCACAGGCTTTTCTGTTTTCCTTTCCTCTCTCGTCCCAGAGAGATGTCATCCTCTGCCATCAAAAGCGAGAGCTTCTCAAAGGAAGCTCTTCAGCCCAGAGATGTAGGAGCAATTTTTTACTACGTGGTGTTGTTGTTGTTGTTCTCTTCTCTGTGTTCCTTCCTCTTCACTTTCTAATGCCAGAGCCAGGCTCAGATTTCACCTGCTTACTTGGAGGGGACTTTAATGCTTTAAAAACATGCTCACTGACTTTTTTCTCCTGTCTGCCATGGGCAGACATTTTAGACCTTTCATTCGTCTTTATACCAATGTCGAGGTACCAGACTGTGCTACCACATGCCATTCAAACCCAGAAAACTGTTCCCAGGCAGCCTGTGGTTTTGTTATGGGTTTTTTTCATGAGATGCCTCAAACTACTTGTCTTTCTTCGTGCTTTCCTTCACCTTCTCTTCTGTGTTTCTAGTTGTTTTTAGTGCAGATGAGTAAGATATGGTAGGCTGAAGCAGGCAGGGAGAGTTGTAGTACTTCATTTAAGCTGGACCCACTAACTAACCAACTTCTTAATGCTGCTTCTCCAAATTGGACTGGTTTGGCTTGTCCACCTTTTCCAGATAAATTGTATGCTTCCCATGTCCCCATTTCTTGCAGTGAGCTCAGTACTTTTCCAGAAAAAATCAAATGCTGCGTTTTACTTCTCACCATGACCTTTACAAATCCGTGAACTTTATGGGTTTTTTTCAGTAACATACAGGTTGATTTTCAGGGGTGTGGCAAACTCATGTTATCAAATTAAAAAACAGGCCAACATGTATAAACCTTCTTGGTTTGTAATTTAAGTGATTTTTTTAAAAATCCCGGTACAACATCTTGGCAGTGCTCTGACTGTACTGAGCTCTGATGACTTTCCATTAGATCTCAGTGGCATATAAGATGATTATTTTGATGAACGGAATACAATATGCCTTGCTGCAGTACATGCTAGATACATTTTCACAACAGGCAGTGCCAAATATCTATTATTAGTTTCTCATAGACACCAACTTGATATGGAAGTTACACTTAATGGTGAATCTCCCAAGTGTTGGTTAGGAAAGAAATAACAAACGGGGAAAGGTGTAAGTCTAAACCAAATACTTTGGATATCTGTAATCTGCTGATACCAGCATTCTTTACTGCCACAATTTCTTAAACTGAATTTTGAGACTTCAGTTTAATCCATTTACCTAACCTTTATGTAACTGGGAGGACTAGAAGCTTCAGGGAGGACAAATATTTAAAGAGATATTTTGTTCTGAAATTCTTCCAGACAAGTGCCAGGAAACCAGGGCTGAAAAATAAAGCCCATTCCCCATCTTAAAATAGGTGCAGAATCACGGAAAATGGAAAGTGCTGGTAGCGTTGTGTTGCCTTGCCTCGAACCCAGCAGAGTTGCACTTGGGCAGGGAACAGATGTTGCGAGAGGACAAGGTTCAGCTTGTGAGGGTGGTAGAAAAACGCAGCAACATTGGACTGGTTCTTTGTGACTTGCTTCTCACATCTGGAAAGTGGGGATGATGCATTACGCTTTGAAGTTTACAGACGGAAAAAAAACCAGATAAGTACTGAGTGCTATTTTCATCCCAGACCTTGGTCTGCAAGAGCGTCTCCAGATGCAGCTTCAGGAGGATTTATCCCTCCTGCCAGCACCTGCAGATCCCTCTGCAGTTCATCTGAGGTTTATTTGGGAACCTGTGTTTATTCCCATTGAGTGTGTACATCTGTTGCCTTCCGTCCCTAACGAGGCAGGTCATAGCTGCAATATGCCCATATTTTAGTGGATGCAGGACTGCTCTACTACCTCCATGTAGTGAGCAGAGAGATCTCATAGTACATCCCACAAGCTGTGATTTTAGGCTACAGTTGAGCTCCTAAGATTTACTGATCTCAGCTGACCCACAAAAACTGAGGAGGGGAGGATGAGAGGGGCCCAGTCCTGTCTGCAGTGTTGGGGTGGGTGAAGAAGGAACAGAAAGTGTCATTAGGCCGATGCGTAGGCTGTGCGTAGCCTAGCTGGCTGTTCAGCACTTCAGTTGTTCTCAGGTAATCTTGGCAAGTGTTTTCTCCTCCTGGAAACGGGAAAAGCAAAGCTGTGGTTTATCTCTGCTCAGGTGGTCCTTCTCTCTCTAGAGCTGCCGACAAGAGAACATGAATCATTAAAAGCGAAACAAGACCAGATGTTCTGCATCGGGTTTAAACTAGTAGTGTATGGTAGCTGCTTTATCTCAGTCTTTTAAGTACTGCGTGTGTTTTGGAGCAGCCTCTTACTCGTCCTGTTCAACATTCATGTCTTCCTTTGGAAATGTTTGCATCTCGTCCTTCTGCTCCCAACCCTCCATGGGCTTGAAAGTTCAACTCAAGCTCTAGAGATATTGAGTGCAGCTTGCCAAAGGGATGCTGGGGGGTTAAATGAAGAGCAGCCAAGGAGAGTGAGGAAAGAGCGGCAAGACGCACAAGCGTAAAGAACTTCAGGTAGAATAAAGAGTTAAGGCTAACCTTATAATAACTGGGATTACCTTGGATTCTGTATTGCATTAGCCAGGGGCTGAGAGAGCATGGTGGTGTTAATGAGTTAGGGGGCCTTGACCGCTTCTGAAGAGCGCTGAGTGGGGAGGAGCTGACGGTGGGGGCTTGCATTTGCACATGCGTAAAGACAAGTGATGGCAAGCTGGAAGAAGAGAGCACCCAGGAGGATGGAAGAAGTTGAATGGAATTATAGTTTGTTCCTGGAAGCAGTGGATCCCACGTACTGCTTTCCCCTGTGAACAAGGCTTATTTTTAAACAAATAAAGCCAGAAATAACGTTAGGTCTTGGAGCAGGAAAAAAAAGATCTCTAAAAACAGTAGGAGGGGTTGGGAAGAAGCTTTGTGAGACTTCCCTGCTCATGCTAGCTAGAGTACACAGCAGTTGGCAGATACACATGGGGGTGGATTACAGGAATGGATATAGGCTTGCATACACCTGATCAAAAGCTTTTAAGTGTGGTCCTTGCAAATGGGGCCTTCACATCGTGACCTGCTCCAGCTAGTATTAACCTTCAGAAGGGATTTAGAAACAACAGGATAAGCAGACTTTCATGTAATCAGTTTGATATTTGAAATGCAAAACTAAAAGGGTTGAGCACAGTTGGATGCCGCTGTTAATCTCTAAGTCAGCTCTGCTGTTGCATCTCATAAAAGGCATGATACGTTCAAAGAGCAAAATCTGATGTTAATTATCAGCGTGTTTGTGGGAGGCATTTGAGCCATGGAAGCCCCCATTGGGGTGAAGGGCACAGTGGCACTTGGCAGCTGTCCCTGCCTTGTGAAGATGGGACCTGCAGCAGGTAACGCTGCAAGCTGAAGGAGGAGCCATCAGCTCTTCGTTCATCAATCCAGTGGGTGGAAGTTACTGCACAGGGAATCTAAAATGACAGCTGTCTTAGCTGGAAATTGTTAATATAGCTTTGCTTCTCCTGTCAGGAATACCAGCTATTCCAGCACTGTGTGGATTTGTCAATTTTCTCTGCTCTTAAATCTGTGTCACCTGGAAGCTCTGGAGAAGGACAGCCTCCCTTCAATAAACCAGAACAGCATCAGCTCCCAGTGTTTCTCAGGAGCCATCAGATGCCTCTCGTGTCTTGACTGAAACCATCAGAAAGAGGTGACAGTGGTTCCCAGGTTCTGACTGGCTATGGGTGGTGTGGATGCTTCTCAGACCGCCCTACTGAACAAGATCAGTGCCAGTACATGCTTCCTCTCCGCTGGGCTGCTGAATTTTTTCAGTCCCACCTGTTTACACTTGAGAATGTCTTTCGGTGCTTCGGTACTGCCTGGAAGTACCTGTGTGTCCTGGTCTGTGACCCACGTAAACCAGTGTGCCATCTGGGCACTTACTGCTGGGATGTGGGCAGGGATGTACATATGCGTACGCGTGTCTGTGTGTATATAGGGAGATATATGTATTCCCACCCAGCTTACTAGCATTATTTGTTAATCAAAGAGAAAGTAAGTAACTTGTAAAAAATAAAAAGCCCTGAGAGCAGTGACAAGCTGGTGTGGGTAGAAAAGCAGAAGCCGGTGGTAGCTGGAGGTGTTGGTAGCTGAGCAGTCAGTTCCCCCATAAGTACATTTCCAAGGCCGTAATGCCGAAAAGCAGCACAGTGGGTGTAAACCTCCAGGAGCTGCATGTTACCTGTGCAGAAGGCAAGCAAGCAGCATAAAGCAAAGCACAGCCCCCTCTGCCACGCGAGGAGCCGTGGGGAGGTGGATGGGCGCTGGCCCTGCCTGCGGGACCAGGCTGTCCTCTCCCCACGGCGCAGGAGGGGGCACGTCCCCATGCAGCTCATGCTCTCGGCTCCCCTCACCTGCACAGCCAAACACCTCGACTCGCTCTTGGCCATCAGACCGTGTCACTTCGGGCTGGGTTGGCCCCTCTCCACTGCTCGCCTTGCCCTGCTGCTTGGGGGGACGGGGTATCTCCCCCGTATTTTAATGCCCTCCACACCCACAAATGCTGGAAGCACCTGCCTAGTGCTGCAGTCAGCTCAGGGACAGCAAGCACCCGCTTTGGGGGATTTTGCATCCAGAGCAGGACCTGGCTGAAGAGTCAGTCCTGGAGCTCCATTTTCTTCTGATCTTTGCTGGCTTGCTCAAGCTGCAGGTGGGGCAGGGCGGACAAAAAGGACACGAGAGCGGCAAAAAGGGAGCCAACCCTTTCACCAGATAGAGAGTGAATGGGTGAGAGGCTGACACACGTTCAGCATCCGTGAAAGGAGCAGAGAGCAAGGAGGCAGCGCTTGGCTGCAGCCGGGGAAGGATCCTGAAAGCAAGAGCTCAGCGTGGCCTTTTCTGCTCGTTTTCTTTGGGAAGTTTAAAAAAATATTTAGCATTTAAAAAAAGAAAAAAAAAAGATCATGTGCAATTGCAGTTTCTTTCAGGATGTAGTTGAGAGAACAGTTTTGAAATAATAGCTGCCATTTAAAGAAATAATAAGAATTTGTTCTTTCATTATAAATTAACATTTAGTATGCAGTCCCTAAATGTGTCTGTTATTAGATGAGACAGAGAACCCTTAGAAATCACAGTAAACACAGCTGTAGAGATCAGGAAAATTAACAAGGCATCATGCTAATAATTGTCCCTTCCAGTTGTCTTAAATCATTCGTGAAAGTTTCTTTTAACATTGCCCTCATGCGCCGGCATAAGCAGGTTTAATGTAGCAAATCAGATGCTTAAAAACACAACCAAGACATTTTTACGTTTGTCAGGATTTAAAGATTACCTAGGCATGTTTTCTGTCCTTTCATTGCTGTGCTGAGGCCTCCCCTGCTGCAGCTCAGGGGGACCAAGGGAGACGGAAAGTTTCCAGCGAGGACCTGGTGGTCGGATCTGGAGAGCGTTGAATGTTCGCGTCTGTGTGGAGCTGGCACGGTGTATGGAGCACACTGGCATTTGGGAAGAGGCTTCGGTGGCCAAGAGAGGGCAGCTTTATTCAGATGCTCTTTGCTTCCCAGAGAAGCCTGTGGTGGAGTCATTTGTGGTCAGCTACTGGCAGTGAGGTTCTTTCAGTGCACGAAGACTGAAACATCTGGGGTTTTTTTAAACAGAATCATAAAGTATTTCAAAAGCAAACAAATTCCTTTCCTATGTTGTGGTACATCTTCTGTCTTGTGCTTTTGTCCCTCTTTGAGTCTTATCCTGACAGCGTTAGGGTTGGACTAAAGGACTGTTGCTGGCTTGTTTTGGGCCCTGAGCATCCCTCAAGTCGTTGGTATTTATCTCAAGGTCGAAGAAATCAGACCTAGGAAGCTATTGATGAAACAGGCTTTCCATGTTAACCCAGAATCTTATTTCTGTAGTACTTCATCCACGGCAGGAAGGGTTCCTAGGAAGCCTGTTGTAATTAAGATTATAAATGGATGCTAGCATTTTAATAGAAAAGGCCTATTGTGTTTTCAAGCAGGGGGTCATCTATTTTTTTTGTACTACAGCATGAAGGTGAAAAGCTTCCCGTTAACTGTAATTAAGGCTGTGGTGAAAGAGCAGCCCTGGTTAGTTGCCTTCTGTGAACATTAGTGAATGGTGTGGACAAATGTACCAGGAAAAGCTACCCTGGAATAGCAAGGTTTAGTCTGTGCACAACGTAACCTCACCAAAGCGAAGTAAGAGAAATTCAATGTTAGTGTTTAATAGTTTATTTGAGGAGAAGAAAATCCATTATTGAAAAGATTGGGCTATTTTGCCAGTGTGTGTCTGGATGAATTCATTCAAATCATTACATGAAAAAAAAGAGGCAGATGAAATCTGTTCTTGTTTCTGCCACTGACCTCCTGGGGGGTGAGGTCAGCTCTCTCTTCCCCACCTCCTCTGGGCCTTTGCACCATTGGTGTAGACAACAAGTGAGCCTCACGGGGAGAGCTTAGAGCAGGGTCGTACACCGTTGGGCATGATCACTCCTACTTCCAGCGTCTTACCTTAAAAAAACCAGTACGGTATTTCTGGGTGAGGGACTGAGCCTGTATCCCTAGTTCACAATAGCATCATTCACCTAAACTGCTCAGAGATGTCAGAAAGGGGCATCCTGCAGCATTCCATGCAAAGCATCTGCCCCAGTCGTGGGGGACAGGGACTCAACTCGGCTAAACACGTAATTACGGGGTTCCCCTCTCCTCCAGCGGGTTGCTAAACCCATGAATTATATGTAAAGAAACCAGCTCTGCAGCAGCTGTCTCCTGGTTTTTCTATTTGGGTTTCAAAAGCTTTGGAGCAATATTGGTGCGTTACATGCTGAGTTAAAAATTGGAAACGTATTACCCTGATTTAGCATGGGACTGAGTAAATTGTATTCAGTTAAAATAGCAGATATCCTGCTGAGAAGAAAATAAGTATTTCTGCTCGGCTGTATGACACCTAAGCTGAAACCCAGAGGTACAGGAGGAGGATTTGTGTTACCAAGAAATCCATTAACATCGGCTGCCAGGGCAGAGCTGGCAGGGGATGAGCGGGACACGTGTGCCCCGGGCAGCTCCAGGCGCTCAGCTCCTGCATCTGCTCCACCATGTCCTATGTGGGGTCTCACACAGTGTCGGTCGTGGGGGTGTCTGAGCACCTATGCCACCCCATAGTTCAATGTTGTTGCCGTTTCCTGAGGGAGCCTTCGTTCAAAGCACTAACTGGCCTCTCTGCCTGTGTGGCTCTGCAGCATTTGCTGAAAGCCTTGCTCCTGAAACGTGTGAAATACCCAGCTTTGGAACAGCGAGCTTAGCTTCCAGAAGTCACCGTCCCAGGTTCGTGAAGCTTGAAGGACCTGCAAGGAGACACCTGCCCGCATGGTGTTATCATTTGTGTCCCTCTGACACCTTCTCAGGCAGGTTTTTGGAGGTTCCTGGTGCTGGAGATGCCTCACTCTGTTTCAGCACAAACATATCCTTTCTTTGGGGATTTTTCCTACATGTAAACTGAGTCTCTCTTGTGTAGCTTTATTGCTATTTGTACTAACCACAATGAGTCCAGAGAGCAGATTATCCCTTTCCTCCTTGTGGAATTTTTTTCTGTATTTTTGTATTTATGTATCTACTTCATCCTGTTTCCTCCCTCCACCCAGTTTATCTCATCCCTACTACTACAACTTCTTGCGAAAGAGAAATAAATGTCAGTTCAACAGAGAAATGAATGTCAGCTTTTCCATTGTCTCCTAGATGCCAGCTATGTTAAAATGCAGTTTCTTATTCTATTTTGTAAGAGCTACTCCCAGCTCCACCCTGGCTGACTCCATCCCCAGCCCAGTGCTCCTCCTGGTGCACCATTTGCAGATGTCCATAACCAGTTCTCGAGCCTCTCCTTGAAAACCACATCTATGGCTCCCGCAGTAGAGCTGTAATAGCAGAGTACAGCAGCTACAGGACCTTCCCTTGGCTTCAGGCTTCCCAACGCATATGCTTGTCCCTGGTATTGGGTTGTCCCAGTTCGTGATGCATCTAGGCCTTGATTGCAACCTGGCAATTGTGAGATAAACAGTGAAAGTCCCTTTGACCCCATCTGTAGTCCCTGGTGACTTAGAGGCAGTTCTGCAAGCCCAGCCCTTTCCCAGGCAGCGGCAGCCGGTGGTAGCGTGTCCTTGGGAACAGGCTTTCCCAGGTGAGGACAGGCGCCATCAGCTCCTCCTCAGCCCAGGAGGCCCCTCATCGTAAGAAGGACATTGAAGTGCTAGAGAGAGTGCAGAGGAGAGCAATGAAGCTGGTGAGGGGCCTGGAGCACAAGTCTGATGAGGAGTGGCTGAGGGAACTGGGGCTGTTCAGCCTGGAGAAAAGGAGGCTGAGGGGAGACCTGATCGCTGCCTACAACTACCTGAAAGGAGGGTGTAGCATGGAAGGGGTTGGTCTCTTCTCCCAAGTAGCAAGTGATAGCACAAGAGGAAATGGCCTCAAGTTGCGTGAGGGGAAGTTTAGATTGGATATGAGGAAAAAATTCTTCACAGAAGGGGTTGTAAAGCATTGGAACAGGCTGCCCAGGGAAGTGGTGGAGTCACCATCCCTGGAGGTGTTTAAAAGGCATCTAGGCAAGGTTCTTAGGGACATTTTTTAGTGTTAGAGTTAGGGTATGGTTGGACTCGATGATCCTGAGGGTCTCTTCCAAGTGAAATGATTCTATGATTTCTAAGTGCAGCCTCGCACTCTTGGATGTGGCAGGCTGTTGTGTCCCACCGCCACGTCCCCTCTCCCTGTCCCCCGCCTGTGTGACAGCAAACTCACTCCTTACTGCTCTATGTCTGTCAATCGTCCATTAGCATAATTAAGTCCAGCAAAGCTGGTGATAGGTAGGGCCTCCAAAGGGCTACTTGAAGTAGCTCTGAGTGGCCAGTGGTTGTAGCCTAGAGGTGAAACATCCATGCCTGGGGACCAAGAAGGGTTAGAAAGACCGTGGTTGTGTCCCAGTGTGTTACAGGTCACACAGACATGCCCAGGGAATGTGAGCGCAGCTCCAGCCATCACATCTGTGCGCATCTGTGTGTGTGTGTTGGAGGGGAAAGGTCAGAAAGTTTTCATTTTAAAATTAAATTCATAGGATAGCCAGACCTTTCAGCTTTTTAATACGAACGGTGATTTATGGCTACACTGAAAGAATGAGCCAGGAGTGGGCAAATTCATCACGTGCCGTCCTTTTCTGTCAAAGCAGCGGTGAGGCGTTTCAGCAGCGGCACGGGGTGGTGGGGCTCCCGGCAGCAGAGCCCCCACCATGGGGAGGCACCGCAGCTCCGTCACCTTCACCTCACCATGGCAGCTGAGGTCCCAGCACCAGGGTCTCACCCAGGTCTTTTTGCTGTGAGAAAAACAAGGGGTTGGCTGTGTGCCTAATTCCCCTTCTCCCCCTCCCTTCTGACAGCCGGTGCTGGCTACTGGAAAGGCGATGTGAAGTGCCCTTTGTACACGCAATGTGAGGCTCCAAACTTGTCTTCTATAAATGAAACCCCAAGAAGCACACCAACGTGAAGATTTTTTTTTGCTTTAATTATTCACAACTCAAGGCTCCTCCAGCCTTCCTGATGATTTCTTACCTCTCAGGTGTATTGCACTTAGCTCGGTCACTTTGATTTTGCCTGACTTGTTCATAAAATTCCTCCGGAGCTTCAGAACAGCAATGTGCATGGTGGCATGTCCTTCACCCCCTGAGTGGCCAGGCCATAGGTCCTTCTTCCTTATTCTACATGGGGACTTGCAACTTTTCTGTCTTGTTCAGAGGAGACACTTTACAGGATGTCTAAATTCATTTTATTACCCCCAAACCCTTTGAGTCCTGACACCAAATAGTTTCAAGCAGGGAGAATGGGAATGGGTAGGCTTCCAAAGATGTTTGGGATTATACGAGAGAAGGTGGCATTTAGAAGGGGGCTCCCTCTTTTCCTCTTGAGTCCAAACCTTATTGTGTGACAGAGTCTTAGGCTGATTAAAAAGCTGGTTTTAACATACAGCTGGTGTCACTTGGTGCCAGGCTGTGATTTTTCAAGGAGATTTTTGCGTCGTTTAGGCTCACTGTGGTACTTTACTTTCCCTTCAAGACAAAAAGACCAATACTTAATGGCCTAGTTGTGAAGTTTTCTCAGGAAGGCATCAGCATCTGTGGCTGCATGTGTGTCTGCTGCTGAATTTTGACTGGTTTAGTGTTGTTTCTTTTCTAGCACCCAAATCACGTACCTGGACAAAGAAGACTGAATGCCAAAGTTGATCCAGGTTTCAGTTGTGTTGTTATTCAAATAATCACAGAATCATTTTGGTTGTAAAAGATCATTGAGTCCAGCTGTTAACCTGACACTGTCACTAAACCATGTCCCTAATTGCAGCCTCTGGACCCAATATAATGCAGCTGCTGAGTTATTTCACCTTTCCCTTCTACATTCAGGGACGAAGTTGGCGACGTGCATAGGAAGAAGGTGTGAAGCGATTTAGGATTTTTGACAATACAGTGCTAGTAGCTACTGTGTATGACTGCTTTACTCTCAAAAGCTTTGATCTTTCTTTTCATAGCCCTGGTGCGTTCTGTACAGTGGGAACTGAAAATGCTATTGTTATCTCGAGTTGCAATACAGACAGTTATTTGGAAAAAAATGCATATTCGGCCTTATCTTTTCTGTGGGGCAATAAATTCAATGCATGAAATGGAGAAAATAAAGCAGCTTTATAGTATTTCAAGAGTTTCCTTCAGAGGATATAATTTGTCTCTTAATAAAAATGTTCCAACGTTAATATTAGTTTTATTATCTTCTATTATCCAGCCGCTCTGTAGAGATGTTTTCCTAGCAGATTTGTATTCCAGTTTGTCCGTCCACAAGTTGTCAGGGAAGATACAAGCATTTCCGTCTCCAGTACACGCAAGGTGCCTTCTGTTCTGCTGTATCAGACTCTGAACAAATATTGATGGAGGTTTTGGTGGGGCTCTCATTTGAGTGCTGGGGATTTTTTGAGAAAGTTGAGAAGAATATGCTGTGAAATGTCAAGTAAATCAAGTGCAAAACGTTGTAAAACCATTACTTAAAAAAATTATTGCAATCCAGGTCAGTTTAATAAAATCCCTTTATCTAAAATGCAATTGTTCTGGTAGGTTCAGTATTTTGATTCACATAGCTACAATTGTCTGACTGTCATTTATAGAAATTTACAAAGAGTAATAATTATTTGTGATGATTTCAGAAATGCTTATGCTTGGACTGTCAAGTATGAAAAATTGCTGGTTCCTCTTTATTGTCTAACGCTGAATGTTTTTAAGAATACAATTTAGCATTTGTTGTATAGAATATATCTACACCAAGTAGGGTAGTTATGGATCCAAATTGTAAAAGCCACGTGTTAAAATAGTCTAAAATATGCTTGTAACTTGAAGGCTGTCCATCAAGGTTGCGAGAATCTTATTCACACTTTTAATGTGAAAACAGGATTGGAAATGTGCTTGCGTGTTACCTCACGCTCAAAAAAACCCCAAAACAAAACAAAACCCACCTTTAATAATTAGGGAAAATATAAATAATACCAAGAAAACATTTAATTTATTAAATAACAAACAGCTCCTAGAACTCGGATGATGTGACTGATGGGCTGGGGGAAGGAGAGCTGATAATACCTGAGAGATTTAAGTCAGCTGAAATTTCAGTGTCTCTCGATGTCAAATAAGTAGGACCGTTAGTGCCACCTATAGTCCTACACTTTAAGGCCCTGTTTCCAATGGATTATGAGCCTGCTGCACACACCTTCTAAACAAATACCATTAAGAGATTTTGGTGGGGATGAGCTCTGGTTTATGCTAAGCTCAGCAGTGCTACTGGATAGACCCAACTGGGTGTTCAGCAGAGATGTAGCTGGTTTTGATTGACAGCTGCTTGGACCGCAGATAAAGGGAATGCCACAGCAACTTGCATAGTTGTAGCGTAAGGCAGAAACCAAACCTCCAAACACGAGTGTAACCAGAGAATTAAAGGCAGATGCAAAGTCTTTGTTAATGCGAAACTGAAGAGAAAACGCAATTTAGCAGGGCATGGGACTGCAAACCCCGTTTACAATATTTATCCTCCTTATTCCACTCCAAACTAATTTGGGTAATTTTGCCCTTAAGTCTGCCATGCCCAAATGTTGTGTCAGCACTCCCAACATAGGCTGGTTGTGAGTCTGGTTACAGTAATATGCAGAACTAGCAGCAGCTGCAGGCAGTGCAATAGAAATAAATCAAACCCTGCCTTATAACTGTGGGGAATACTTCAATGCACACTATTTTTTTTGTAGTGAGACAAAATTCAATTAATGGGGTTTTTTGGAGTGACACTTAGGTATTTCTACCCTTCTATTTAAAAAGTGCTTTCAGTGCAGGTACCTGTGAATTGGATCGATCTCTGCTCCTAGTTTGCAGTACACTACTGTATTCAGAAAAAGAAACATTAATTGAAAATGTTCTGTGTTTAAATCTGAACTTGCTGCTTGGCCATCAAGCTTGAAAAGGCCCTCAAAGTTTATTTTATCCTACTGTACCTAAGTAACCAGAAGAAAATACCTCCCATCTCACTACTGTAATTTGCCTTGAATAACCTTTGTATGTCGTGGGTTGATGACTGTTAGTTGGTCAACATAGATGTTTCTGGTCGGTATATTCTCTAGTGCGCTACACTCAAAGCCCCCACCCTGTTCTGTATAGCAGACATCCACATGAGCAGAGCCTGCTGGACTTAGCTTTCCTCCCTCATCGTTAGCTGGGGACTGATGGAGATGAGGAGCTTCTGGGGTCAGAGTGTCTCCAGATTACTTTTCTTTTTCTTCTTCTTCTTTTTTTAAATGCTGCTGAGCTTGGGAGTCTCCCGCTGCTCGCATCGCCTCCCTGTTCAGCTCAGTTGCTGCATGAGAAAAGGAAGAAAAACTTTGATCTCGCCCTGCCCTTCTTCTCTGTCCCCTTTTGCAGCTTCTGCAGGAAAAAAACACATGATCAAATGCATCTGTGGTATTGTCAGTCCTTTCAGGAAAGAATGGATGCTTTTATAAGATGTCTTCCCGAAATCTTTAATGCCCAGCTGAAGTCCAAGTTGAACTGTCAGAGGAGAGACCTGAGCACTGGCTTCATCCCCATCCCCATGCGGCCTTCAGGGTAACCTGCACATGTGCTTAAAAGTGCCCTCTCCCAAAGTGGGGTGGATGTAGGCCATTAGTTATTGCGGCTTCTTGAACTGAGGGATCATCAGGGACCTCTGCTAATGACCATAGGTGCAGCAATTGGTGTCCAGACAGCAGCTTTTAGGGGAGACAGTAGAGTTCTCACAACTGTATTTTCTACATGGTCCTTCATCCATTAGCCATACCAAATGGTACTGTAATTTATACGTATCGGACAATGCCCATTTAGTGTTCCATTGGTATTTCTGATGTGTTCTGTGTGCCACCAGATGGGCCAGAGCGTGTGCAGAGCTGGCCCCGGGATGTTGGTCTATGCTTAGTAAATGTAGCCAGCCAAACTTTTATGCCATTTCTTCATATTTCTTTCATATTAAAAAGGGTGGGAGACAAGCACCACTTCAAAATGCACAAGTATCATCTTTTAAGTGAATTTAATTTGGTACAATCTCATTTGCAATTGCAAATACTAAGGCTGCATTTTCCCCCGTACTCCGAATGCCTGAAAAATCTCATTAATGTGTGGGGATGAAGTGCTTAGGCTATTGATGCTGGAATGAAATCAGGAGCAAAGCACAGCTCTACAAAGACTCATCTGCAGATTGGGGTCTGAAGCAACCATTAAATTATCAAATCTGACCTTCTATCTAATACAGGCCATAGAATTTCATCCACTTAATTCTGTATTTATCCCAAGAACAGCACCAGGAAAAGTAAATACAGTGCATTAACATATTGAAATGTAGCAGTAAATTGAGGCGTTTCTTCTATTTTTTTTTTTTAAAATGCTCTAAAACCAGAAGCAAGCAGCAGTACTGCGCTATATGATATTGATAAAAATCTACAGGAGGAGACATTTCAGCATTTTATCTGTCTGCAGGGGAAAATTTGTATGTCTGTATATTTGCATGGGGTTTTGTTTAGTTCTTTTAAAATTATTCACTGGTAACTCTGACCAGTGTAGAGCTGACCATTAGTTCCATTTCCCTCTGGGGACAGCATAAATTGAAATACGGATTTTCTATTTTTTCAAACAGAAGAAGTCATTTTCTTCAAAAAATCTCTCCGGTCCTTGACAACTGCTTTCTAACATCTTATTTTGGAAACTCCCTGTCGGGCAGTTTTCCTAGGAAACATGAAGCACATTTCACACCTGGCTTCTCATCTCTGGCTGTAACACAGAACTGCCCTTGAAGTGCACCTGGGAGGTATTCAGGGATATACCACACACGTGCAAAAGACGAGCCAAGCCGTCTGAAGCTGCTGCACTGGGCTATTGCGTGTTGTAGCCGCTAGCCAGCGTTTTGCTGAACAAAGGGGCTAAAGAGGTGAGATGAGGAATTCAGGGATCGAGGAGTTCAGGGAAGCGGTGGGTGGCACTGTACAAAATACAGAGGTCCCAGGCTTGGCACATAAATGCTGCCCTGAAGGAAAAAAGAAAATTCATAAAATAAATCCTCCAACCCAAGTCTGAGGTGCAGCAGCTCAGTGTTGTTCATCCCACAAGAACATTCCTCTGCAGCTCAGGGAGAGGGACAGTCTCTGCTGCTCGTGTCTCGCAAAAGTTCTTGCTGCCCTTTGGGTGGGTGAAACCTGGGCTCTTAGGGCTTGTCTGTAACAATACGGTTTCTATCTCCTTTCCCTCCGAAGCTCAGAAATCCTGCAATTCGCTTGGGCCCAGCTTGGGGTTTGGTTTGTGTTTTGCTTAAAAAGTGTGTTTGGATCCTGCTCTTTGAGGTTGGTTGGTTGGTTGGTTTGTTATAATATGAATCAGGGCTAACTAGTGGTATTGAAAGCAGAGATTTGACTCTTGGCTGCAAGAACTGGAAGTTCAATATGAACCCCCAAACTGGTGCGGAACCATTTGCCAAGGGCATTATACCATTGAGGGAAACGACCCCTCTAACCAAAGGCTGTACGGCCCCAGATCAGATGTATGCCGTCTACATTGCCTCGGCTGCTTCATTGCAGTGTCCTGTGATTCATGTCAGCCTAACGAAAAGGCATCAGATAAACACTTTTGAAGGAGTCAGGTGTTCAAGAAGGAATCTCAGACCTCCTTGCCTATCAAATCGGAAGGTAAATACCTTAATACTTGGCTTTGAAGATAAAATAATTATTGAGCGTAAGGTGCTTAGAAATGCGCAGGTTAGCAGTGTTGAGTAACTGTAAATAACATTATCAAAACCTTCCTCCTGTTGCTTTGATGCAATTTATTCAGACTATGTAAAAAGGCGTTTGTGGCAGCACGGGGAGGACTGCGCAGCAGAACACGGTACCGTGCAGGGACACCTCAGCGGACTCTGAGTGACCAAACGTGGGAGCCCTGTGCCTGCGGAGTCCTTTGCTTGGGCTGTTTCTCCCCATTGCCCCAGGGAGCTCCTCACCTGCCTCAGCAGAAGCTCTTGCTATTATTGCTGGACACAATCTGGGCAGGAGGTGGCTGGTGGTGAGGCTGTGTCCACCTCCTCAAGGCAGGTTACAGCCTCTCCAAGCATTCACCAGCAGTAATAGCGGAAAGTTAGGGCGCTATTAACAAAATAATACAGGGCTCTGGGTGAATGTGGTGCTGTGTGTGTGTTAGAAGGCCATGCTCTCCTTCCTTCTTTATCAGTATGGCCTTAGCAGAGAGGCAAATTTGTAGCTAATATTCTCCCTGATCCTCAAGAAGTCGCATCTGAATGAATGTTCCCCTTCGGGAGTCGCAGGAATTTCCATGGTCTTCATTTCTTCTGCCAAGGTCGTAGCCAAGAAACAGGCCAAGATTATTTGTTCTCTAGCATGAAAGACACCGGTAACATGAGCATGTATTGTTTTTATTTTGAAAATTTTCCAAATCTGATGTCTTCCTACCCCATCTCAGCAGCAGAAGGTCAGACAGGGTCCAGCACACCTGTAGCCTTGGGGTGGGCTGCGGAGTAGAGGGAAGGTGAATTTTCCAGGACAAGGAAAAGCAGTGACCACATCTCGGGATGTGGATGCGGTAAATACGCTTTCCATCAGGCTGCGTGAGTGATTGCGCTCCTTTGTGTTGGCTTCACAGCAAAGCCCTGGGCGCTTTCTTTGTGAGCAGCGTTTAAGCAGCACATACGAAGAAGTCTGGAGACAAAATTTTAATCTTCTAGCACAGGAACAATTTTACTCAGCCACATAATGAACTGCTCTGTACAGGCAGTAATCTACTTTCCTATGAATTTTTCTAATAAGCAAAAAGGCAGTATGAGTTCCCCAGCTGCTTGACTTACTGGTGCCTGTGCTTTCTTTGCAGTTGTCCAACACGGCAATTCTTCATCAGATTAGACGAGACCAAGTGACAGACACGTGCCGAGCGAACAGCGTCTCTAGCAGGAAGCGCCGCGTGCTGACACCCAACGACCTCAAGCACCTGGTCGTGGACGAAGATCATGAAATGATTTATTGCTATGTTCCCAAAGTGGCCTGCACAAACTGGAAGAGAGTCATGATGGTTTTGACGGGAAGAGGCAAGTACAGCGATCCGATGGAAATCCCAGCCAATGAAGCCCACGTGTCTTCGAACCTGAAGACCCTCAACCAGTACAGCATCCCAGAGATCAACCACCGCTTGAAAAACTACATGAAGTTCCTCTTCGTTCGCGAGCCTTTCGAGAGACTGGTGTCAGCCTACAGGAACAAGTTCACCCAGAAGTACAACACTTCCTTCCACAAGCGGTATGGCACCAAAATCGTGAGGCGCCAGAGGAAAAACGCCACCCAGGAAGCGCTGCGTAAAGGCGATGACGTGAAGTTTGAAGAGTTTGTGGCGTATCTCATTGACCCGCACACCCAAAGAGAAGAGCCCTTCAACGAGCACTGGCAGACTGTGTACTCCCTCTGCCACCCTTGCCACATCCACTACGACCTCATAGGAAAATACGAAACGCTCGAAGAGGATTCAAACTACATTCTCCAGCTGGCGGGAGTAGGCAACTACCTGAAGTTCCCCACCTATGCAAAGTCTACGAGAACTACTGATGAAATGACCACAGAGTTCTTCCAGAACATCAGCTCCGAGCACCAAACGCAGCTGTATGAAGTCTACAAACTTGATTTTTTAATGTTCAATTACTCAGTGCCAAGCTACCTGAAATTGGAATGAGGGATGGGTCGGGGGGACAGAGGGGAGAGAAAGCCTGTTTTATTTAAGATTTTTATTTGTCATAATAAATATGGAGAATGGGTTATTTTGTAAGTTAATTTTTTTTTTTTTTTGAATGATGCTGCGAGCAGCACAGTCAAAATTATTTAAATCAACTGTAAGAAAGGACAGCTCTCTTTGCAGGGTAACAGGATTGTGACGATCTAGCTGTAGAAATGAATAATACTGCTACACTGTTTAAAAAAATGTTAATTGTGTTTTGGTGAATTTCATTGATCTTGCATTCCTCCAATTCTAATTAATGTTATTTATACTTATTTAAAACATGGTCTCTTGGTAGGTGTCACTTCAGCAGCAGAAATAAGATAATATTTGGACCAAAGGAGTCTCTGGTTTTGTATTTTCCTCAGCTGAGCTTGCTTACAATATATTGTAATAATATTCTTCCATTAGCTATTGATGGAGGTAAATACGGGAATGGTTCTTGGTACCACATGCTTTGAGAAGAGTGGTGGAAATAATTTCTTCAGAAAGTGATATTGCACTTAAACATAGTAAAAAAAAATCTGTCTTTCTAGCCCTGAAAGGGAAAAGTAATACAGATTTTTATAGATTCATGATGATACCTAAAACCCGTGACTGAAAGAAATGTGAATGTATTCCTTGGGAAGATAAACCATGAACTTTTTGTAAGTCTGGACTTAATGATTTTGTCAAGGATAGGACCAGTCCCACTGTCACTTAATTTGAAGCCTGCCAGCCCAAATGAATACAGATTTGCAGATGGCCCATCAGAAAAAATCAGCATTTTGGAAGCAACTGCAGAGATTTTTGAATGCCTGAAGCAATTGGCATTGACCTAATTCATACCCAGGATGGGGCTGGGGGGAGCTCCATCCCCTGCAGGTTGTGCATCCCTAATTGGTCTTGAGAATGGCAACCAAAATTGGCTCAAAAAACACCAGTTACGATACGTTGCTATAAAGGATGTGGGCATGTAATTTGAAAAGTAAGAAAGTCATCTTGGTGTTGATCTCTGAGCACGCAGGCAATAAAAAGGGTCTCTCATCTCCCTATATGCCCGTTCCACGGCTTTTTGCTAGGGGGAATGGAAAGTAATCTTTTTTTAGTTGATGCCTAAATACTATCAACAGGGATGTTTCTAATTTCCAGTGGGTTAGTATTTCACCTAAGTCAGCTCTAGTGTGAGACCATGACCTTTTTATTTAAGGTGGACATCTCAGCGGTGTTTGGTTTGTGTATAACAGGTGGTTGGGATGGCAGATTGTACCAGGCATAGCACGCCGAGCGATTGTTTTGGGCAAGCAAGTGGTAATCACTTCGCGGCAAATAATAAATAATGAAAAATGAGATTTCAGTGGGGATCTGTTAGCAAGCTCGGTGAGCAGAAGTACAGGCTTCTCCAAATGTTTGCTTTAGCTTGCGGGACGCGGGGTGTACGGCCAAGCAGAACGGTCTGTAGCCACCCCAAGCTGGCAGCCAGCTGATGGGCAGAAGGAGGCAGAGGCTTAAGTCGAGGCACTTGTGGGAAGCTGAGATCTGTTTTCAAGTCACTGATTGATGGTTAAAATGAGGTTCCGACTTGCCTATATGTCAATCTTATGATCAAACCAAACCTTTCCAAAAATTAGTGAAGTTTTAAATAAGCTCAGCTGAAGGCAGAGCTGTTTTTCGCAGTATCAGAGTCAGATCCCAAAAATGTAATATTTTACAGTAGCCGCATTACATCCACCAAATTACGTTAGTCTCCAGGATACGTAAGTGCTTAAAGAAGAAAAATAGGTTCCATCTTATTTTATAAAAATAAGTCGCTGAATAAATCTCAGCGAAGAACAAATTAACATAACAAACAGCAGATAAAGTCCTTTCACAACTGGATTTGTTCTTAGCCAGGATTCAGGTCATTAGTTTTTTTTTTTATCGTACCCTACAAATAAATCTCTCATCTCTTCTCGCTCAGCCACATTTCTCATAACCCGAGTCCTATTTATAACGCGGAGCGCTGACCCAGCACAGAGCTGGCTACGCACCGCAGCTCTGAATGCCGGAGCGGTTGCTGATCGCTGGCTGGTGTTTTACTTGAAAGCAGTTTTGTCTCATTTGGAGCACTCAGCGCGGTTGCAAGTGCCTATCACAGTGTGCCCTGCCTTCCTTTTGTTCGTAGTTCAATAGTTACAGGTTTGTTAAAATATAAATTCTGTCTGAGGGTAGATTTCCCCTCTCCCTCCAGTATTTCCCACAAGCTGTTGGTTGTGCTTGTGTTGTCTTGTGTCCAACAGTGCTCATACTCCGGTCCAGTTTTCAGTTGGTTGTTAATCCCTCCAACAGATTGTGATGTGGATTTTTTCATTCAAGAAAAAAGTTGCTTCAGAAAGCAGATATTTTAAAAACAGAATGTGCTTCCCCCTTTCTTTTTTGTACTTTTTTTTTTTTTTTTTCTGTCATCACCACGTTTTCATCTGTTCTGAAATACCCTCTTTAGTTTCACTGCTTTGGAGACACAAAAACCTGATTTGACAGCTATGATAGAAAAGCTTTACGTGAAAAAGATGTTCGGGAGATCTAAGGGGTGAGCGCTGCTCAAGCTGAGATTTTTCACAGCAGCTTTGGGTTTGATTACCCAAATTCTGCCTCCCCACAGAGGGCTGCCCTCTGGGTGGGTGCTCGGCACTGAAATGGCTTTTATGTGGTCTTAAGCGGGTACTTAAAAGTCACTTGCTTTTTAAAAACCTCCGTCCCAAACTACTACAAACTGTCCATTTAGTGTGTTACATCTATTTTGGGGTGCTGTGAAGGGCCTGGGAACGATTTGTGTCATTAAAAGAACAGCTGACGTGCTGGGTATGATGGTGTCCTTCACGGTGAGCGTGAAGGCCTCACCAGGTCAGAGGAGAAAGAACCACAAATGTTTAAGGAATAGCTTTTTTTTTTTTTTCTTTTTTTGGTGTACTGGGTGTGGGGTTTTTTTGACTGAGCCAAAAAAAAATTTAAAAAATCTCTTTCCACTGTCCCCACGCAGGAAGATGTTCAGGGCTGTCCCTCCTCATCGCAGTGAGCTGGTGGCCACCACCTACAGTGCTGGGGGAGCCAGGGAACTGGGTTGTTTTTTACCCCATCTCTTCAGCAGGTTTCCCAGCAGGAGGAACAGGGCTGCTCTGCTCCCAAGCCCTGCCTCCCACCCGGCTTCATTTCTGCTGCGGCCACAGCTGGTCCCAGGAGACGAACAGGCAACACCTTGGCCACAGCAGAGTTCGAAATGCAGGTGCAGGCTGGGCAGCTGCTCTCTCGGAGGGATGTGTGTGAGCTGAGCCACGGTGAGCACAGGGCCCGCTGGGGAAGGTCCCACTCCGCACCTCTGCCCCAGCCCCTGCGGGGCCCGAGGAGCAGTGACTGCCACCTGTGACTGAGTAGCCAGAGCCTTCATCAGCACCCACGGCTCCTTACCCTGGGTGATACCCACAGCTGGGGGCTCCTTCCCACCTGGTGGCCCCAAGCACCTTAACCTGGAGCCCAGGCCCGATTCGGCCCATCTGAACGTGGTGGCGACTCCTGGGCGGCGGGAGGTCCCCCCAGACCTGACTCGGTCCGTGCTTCAGCCTCTTCGCAAACCGTGTCTGTTGTCACAGGAGTGTGCAAACTGCCTGAACCATGCGCCGCGTAAAGCGAGTGAAATCAGTAATCCACAAGCAGAAGTGCTTTTAGGAGTAAGTTGACCCCAGGTGTTTTAGGGTTTCACTGTAGTCTGCTGCACTTTTCAGGTACAAAAAGGGACTGTCCTTACTATTACTCTTGTTACAGAGAGTGTTATTTTCTTACATGCATGCACAATACAATGTGTACGAATAATTTAACATCGATGTGGGGTTGGATTTTTTTTTAACCTATTTGTATGCAGTAGAAGGCTTGTTGTAGAAAAGTATCTCCTCATACCTAAATATACTGTTAATAAAGAAAAAAGCTAAATTATACATTGCCAACACAAGTGTGAACTGCTCATGAATCTTTCCTTAAAAAAGCCATTCAAGCCTGATTATTTTTCTAAGTAACTTCAATTAAATTGGAGAAAGAAAGTTCCTCTCTGTGTGCTTTATTTCTGGCTCGTGCTTTCAGGGTGAATTTTTGAGGGTGGGTTTTTTTTTGTCTGCATAGCTTTGCTTTCTCACAAGGTTTAGTGTGGCAGGACAAGCCAAAGACTCGAAATACTGCTATGAGGCAGGAAACCTAAAGACATCTAACAACATCCCACTTGCTCCCAGCCAGCAAGGATGCGGGCTGCCGATTTAAGATCCATCGCATGCCCAGAAACTTCAAGCGACGGTGTTCTAGAGTCAGTCAGATGACATAAACTCCAGCTCTCTGATGAGTTTTAGGCCACGTACTTGCCTACCTTTGTAGAATTTTCTAACGCTGGCTTTGAGTTAAACATTTCCAGCAGGCCCCAAACATGTGTGGCCTTGTCCATGGTCTGCACTGAGACCACATCTAACCCCAAAGCACCAACTTCCAACTGGGCTTTGAAGACAACCTTGAGTAAGGAAATCAGCAGCATAAATTACACTTAGGAAAAGCACACATCTAGGCAATAACTGCTTGCCATTGGGACTGTGTTGCTGGAAGTGACCCTGGTGGTAAGCTGGGCCACCCTACTGCTGAAGGTTGGCCGTGGTTTTAGGTAGCCAAGGCTTCAATGTCTCTGGGGGTGGAGGGCTGAGAGCCCCTATGGGTGACCTGTTCCAGTGCCTTACAACCCTTCCAACAAAGATGTTTTTTCCCTAGTGGCCACTGTGAGACTCCTGACCTTCAATGTGTGTCCATCATCTGTCACTACTGGAGGAAGAGATAGGATTCATGTTCTTTGTAAGTCCCATGCAAGTAGCTGTAGAATCCTATTAGTTTCCCAGTTAGCTTTGTTGTCACCAGAATAAATACGGCCAGATTCCTCAAAGTGTCCTTTTTGGTTATGTGCTTTAGGTCACTGAATATCTTGGTAGCCCATCACTGTATCCTCTCCAGCATCTCAACGTCCTTCTTGAATTGGGGAGGGCACCAAAACTGGTTGCCATATTCTGGGTGCAGCACTGACAGTGACAGACTTTATTTCTGCCACCCCCAGTCTTCACAAGACACACATTATTCACAATGAGAGCAGAGGCAAACAGAAAGTAGGAAATCCACTGAGAAGTGTTGTAACACACGGTGGGGCGATGGCTATCTTTAGAGCCCAAGCACATTCCCACCTCAAACGCCCCACCACCCTGTGCTCCCTCATTAACAGGCAGAACAGCGGCACTGATTTCCTGAAATCACAGCCTGGCTGTGCGGCGTTAAGACAACAACCTTCGCATTTCAAAACATCGGTGATTTGTTTCCTCTACACTCTCGATCAGAGAGGGAGATAATTAAGAAGGTCTTGAGAAGGACTCGATTTAAGTGAGCGATCAGCCGGGCTCCAGCCCCTGCGCGGGTTGCTCTGCCTCCCTCGGCAGCTTGGCCAGGTGAGGATTCCATATGCTTCGAAGCGATGCAACCCTGTTCTGTCAGTACACAGGTCTAAGGAAGCCACCGCACTACCCTGAGAGAGGCCGTCAGCATCTGCATTCACAAAGATGAGCGTGGTGTCACACGGAAATGCGGGCCGGGAGATGGGCAGGACACGCCAGGGGACCCAGCCCAGGAATGAGAGGGAAGCAGCTGCAGAGTTCAGCCATAGACAGGGTGAGCTGGGGGGCTTTAGAGAGTTGATGTCGCATGCACACAAAAATGGAAAGTTCCATTTTGGGGATAATGGAGTAAGAAATGGTCTCTCTGCACAGCTTTCGGGCAAATTTCTTTGTTGCCTGTAGGACAGTGGAGAAAAGTCCAGTCCCTGATGCTGCCACAGAGGCTGGCAAAATGGGATTTGCCTCACTGGAAGGAAACATGAGGATTTGTCTTTTTGGCAATCCTTGCTTTTTCCATTAAATAATTACAAAATTTCTTCCCATTTGTACCCAGCATACAGACTCAGCCCCACGTCTGCTCACCGGTACAGACCACCAGCTACTGCTGCATGACAGGAGAGCTGGTGACTGCAGGACCATGGCACCCCCGGGCACTGGGGAGATGAGTATGGAGCACTGGGGGATGTGGCAAAGTGGCCAGATCAGTACTTAAAAGAAAGATGGTGCAGAATTTTAGCAGGGCCTGTTGTGGCAGAACAAGCGGTAATGGTTTCAAATTAGAAGAGGTTCACACTAGACAGGAGGAAGAAATTTTTTACACTGAGGGTGGTGAAACCCTGGCCCAGGTTTCCCAGAGAGGTGGTAGATGCCCCATCCCTGGAGACATTCCAGGCCAGGCTGGATGGGGCTCTGAGCAACCTGATCTGGTTGAAGATGTCCCTGCTCATTGCAGGGGGTTGGACTGGATGGGCTTTGAAGATCCCTTCCAACCCAAACTATTCTATGGTTCTATGATCCTACACAGCTGAGATGTCCTCTCACCTGGGCAAGTGAAAAGATCGCACAATAAGCCCAGCAGAGACGATGCAAAGTTTGAAGAAAGCCTGTCCTTGTGGTTGTAACGTTCTCCGTAGGGGCACAATCTCTGTCAACGCTTCCTAACCTTTGTTTAGACAAAAATACATTTAATTAAATTCTGTCATAATTATGAAAAGGTAAATAAATCCGAGAAGGTGGAAGGAAGAGAGGAAAAAAATTGATTGCAGCCAGCAGCAGAGGGAAAACCAGAGCCTATACTTTCTGACCAGCAGTGCCATGATTTTCTTGCTAGCTGTGTTACACATCATCACCTACAAGATTCCTGATGCCACAAGAAATATCTTGCTTTTCCAGTAACTACGTATTCCTGAAGGGAAAAAATATAGAAAATATTGTCACTCCTTTGTATGCTGTTAAATATATATTTTGCCAATATTTTAAGAATGTTACTGGCTTTGACATTGAAATCAATTCCTCTGTCTCTACTTTTTGAGTAAATGCGGACCTGAGAGAACATTTCTTTAGGTGTTTAGGAGTGTACGTCCTGTCACTATGCAACGAATGTACAGATTATTTTGGAAAATGAGACATTATTTTGAGTAAAATTGCATGGGTTTGAAAAATCTCATTTCAGTCAGAGTTTTTAATTAAAAAACAAACAACCAGCAAAGCTGTTTTCCTCAGTAAGAGAAAAATCAATCTGCAAGTTTATGCCCTCATTTCTGTTTTTTTTACGAATACATAAAGCTGTCAGGGTAACATACAGCTGAATAATAACACTTAAGCTATTAGGCTTCGTCTTATTCTAAAAACCAGAATTATACTGTGGCAATTCATGACTTTTTAGCTAGTAAGACATCTCCATGCTGTCAGTAGGTATTTCCAGCCATACATTAAGTCAAAGTGCAACCCACAACAGGCCTCAATTTCCTGTAAAAGCTTCTGCAAATACGTGGTTTGGGCACTGCCTAAGCCTTTCTTAGGCTCAATTTAGTCAGACTCATCTTAGCAGATAACTAGTTTTATGTTTAGAGTAGAGGTGCTGTGTTTTGTTTCATTTTGTTTTTTTAAAGCGATTGGTTGCTCCATTAATGTAATCAATCACTGCATATATTTTTAACCATTTTTGAACTGGAAAGACGTGGATGTGGTAAGAAAAGGCCAAATCAGAGCAAGCAGCTATGCTATGGAGAGGCAAGTACTGTTTGCAAAGGCGTGCAGGTAAATGCTGAGACACCCATTCAAGAAAAAAAAACCAAAATATTTTCCTTCCTGGTATTATAGCTATATGTGACTTATTAAGTCACTTATTATAGTTATATGTGCCTTCAGTTTTATGGAAAGACGTAAGAATTCAAGCTATTTTCTATTAATTTTACAATGCACTTTGCCATTTTATCGTAAAAATGTTACTGCTGTGTATGCAATACGATTTTACATGCTATATGCATCATTCCTACAGCAGATGCTTTTAAGCCTTACTTTTCCACTTAGGAAAATTTCAAAAATTAAATCCACAGTTACTTTTTTTTACAAAAAAGCCCTTGAAATCAACCATGCAAGGATTAGAAGGAGGAACAGCTGAGTGCAATTCAGGTGAGAAATTAAGTCTTTGTGAACTGCAGAAAAGGAATGGAAGACGGGAGGAAATTCAAGATGTGAAGCCTCGGTTTGCGGAGTCTCCTTGTGAGATACTGAGAATTAAATTAGAGGAAAGTGGTTAAGAACACAGCAAGGTGAGTAATCGTGCTTTGCTTATTGTAGCATGTTTCAGGTTACCTGGCAAGTCTTCGCCAGAACTATTGGAAGCTGATTAAAAACTCTAAATGACTCATGTGTAATGTTAATGAGTATTTCCATGCTGGGAAATGCAGGCGGAGTACATGGGCTCCATTCCCGTTCCTAGGCAAGGAGTTACACAGTTAGTCTGCACTGTCTGGATTCCGGTTGCATTTTTCACAAGTCTGAAGATGTCAGATGAAAAACATTTGGGTGAACACTTCTAAAATAAACCGGTTTCACGAATAAGACACTTGGTGCTTGGTTTTGAACAGCAGAGGCTCCATCCAAAGCCTTTAGGAACGGTGTGCCCTCCATACCTTAAACGTGGAGAAGGGCTGCAATCAGCCTTTTGCTCACGGGGCTGTCACAGTCCCTGTGATGGGTGTCACTGTTAACTCCTCCTTAATAATCAAATCACCAGGCAAAGTGAGCTTTTGAGGTGCACAGGGGTTTCCAGCTGGAGACAGAGACATCAGCTTTCCCTCTAGCAGGACATTTCAGTAGATGTTTTCAACCAGGTGCGCTCCTGCTTCTGAGTGAAATAACACACATTTTTTCCTTTGATGAAATAAAAGAGCCTCGGGATAATTAGCTAAAGAGGTGATGGTGATAAGTAACAGGTTCCTTCTGCATCAGAGATCTTGCTGATGTGATCTGGATATATGTCATGATGGAAGTTAAATGAATGCTGCTGCATTGCCAGATGCCTCTCCACCTTTTCGGAGGCCACCAGGGAGTGAAGCAGCATCCTAAGCCTGAGCATCCTTCTCCATCACTGACACGGTCCATCAGGAATAGCGTGGCCAGCAGAACTAGACAAGTGATTGTCCCCCTGTACTCGGCACTGGTGAGGCCGCACCTTGAATCCTGTGTTCAGTTTCGAGCCCCTCATCATAAGGAGGACATTGAGGTACTGAAAAGAGTTCAGAGGAGGGTTACAAAGCTGGCGAGGGGTCTGGAGCACAAGTCTGATGAGGAGCGGCTGAGGGAACTGGGGCTGTTCAGCCTGGAGAAAAGGAGGCTGAGGGGAGACCTTATCACTGTCTACAACTGCCTGAAAGGAGCTTGTAGCATGGAGGGTGTTGGTCTCTTCTCCCAAGTAGCAAGTGATAGGATGAGAGGACATGGCCTCAAGTTGCACCAGGGGAAATTTAGATATTAGGAAAAGGTTGTCAGGCAATGGAACAGGCTGCCCAGGGAAGTGGTGGAGTCACCATCCCTGGAGGTGTCTAAAATGCATCTATACAAGGTTCTTAGGGACATGGCTTAGTTCTAGAGTTAGGTTAGATTACGGTTGGACTCGATGATCCTGAGCATCTCCTCCAACTGAAATGATTCTATGGTTTCTAACAAGTGGCCATCAGAGTCTGCCATGCAGAGCAATGGTGGCTCCCTGTATTTTGAATTTTTTTATATGATGACAATTAAATCTGTTGTGGGCTGTTGACTAAGGATTCCAGGCCACGTCTCCCATTTCACAAGAGGAATTAAATTGATGTCAAGGCTATAACAAAGCTGGCTCTGCTCTACGGCCAGTGGCATCCCCCATAGCCCTGAGAAGGACGGACACAGGCCCCTCCTCACCTCACGGACAAACAGGGCTGGTCACCAACCTGGCACAGCTGCACTGGACACCGCAGCCTCCCTACACCTGATCCTGAGGGCTCGTCTTGGAAAAGGGACTCCAGAACATCTAGGGCAGGGAGTAGTTACATTTATACAGTCCTAAAATTACATTCGGCCCTTTGAAGGCAACCGCGAGGCTGATGTGGCCCCCGGTGACCATGAGTTTGACAGCCCTGATCTAGGGGCTTTCAGGGGCTGCCTGCAGACAGGAGACAGCTGCCCTCAGGGCTCACAGAGGACACACGGATCTCGCCTTGTCCACAGAGCTGTAAGCCAGACCCTTCTAAAAACCGCAGAAACAGGAAAAAATATATCTCCTCTTACGTGTGGCAGGAGATTTCTATATAGGTATGAACAAGACTAAATGGATTACATGGTTTGGTCCTTATCTAGCAGGAGACTTGACTGTGAACATGTGTGAGGGATACACACGGTCACGACACGGCCAAGGTAGCAGGGTCTCTGCAGGTATGCTGGGGCTCTGAAAAAAATCACGTAACTAAAAATGAGCTTCCGCTGAACACCTCACTTCCATAATACGCCAGAAAACTGGGTGCAATGTTGTTAGAGGTGGACGAGAACCAACAATCTGAAAGATGAACAGTTACTGGTTTTGTCTCATGAATACACGTTGTGAGAGGCTTCTTACGGTAATAGGAGATTTTTCTGCTTCTTGTAATGAGTCCTAAAAGCGTTCAGGTTTGTTTCTCTTAGTGTCAGTCCGAAAGCTTTATATATTCCAGAGGTATGTATACATTAATCAGAGCTTTAAGTGCAGCTTCTCTATCTATTAAACATTTATGTAATGCAATAATCTCAAGACGGAAGGACTTTAAAATATTTACAGATGTTAATAAATGTTTAAAATGCAATTTTTGTAGCAAACAGCAGGACTGGACTCCCTTTGAACGGATGGACATTTCTGCATCTTCTTGTCTTTCTAGTGAGACTTGAAAATAAGGAACACATGGATTGCAGAGGTATCTTCTGCAAGTCCCCATCCCATTTGAAGTCAACGGGTTCAAGGAGAAACCAAGCACATGGTTGAGACACCTTGCATGGGGCAGAGGGAAGGCCCACGGAGCAGGGCGGGGAGCTCCGTACATACCTTTGGGTGGGTTAGAGGAATTGTTGCATGAACAGTGCTTCTTTCCTGATTTTCAGCCGAGCCTTCCCATCTACCAGCAACCCCGTGGGTGTCTCGGTGCCAGCTGTTCCAGCTGTAGAGCTGTCTGAGGGGAAGAACCCTGCAGGGCCAGCACTGCGTATTAGGCACAGTGCCAATCCTATATAGTGCCATATTCTTTTTAATGCCAAGACTATATAGTCAGGCTTTGCTCACGGCAAGGGATTTAGTTCTCTCCAAGGGCTGAACGTAGCCATAGCTCATGTCAGTCTCATGCACAGAGCGCGTCACCAGACGTGTTGTCTAACAGAGCTGGGCTTCATGCTCTTTGGCATGGTAACCTTACAGTGGTTTCAAAAAGGCTTTAAAAAAATCAATCCGCTTTCTAATGTGGGAGCAGAGGCAAGGCCAGCGGGAAATGAAACCCAGGAATGAGCGTGTCTCTTTGTATCCGAATTCGCAGCATTTCAGATCTTCCATTTTGCACAAATGTCATGCAGGTTTTCTAAGGGCTTTTTTCAAAGGCCCTAATGTCTTCTGTTACAGAGGAGACCACAGTTTCCACACATACGTGACAGACTCACACTACCATAGTACTTGGCGCCCTAAATGGTTTGGCTCTAAAGATGCACCAACAGCAATCTCAAAGCATTAAGCTGAAATGAATGAAACAGAGAGGAGTGAGCAGCCAGTCTTCCTGTATCAGATAAATACAGATCTTGCTTACATCTCAAATCATCTCCACATCTGTCCACAAATTCAGACGATCTGGGCACCTGAGCTGATCTCAGTTACCTAACGTGGCCAAACCTAATGAGCTAACTTCTCTTGTGACAATGCTCCAAGCTCCAGAGATACTTTTCTATTATAGGTGAAAGCTACCATTCATCTCCCTAGAACTAGATTTTATCAGACATGTCAAAGTTTTCCTATGTAATGAGTAAAAATTGGTTCAGTCTTCAAAACAATTGAGATGATGCATGTTCTAATATTACTCAAGAATCTTGGATACTATAAGAGAATAAAATAGTTGGTTGTGTCAACACAGGAGGAAACAGCTGCTTCAAAAGCAAATGGGGAAAAAAGGGGCTTGGGATGATCTACAGCTAACCATAGCATGAGGATTCACGGGGAAGTAGTCTAATGGATGATTGCGTCCCAAGTATAAAACAGGTATTATTGCCCCTACCTTTTGGGAAACCATTTAGAATGCCAATTTTATTAAAATGCTGCTCTACTGTAGACACGGCATGGCAACAACTTTGTTAATGAAAACCAGGAGATGACAGAAAAAAATAGTAAACAGACAAAATCCTTTTTAGATCCTGGGCATAGTAAAACTCAGAATGTAAATCTGAGAACTTACAGATATTAAATCTTGAGTAACAATTCAGAAGTCAATTATTCCTGAAGATGTCTGCCATATAATTCATTCAGGACCCTATTTCACTCGCAAAAAGCAGACTTAAAATTATTCAAGGAAAGCATTTCCTTGACCTCTCAAGACTTCTAGCAACTCTTGAAGAGGAAACAATCTCCCAAAAGAGCAAGCTGAAGAATGCTAAGTAAAGGAAGAAGCACATTTCAAGTATAGTTTGAACTGAGAAATAAAAATATACATAGAGCACAGAGAAACAAAAATACAGACAGAGCACAGGATGAACTATCCTGCATATTAAATAAACAACTGGCAGGACTTGAAATCAAATTGTTTCAAGCTGCAGAGAAAGCAAAGCCCACCCAGCCCTGCCAGTGCTGAATGACTAAGGGGTACAAGGCTGCTCCTGGAATAAGGCAGTCTTGTATATTTACTAAACATGTTGGTTCTTAGCTTTAATGGTGAATTATTCATGTTTTGTTAATATCAGATTCCCGTGCACAGCATGCATGATGATCATGTTTTCACTGAATTTAACAGGAAGACTTTCCTTTATGACTATCGCAATGAGGCTTTAATGACAAACTCACCTCTTCACTAGTTCTTCCTTCCCACTGTTATATGCAGAAAGCTGTTTTTTTAGCTGAACAACAGACTGACTCGATTAGCAATGGATTAGAGAACACAGTTAAAACAATGTATTGTATCACAGAAAACCTAGTCAAAAGAAAAGAAAAATCCTACCATGAGACTTCACATTGCTTGCAGTCCCTTCGGTACTGTTTTCAAACATCATCTTACCCTTTTTAAAGCAGGTTATAATTCAATTATCATTGCCATTTTCTGCACCTCTAAAGAGACTGTCTCCTTTGCAGTAGCAATTTTGCCATTATAATAACAATAAGGATTTTCAAACACTTCATTTCATAGAGTGCTTTTACTACTGTTTCCCCATGTGTGTATCCTGGGTTATTCTTGGACTTAAGAGAGCTTTTCGTGATGCTCAGAACACAAGTGAAACAGGAAATCCATTAAAAAGATGATAGGTCTTATTTTAAGTCCTGGTTCTGCAAACTATTCTGCATTTATAAAGCCTTAATCCTCGTGCTGTTTTAATCTTTGTATAAGAAAAGTCTAATTTAGTTGGCAAACTGTAAAAAGAAGTGAAATTAATTTGCTGCTCACCAGTTTTTCATCAGCATTATAAGAGCCCCAATGAAATTAATATATTACATGTGGAAGAGGATATTGCAGACTTAAACATCACAGATTAAGGCAAGATGTACAGTGATGCTATAAAAGTCAAAATATTGATCTAAATCTGTTAAAAGAATACTCCCCTATATCAAACAGCATAATAAAGCTGTGGAACTGTTCTGCCTACATAATCATGCCAAAAATAAGCTGGAGTTATTCAGTAACTCACTAGAATGCAAAGACCATTTCAAAACATTACACAGATAAAGAAAATAAAACACCTACAGCATGAAATGCTTCTGACTCCAAATTTTAGAGCTGCATTTAGTTATAGTGTAACAAATTAAATTGTCCGCTTTCATGCATGCTCCTAGAATAATGGAGATGATCACAAAATCCTCCAGAATGGCAAACGATACATATTTTAAAGAGCCTGCCCCTACTTATATTTACCCTAGAGACACTTGTGTAGTAGAGGAATAAAAAGAGTAGACAGTAAGTATGGCCAAGGAAGAGCACAGCAAGAGTTACTCGGCACCAGGTAACAGATAGTAACTCGTAAACGCAAAGCAACCAGAGCTTCTGGCTGGTCTCGTTCATCAGCAGAATGGAAATGGTACAAGAAGTTGCAGGAGGAGCGATAAGAGGAGGTGAATGAGCCGATATGAGCAAGAGTCACATAAAAAAATGCTGCACGCTGACACGAAAGCAAACAGATGTCAATCAGCCATATCCCTAATTAGGTTAGAAATTATAAAGGAAGGTATGAAAGAATCTTTTCACAGGTGGAGGGGAGGAAAACACTTAGTTTTAACGTGAGGAATGATCATTTTATCTGCGAGATTATAAAATGTGTCTGCTTTGATAACAAGAGACAGAACAGCATCTCAGGATGTCCCTTTCAATTGTGCGCTTTGAGCAGTACGAAACCCACACAATTGGTCTCTAATAGAATTTTTTCTAACATTTCTTACAGACACACAGTGAAGTAATTGGCTATTACAGGGATATGTTTAAAAAAATCAAGTCGATGGAATACTGTGGAGAGGTTGACTTGAGTTAAAATTGGTTTAGGGAGTACAGCTTTCAAGCAGACAACGGATTCTCTGATGTCTCTTCCATGCCTTCCCCCATATTATCCTCACGTAGTGGAATAAAGTTTCCCCCAAGACTTGGTGGTAAGAGCTTTTTACCCGCGTAACAATAAGTAGCAGTTAGCAAACTCTGTAAGTTTTTAAAGTTCCCCTTCTGCATAGGAGTGAAACCCCTTCCCATATCATAGATTATTTACTTCTTGCTCTTCCAGGTGCCGAGGTTTTCCCAGCTTTATCCATGTCATACTTCTTCCCACTCTCAAACTCCTCTCTAACCACATCTTACTGAGAGCATTTCTTTTTTTCTCACTTCTGCCACTCCCCAAAGCATCTCTTTCTCCACATCTCCTCCAGCTCTTTTCAACATGAGTTACATTTTCCTTTCCTTCCTGAAAAACAACTTTGCCTGTGCCTTTTTATTCTTTTCTCCAAATAACTTCCTTCTGTTTGCTCCTGCCTCTCATAGCAAATGCTGTGTGAAAATTTGCGCCTCTTTCCTTCCCACAATATGGGTTTTGCTCACTCAACCGTGCACTGAACTTTCCTTCCCTTGAAGTACCAAATTTTCCCATTACGATTCTCCATCACTTATTGCTTCCATGCCCAGATTATTCCAGTCTGTCAACACATTTCCCCTTTTCAAATTTCACCACGTTTGTCCCACGTAACATTTCTTCTCCAGTTCCGCAATCTAAACACCCATTTGTCAGCAGACTGTACCGCAGTTGTTGCTTATTACTAGAGAAATATTTAATATACTAAGGATACTGGCACAGCTAAATGCTGCAACACCCTCGCGCATCAGATAAGCACAGATCACGAATATCTTAAGAAATTTTAATTTGTAAGAATCTTGCAATTCATTTAAAAACAACCTTAAAATCCAGTAACTCTGATGAGAAAAGTGCTTGAAATGGCATCTTGCTTGATTGGGATGGCAGTTCTATCAGAATAAAAAAATTTGCACCTACATCTGTACCAAAATTAAATAACCATTATTGTAAAAAAAAAAAAAAAAAGTTACATCTAGTCCATTTTAAACAATTTAATAGGAGTATTTACTGCAATGCTACATACAAGAAACTATTTTAAATAACATTAATACAAACTAAGAAAAGTCAGTGAACCTAAAGTTAGAAAGATTTCATCTTTCACATAATAAAAGACATAGTATATATGATTCATTCAAACAACTATATTATCATAACTGTAAGAAAAAGCTTAAATAAAAACGTTTAAACAAGGGAGCTAAAAGTCAGGCATCTAAATCCATGTTGTAGGCACTGCATAGCTGGTTTAATTTTCAGAATTGCAAACACTTTCAACTTCCACAGACTTTAAGGTGACTGACACCTATAGAATTCCCATTAACACTCATCCACATAATTAATTTAATACATCTGAGTAGGTCCTTCAAATTTAAAAGGAGGATTTATATGCATAAATCACATAACTAATGTTTACAGGATTACAATATATGCTGATATATGGATTTAGTTATCTAATGTAAGTCTCAAAATTTAAAACTTTCAATCACAACATTTAAAATATGAGTTGCTTATTTAATTATGCATGTAGAATGTATGCTATAGTCTTTAAAAACATATTCCGTGAGGAACCCTCACTAGATTTTAAAACAGACCTATTAGTACATTTTTTCAAAGTGGCAACCAGAGTCCTCATGATCAATTGTTTGATTTATTTGAAATATTATTTGAATATTTCAAGTATTATATGAAATACTGAGGTATACAAATAAGAGAAATAATTCAGAAGCTGTCATTTTCCTTATTGACCATATCACCTCCACAGTTTGAAAGCAGATACCCTGTCAGCAGAGATTTCTGCTTAGAAATGGATGACATAGATAACTCTGGAATTTTAGAAGTTTATGTAACTTCTTAAGTGCCTCAAAAGAAAACATAATCTTTTATATCCCAAGTTTTAATCAGGGATCAGTATTTACATTTTAATCAACACCTCTAAATACTTCATTAAAATCAGGATAGTGGCCATCACACGACCATTAATATCAGTCAGTTAAACATCTTTTCAGTTGCTAAATGAAAATGCACTTTCCAAATCAAGGAGTTTTAACCATTCATCCATTATTATTGATCAGGCCAGTGTCATATTATTTGCCTTTGCTATGTTCTTGTTGTAGTAAATCACAACAGCAAAATAATTCAATTGCTCTTTTTAGCACAAGGAAAAAGGACTCGGTCCTGCAGACACTTTACAAGTGTCTAATTTTAGAAATGCTGATGGTCATATCAGTATACAGAAAATAAAGCTCGTGACAAAATGTTTAGACGATCAGGGTTCAACTCACCAAAACAGTTATTATTGATATCAAGTCTGCAACGGTCAGAGAGCTACAGCACTGACATTGCGAGATAAGAACATATCATCAGCTAATCAGGTAATGTCTTTGAAACTGAATTCATCTGAGGCCTATTAACCACTCCTGTGTAAGATGAAAATATATACCCACTTTGTTCCATAGAGGAAAAGAAGGCAAGCCACTGATTGGGCCTTACCCTCTTCTTTAGCATCACTGAACGAGCAATTAGAGATTGTTCTGGTTTGCAACACAGGTAAGGAACTGTTCTTTTAAAAGACCAGATCTTTTAAAAATGTCTAACTTGATAAAGCACTGATCTGCCCTTCATTGTGTCTACTCAGATGTTTTCAACTAGCAGCAATCCAACTGTTTTCAGAGTAAAGGTCTCAAGTATCCTCCTAGTTCCATCCTATTTTTTAAAAATCAAACCAAACTAAAACTCATTAAGGCTGTTTTATATCCATGTCAACTTGATTTACTCATAACAAATGGAACAACCACTTTGAGGACCTTCAAGTGGAATGATTGGTCTTGTCAGTATTCCAGGAAGAGTCATTGCATCCATTGGAATAATTAGTCGCCGACATCACCATCTCTATCACCTATGAGCCACAGAAAATGGAAACCTACAGCTAGTAAGGCAGTTCCGAGCAGGTCTCCCAGAGCAGTAAGATAAGGGATAGAAAAACTATCAGGATCCTTTCCTTTTTTCCAGAAGTGGTGCACCATCCAGTCAGCAATCCATAGCAGAGTAAACACCTACGGAACATCAAACAACCAAAACTGGTATTACTATCACATAAGTTATATTGAAAGGAAGTCAACAGTCCTTAGTACTTTGCATTATTGTAAAAAACAGCTTTTGGAAAAGTACAAGTTATTAATGTGAATTAATTTCACACTAAAACTCCCCACAGTTAGAGACAAAACCTATCTTTAGCCAATCTCACTCAGTCTATCACACGCACAGGTAGAAGGAACACATTGAATCACTGACAGCCTTTTTCACCCAGTCTGTGCTTGAGGACTTCTGAAAATGGCAAGAAAAAGCAAAAACTCCAACCAAACGCATGACTGTGCTTCTCACACAAGACATCACTCTGCACAGCGAGAGCACACGTGGCGCTTCGAGATCATTGTGAACCTACTGATGTTGCCCCAGATGAAAACACTCGACTCAGGCGTGACTCTTGTTTTTACGGGTCTAGAATTGAGCTGAAATCAGACCTGATTTAAAGAACACCAGGTCAGATCAAGAACAGTTTCATCTGCTTTGTATGAAGTGCAAAAAATGGCCTAGAAGTGACTTTTATGCATGAAATACCAACTTCAGCCCTGCTGTAACAAGGCACACCTGCAATATATATTATGAAATTGTCACTCCAGGCTGAATTTGTCCCACAGTAAAAGATTTCATTCCCAACTGTGAACGTCTGAACATTTGAGAGGTTTGATCTTCATACCAAAGGTATGCATAATCATTAATCCAATTTTAGGGAAGAATTCTTTTAATGTTGCAGAGCTGTATGATAAGAGATCCTGGTTCAGTGGAATCATGTGGAGATGGCAAGAGATGAATGGAGAAAGGACCACTAACTGAGCTTCCATTTCTTCTTGTCTCTTCTAAGGAGCTGCTTAAGATGGAATAAACACTGCATTTTATGTATTTTTAGTTAATCAGATCTTCAGGAAGGGTGAACTTTAGACAGTTCCTACCATAATTCATTTTTTAATAGTCTGCTATGTACATTTAAAGGAATATGCAGTATCGAAAGGAGTAAAAGGAACAAAATTTACATTTTACTTAGTAAATGATCAATTTCTGGTATCAAAGGCACGTTTATAAATGCATGCAATCATTTACTGAAATACTGATGGTTGTAAGACACCTCTCCACAATACAAATACAGTAAAATTAATGTCATATTCAAAATTGTGTTGAAAAAGTTTCTCAATTAATCTTTGCTTTGCAAAAGTATATGTTAAAATACAAGCTGGAACTTCTAATCAAAAAAAAAAAAAGATAGGAGTATTTACTTAATGAAAAATGCATGGCTTATTTATATAAACATATCTTCTGAAAAGGGAACTCTGTAGTCTAAGCTAATTATGCAAGTCCTAGGTGTGCTGACTGGAATCCAAACAAATATATTTAAAACAGATGTTTTCTTTGGAAGACTATCAGATTCTTTGAGTCGGCTCCTTCTTCTGACAGAGACAAAAAGAGGCCTGTTTATAAAAGATACTATACATGAACGGCTCCTACAGGATGCACACAGAAGACTCGGTAGCGCCCCACACCAACAATAGTTCTGCACGTTCTATTAGAAGAACATTCGTTTCAAGAATAATTTATAATGCATTTCTACAACACAACCAATGAGACATGAGAGAGTCCTATTTCAATGACAGTATAGACTTTTGGCTCTTAAAAATCACGACACGAAAACCTTTAATTTGTCTATATATTTTCCACCCTAAAATAATTGACTTGGACTACTGTGAAAAATGGGTTGTTTGGAAATGAAGTTTTGTGAACCTTTCGAGATAATTAATTTGCTATATTAACTTCAGGATGCATAACACATAATGCAAATTATAACAAACTTGTCTTCTGCAAGTAATGGGAAAAAAGTTATAGCACATTATATTAACTGATGATTATAACACTATACAATAGCAGTTGGGACACAGTGCTTACAGAATAAGTTATGAGGCCGCAGTTCAGCAGCCGTTGTTTTGACAAATAATGCTACCATCATGCATCTGGATGGCTGGAAATTCACATTTAAGATTTATATAGATCAGTGTTTGGAAATGGTTGCTTATTTGGCCACAATAGTTGGTGTTGCAAGACAGAAGTCAATCAATGTGAGTTAAATCTTTAATGAGGTTTTTCTTATTATTAATGTTAAGACAGGACAATTGAAGTCATCAATGAACTGTTATTAAAAAAAAAAAAAAAAAAAAAAAAAAAAAAAAAAAAAATATAAAAAAAAAAAAAAAGCCCTACCTATGAGTTTGCTGAATTTTTGAAAGTAAGAAAGCCCTTGAATCTTTGAATTTAAAGTTATAAGAGAAGTCACTCACAAAGATCCAACAGTTATAAAGAAAAATAAAAAAAGATAAAAATAATACAAAAGACATTGTGAGACTTGTTACTTCAGTGGCACAATACTTCACATTTTCTGGGATTTATCAGTGACCTACATTTATTTCAGTAAAATCAGGCAGATGGCATAGCACTACAAATACTGTGTACTTCTGCTTCTGCTCTGCACTCATGCTATGAAGAAGAAAACCTTCCTGCTTCACATTGAAAACCAGCTGGTTTTGAGGGGAAAAAGAAAGGGATCGACATTCCGGAAAAGCCTAATAAGACAGCAGCATGAAATGCTGTAGGAAAGTGATAAGAAAAGCTTCTAAATATATGCAGAACTGTTGGAGATGATGTAGTATTTTTAAATTATTGACTATACAGAGGAAGGGAACTTTTTGCAAAAAAAGTGATGAGTAGTAGTAGAATTATGAAACAGAGCACTAGGAATTCTCCCAGACTCAGAATGAAATAACCCCAAGTTGTAAGAAAGATAAAAAGAACCTAAATATCTATATACGTACTAAGAAAAAGGAGACAGCCTACAGTCACTGATCAGAAGAAAAAAGAAAAACAGCCCAGAGCAAGGACTGGAAAAATACAGACAAAATTGCACTTGTTCTGATTTTTTAAAAAGACAATTATGCTAAGTTATTACTCTTCTGGAAAAAAAAAATACAATCAAAATTGAGGAAAATGAAACTAAAGACATCATCAGTTTTAGACTGTATTTCTAAAAAGACCTATCAGTCACATTGTCACAAAAGGCCCTCAGAAGACAAAAGCAGCAGAATACAGCAATAAGAATGAGAGGGAGAGAGAGAGGGAGGGAAGGAAGGAAAGAGCAAAGTCTTCATCAAACCCCAATAATGAAGATTCTGAAAATAAGGATTATAAGCACACATATCATTTTGTACAACAAAGGACAGAAATAGAGTAATTCTTGATATTGAACTTTCTGATTCAAATTATAAATATCAGATTGAAACCGAAATTGAATACGAATGTTTAAATAAGAGTGAGCCTCACTATTTAAAGCTTAAAAGTTAGGACTGCAAGCCTGCAAATGGGAACATTATACACTACAAAGCAGTTTTTTTCCTGTTTTCTTGGGCGCAAAATTTGCTTTTATTCTTTGCAGGTCTTTAGATACAAATGTTTAGCTAAAGAAAAGTTATTTTTGGTCTTTTGTATGTAGCAAGGACCCCTAAAAGCTACCTTCATTTTCTTATGTAGTTAATTTATCATGACTTCTGAATTAGTGAATCTCAACACCAGACTGGAAAGAGAAAGTTTAGGTTATATATTTTAAATGCTTTTTCACACAGGTGTTACCAAAATTCTACTGTAAGTTTAGTATGTAGAACCAAGGCCTTTTAGCAGTTTATTTAGCGTGCCTTAATTGGACAGGATATCCTGCATGTTGCTGGTACTGCTGATTCACCTTACATAGTTCCCATGTGAAGGTGTGTTATAAAATAGTTTAATTCTGTTACTTTAGACAGGAAACACAGATGCAAATAAACTGTGGTAACCTCTTTCAAAAGTATTTTAATTCTGCTTTGCTCTCAGACTTATATTGAAACAAAATTCACTTATAATGTAACCATTACAAGATCTGGTAACTACTGCATATGAACTATAAATCCACAAAATTCAAAAGTAAGGTTTCTTGTGAGTTTTTTGGTTGGTTGGCTTTTGTTTTGTTTTGTTTGTTTTGTTTTGTTTTTCTAATTATGAGTGGAAAAACCCCAATTAGGGATCTCTAAAAACTACTGTGTCCTGACTTTGACATCATTCTCACCAGATTTATGGTTTAGGTCCTCCAGTGGTTTTGACTCTTCATTAAGTTAAGCTTTAAATTATATATTACATTTCTCAGATTTTAAATGGCTTTTTATGTCTTCATATGAAAATAAGTAGTTACTCTAAAGCACTCATAATAGATTTACACTGAACTTACTTGCTGAATTTCCATTGTTCACAGCCAGAATTCTGTAGTCAGTGAACTCTCAGAGTAGGGTCTACATACATTTTTCAAAATAAATTTTTCTCCACTGTGTTCTCAGTTAGCATATCTGGTGTGTATCAATCACGTCCAGGGGAAAGTAGTCACTATTTCCTCCAAACGTATAGAGATTTCCACCATGTTTGGTTGCAAAGGAACCACTGAACAGCAAGTTCTTTCTGGCTGCTGTTGTTCGTGTTGTAGCTTAGTGGTATTAGCTACACTATGGTATCTAAGCACCCAGACAGCGTTACATGTATTTATGTAAGACTAAAACTCCATCTAGGTAAAAAGGAGGATACCATTTTAATTGAAGTTGTTTCTAAATCAATTTGATTCTATCAATGTAATTTCGTGGGAATGAACTTTTTTTTTTTTATTCCGTTGTTTAAATCCAAATTCTTCAGACTGTCTTCTTAATTTATTTGCAGTTTTGCCAGACACCCTGATTTGACCAAGACAGCCCTAATTTCAGGTTGTCAGATGTGTGAATGCAACCCAGACCCTTCAGTCTTCAGGTATGCTCAACCCGCACTAGCTGTAGCACAGCTCAGTGTGTCATGCTACACATTATACGTAAGCACTCTGAGCTCAGCCTTGTGGTGGCAAAAATGATCTGTCCCTGGTAATGCCTCATCAGGAGCTGGGTTTTGACCAGACGGCACCGTGCCTGGGGGTGAAAGAGCGGTCAATGCCCATGCTCAGATCTCAATGAATCTGGGAGGTCTGCTTCTCATGCTGCAGTGAGAAAGCGTTGAACAGGCAGAACTGTCCAGGTTTGGACCTTGGTTTCCATATTTCCTTGAATTGTGTAGTGTCCTTTGCAATTATATGCTCTGCATTTTGGAAATAACCTTTCCTAATAGGAAAAGCAGTATTTAAAATACATTGATATTTTCTCTACAAACACAACCTTCTTTATTTCTGTATAATGCACAGTATATCCTATGAGTTATTACTTCACATCGAAGAGGCCCATATCATCATTAGAATCCTCACACCAGTGAGAAATCTGAGCCATTTTTGATGTCAGCAGGTCATTATGAGCACTGCTGAATTCTTAGTTTTTTATTGCCCCAAAGAGCCCTGAAGCCCTGCAAAAAGTTACTTCACAGCAGCATCCATCCGACCTTCAGCGGATAAGAAGGACTGCATTTTGGAATTACTTATTTGCTTGGTAATAGCTCTGGGAATCTCCTATTGTTTGTTTATTCCCTGAGTCTTTAATGTAACTGTGTGCTCAGATTTGGTTTAGGAGGTGTGAAAATTCCTCAGAGGGCATTTTACTGGCTCAGCGAGAAGACGCAGAACAGAGGCCGCCTTTGAACGCCGAGAGCCCTGTGCCAGGAGCGATGGTTTGGCAATTCCAGCGCTGCTCGCGTTCTGCTGCAGGTTGACAAGACAGAGGATGAAACTTTGCCCCGTGCGCAGCCTCGTACAGTTGAAAAATACTCGTGCCTTTGTGAGGTATAAGAGGAGGACTGTTTGTCAATTAATATATTCTTTGTTGGTCAAACGCCAGATTGTAACTGTATGTAGCATACTGGTATGGGCTGGTGTGTGACTTGGTTTTGCAAAATTTTCCTCTTAAATAGAGGCCACTCACCAAATCCAAAACACATTTAAAAGCAATATGCTGCTTTTCCTTACTGCACATTGGCTCACCCAGATACTGCACACTGAATTATGTGAAGCACCCTACATACTTACAGAGCATAATATTTATTTTTAATTTTCCTCTGACGCTGCCATTCATAAACACAGAACAGACTCTTCACTACAGAGCTAATTCAGACCTTTTGAACTCAAGCCTAAAAGTTCTAGTTGAATTCAGATTAATACAAATATTTGTGCAGTTTTCTCCACCTTCATGAAAATATAATTGTGAAATCCTAGCCCCTCCAAAGTTAAAGGGAGTATTGCCTTGGATTTCAATAGAACTAATTGATAAATTTAATTGAAGAACATTTCAAGAATATGTATTTATTTAAAGAACAGAAACAACTGTACTATTAAAGGTAGGGAAATTAAAACAGAAGAAAATAAAACACTTCCTGGGTTTTCTTAAGTCTACAAACCCAGAACTGTCTTGTTCATAGAGAATGAGAATGCAGATCATAATATTGGCTATTCTTATTATTTAAGATATCTTAATATAATGATTTCTAGAAACAGCTACATAGTGAAACCGTACTTTGTTTCACTCCATAGTATGTTTTTGGTCAATAATAACTAAATCATACTATTGCTAATGCAAATCATGTGATATTAATGACTTTTCCTGTAAATATTTCAATTAAATGACATGCTGGGGAGAGAGTATCTAAGAACTGGTAGGCAGAAGACAGGAAAGAGCTGGTAGGCATGGGTGGTGAAAAAAACAAAAATCAAACAATGAAAGCATCAGAATTGGATGAAAAGGAAATTGAATACCTGACTGGAACTTCAGTAATACTGCCTAGAGCTTGCAATGCAAATAAATCCCATTTTATCACTTTAGGAGGAGGAATATTAAAGTTTACAGGCAATCTGAAAAAGCCTTGTTAAAATGCCAAATAGAATTCACATACATGTTACAAATTTCCTGTAGAGATAACGTGGAATAGCATTAACTGACAAAGGAAGAGAAATAAAAAAGTAATAATTAAAGTTTTTGTGTTAACATTTCTCTGATTCTTTCCAGCTTACTATAACATTCCAGTTCTACTCTTGTCATTTCCTGAACCCCTTCCTCTCCATTTTAAACAACTACAGAGCGGGACAATCAGAGATAATAAACAGATCTTGAAGTCAATTAAAAATCTATTTCAGTCCACTGTAAAATGTCATTAAACAATTTAACAATTCACAATAGTCACCTGGATTTTAAAGATAATAAATTCACTTTGTTGCTGCTGCTGGTTTTTAATTTAGCATTATTTTTTTTAAATAGTAGAAAAAAACGTAAATAGGTTGTGTATTGCCATAATCATTACTCAGCTGCTCTTTCTGCGCCCCCCCCAACATAAGCAAGGAACTGGAAAGGGCGTAGTAGTGATATCAAACCTCCTCAGACACAGGACTGACCATAATTAACTCCTACCTTTGGGAATCACTGTGTTTGATTAAATTGTCATCTACCACCTCAAACATAAAAGATCCAGCCTATGTATTTAATTGTAATTTTTGACATCCATTTTCATATGTCTTCCATGCAAAGTGAAAATTAATGCGAAGTCCAATACACTACAAAAAAGGCCTAGAATGCAGTTCTCTCAGTGCTCAAAAGACTGTTGACGGATTTGTTTTGTTGATAATTGAAATGACAACAATTAGCTGCGAGGTTTTTCAGTTTTACAGCAGAACTGTAAAAGGTCTCATTGCGAGGACAAAAATATAAAAGTACTCTGGAAGAATGAGATCAGCAGATGTTGGCTTATGCCAAAAGAAATGGCAGCTTGAAAACTGTTCTTTGCTACATCCAGGTGTATAGATGATGTCACAGAAAAAAAGGAAGAGGAACGAGTACAAATATTTTACTGTTTTCCTTTCTCAAGGAGAAACTTAAAAGCACACAAGGGAAGTAGGGAAGTACTTCAGGCCAACAGGTAAATAACATATCACAGAATCACAGAATCATATTCAAGATTTAAGGGTTAAAGCAAGCATCGTCTCTCTGAAAATTTTTATTCTGCTCTAATTAGAGGTATGCAAAACTACAATAATCACTACTAAGAAAATGCCAGAATAATTAAAATGGGGAAAAGAATCTATTAAATATTTTCAGAAGGTGTTAAGAAACACGGGGTTCTAAATGATAAATCTGTCAAGACCCACAAGAAGTTATAGTGTGCAATATTGTTACTCAGTTTCAAAGCAAATACATCCCAAACTGCCTGTTATGGCTAAAGACAAGGTAAAGAGGAAAATATAATCTATAAAAGGGAGTGGGAGAAAAAACCCACTGTATGTCTGCTTTATAGGTGAAAAAGCAAGAAAATCAGGTATGACTTTATGGACTGCAATGGAGATGCATGACTGCAAAACTGAATAATCAGACCCTGAATTTATACAAATCACCTTTACACACACGTATATGTGCTGGGTTTGGGTCTGAATTACTTTGTGATCTGAAAGGCCTGCCCTAATGCCTTAACCCGGTTTTCAGCTGAACTTCTGCATTTCTCATATCTTAACCTATCCTTGCTGCTGAAGAAAAGGTCTGTATCCTTAAACATATTGTGATTGCAGTTCTGTGAGCAGAAGTACCGTATGAATTCAAGTTGATTCCCATGTGAAATCTCTGAATTCCCCAACCTGTTTTTGTTAAGCTCATAAGAACTTAGTATCACTGAGAGAGACTTAGAAAAACTTAACTGAAAGGATTCAAAAGTTACTAGAAAGGACAGCCAGCCAGCCAGAACAGCATCATTTCCTCAGGAAAACACATTATAAAACAAACTATGAAACTACAAATATTACGTAAGAGGAAAATGAAAAGTAATGAAAACTTTTAGTATGACAGTCTGATTTGCAAAGTTAAGAACGTTAACAGTTATATTCTAACAAAAAAGTATGGAATTCTGATATGAAATAAGAATCGTAGCAGTTTTCAAAACCTGTATTTATTGAAATAGCTGTGTGATAAACACAGAAAGACAATTCAGAACATTAAAAATGATAATTTTTATTAAGGATTGACTGTTGGTGTTGTTTATATTCTAGAACTAAATTGGTCATATTTTTAGAAGTAGTATGTGTATTTAACTTATGGATATTTCAACCGTATTTTTATTACATAACACGAACAGTCAGTTTTTATTTTTAAGGTACAATAAAACATTATAATTAATTCAGCCAAGTTTTAGCTAAAAATTGGCTGTATATTTAAGAAAAACCTTTCATTTTGTATTACTGACTTCTCTAAGTAAAATTATTTCACCGTAAGACATTGATATTTCAAAAGGCATCTTTCAGTAACTGCCCTTGCTGGATGTGAACAGGCCACTAGGCAAGACCAGCCAAACTAATGTAATAATGTTTGACAATTAATGCAATTACAGTTTCTTGGACAGTGATCACTGTCAGACTAATTTCAACTTTATTAAATACTAAGAATGCACCAAGCAAGCCATAACATTCTCATCTACTGCATTTTTGCTATGTTAACTAGAATAGTAATGTGAACCACTTTAGGAGATTTCTTTGAGTTTTCCTTGACATATTCATTATTCATAAACGCTATTTTTCCTTCTCTAATAACTTACTTCAAAACTGTGCTGAAAGCCTGTGTTAACCCATAACCTCTTGTACTATTCAAGAGCTTTCAGAAGTCAAATAAAATATTCTTTTCTTCAAGAACTTGATTTTATACAAGCATTTTCAAGTTGTAATTGGTTCTTACCTGTAATAGAGCTGCAAACAAATATACGGCTATAAAGATAGGAGTTAAGGAAGTGTGGCCACTTTTCATTAAGTGGATAGTGTACAAGAAAATCAGGTGTCCAGGAATCACCAAAAGAAGCAGAACTTGGGCTGATTTGTTATTTACTCCTACAATAAAAAAATTTTAAAAATCAGTTAAGCTTTTCAATTACTATATCAGATTTTTATTCATTTTAATATAAAAAGCAATTTTGGAGTTCCACAGCATTGACTATTTTGGAACGTCAGGCATTAGTTTTTGCTAAAAGACTCCATAAGGGTTGTCACAGGGTGAAAAAAGCCACCTCTAGTGTCTGCCAGAAAAGTTAAGCAGGGACCCTCCACAAGACGGTGCAAACTATCTTATTTTGTTCTGTACTCATGTTAAATCATCGGCTTTTTTGGAGCTGCAGTGACCTCCTGAAGCCTTCCTAGGAAAGAAGATGTTATGGATACCATATCCAATACATCCTCAAAAGTACCTTATTTTTCAAAAAAGTAGTCACGTTTACCACTTCCTCATGTGCTCCAACTCATTTCATAAATATGAAAGTGTATTACATGCTGCTGAAACATCACATTTCACCACAGTTTATTTATTTATTAGGAGAGTGGGCAATACAGGAGAGGAACAAGCTGTGAAGCAAGAATCTAGAAAGAAAACGGCAAATGGGAAATGGAAAGCGGGGACTTGGCATAGTAATAACATTAGATATAAAGTTTGGTCCTAACAGGAGATTGGTTTGAACTTCTAAATGACAAAGGTTAGGAGCAGGTAAACCAGCTAAGGAAAGATGAAGGTTGAATTGCACACAAGAAGATCCATTTGCTGCCATTTCTCACTGGTGGTAAAGTCTGGCATACAGGGGGGAAATGAAGAAACGTGAGACAGTGGTTTTAATAATTAACCAGACTAATACATACCTGTACCATAATAGGTTCTGCACGGATAATAGCACCCCTTAGCTTCTTCTGGCAGCTCTCCAGGAATGCTGTGCAAATGGAGGTAGGTAGAAATTCTGCTAGCTTGAATAGCTACTAGATTACCACCGATACCTGAAATATAAAAAGGAACAAGCAGTAAATTTTCACCTATTTTTTTCCTCTAGTAGGCAGTATTTTTGTAAATTTACCAACTTCCCTATGTTTGCCACAGTCCCTTATACACAGAAGTCGAAAAGAGAAGCATCTTTAGAACGTATATTAGTTATAGGCAGGCTAACACCAAGCACTGAAATCAGTCATAAAACTTGGCCTACAATTTGGTGTATCACTGGATATTTGGAATATCCAAATTGGAAATCTGGATATTTGGAGAGCAATTTTAATTCATAAGTGCAAAAGATTCCTCCAAAAGGTTCAATCCAATGTTTTCTCATAGGGTAAGCTCCCTTTTATTGCTCCCTCTTCTTTGGAAATCCCTCTCAGAACAATAAAAGTACTACATAGTTGTAATAGCCACTGCTGGATTACCTTGCTAGGTCAGTATTGCTGGCAGATCTGCAAAGCGGAGGCCCTCACTACCACAAGCATAAATGCAGATTTCACACGCAGAATCATACTGGAAAAGATTTCAAGAGCTAATCTATCCATTCCCCTTTGCTACAGAGCAGGGTTAAGTATAATCTGGCACTCATAATTCAGGTTGAAAGGACAAGACAAATGTCTGAATAACTGATTTTTAAAAGAATGGCAATGACAGAGATTCTAACTTCTCTGTGACAACTGCTGATATACTTCCCATTAGGAAAAAAAAAAATAGATTTCTATCAAAAAATCACCCTAGGATGTGAAGCGAAATAGCTGGTATTGTTACAAGGCCACTGTCTATAATCTTTGAAAAATTGTGGAGATGGGGATATCCCTGACAATTGGAGGAGGGCAAATATCACATCCACCTTCAGCAAAGCATTTGGCAGTTTCCCACAGCTTCCTCCTAGACAAACTGGCCAGTTACAGACTGGGTGGGTAGCTTGTGAGACAAGTAGGAAATAGGCTAACAGGTCACTGTCAGAGGATGGCGACCAACGTTTTTCACTTGGGCTGGCAGCCTGTCACAGGTGAGGTCCCCCAGGGATTGATACTGGGCTCCACAGTGGCTGGGGAGCAGCCTTGCTGAAAGGCACATGGTGCTCCTGGTGGATGAGATGAACATGAGTCAGCCACGCAGTAACGAAGGTAAATCAGGTCCTGGGCTGCATCCATCTCTACTTGCAGAGATAGATATGTGATCGTCCGACTCAGTGCTTGTCAGGCCACACCTGGTGTACTGTGTCTAGTCCTGGTCCTCACAATTCAAGAAAGATGTGGACAGATCAGAGAAGGTCAAATGGAGGGCAATGAAGATTATGAAAGGGCTGAAGAATGTGCCCTATAATGAAAGACGGAAGGAGTAAGGTCTTTTAGTAAGGTCTTTTCTCTCTGGAGAAAATAAGGCTCATAGGAGATCTCATCATAGTTTTCCAGTACTTCAAGGGTGGCTACAAAGAGGACTGAGGTTCTCTCTTCACAAGGAGACACATGGAGAGGACAAGGGGCAATGGATACAAGTTGCACCAGAAGAGGCTTCATCTAATATAAGAAACAATTTTTTTAAAGTGAGAACAATCATTCACTGGAACAACCTCCTCAAGGACATGGTGGAGTTCCCACCACTGGAGTTTTTCAAGATGCAACTGGACAGGGTGCTAGATAATGCCATCTAGTCTCCCTTTCCCATGAAAGGTTGGGCCAGATGACCTTCTGAGGTCCCTTCCAACCTGGGCTATTCTATGAATTTTTACTTCAGTGAATAGAAAACAAAATCATCTGTTATATCTATATTACACAATGCAGTGGCACTAGCATACAATTCTCCTACTGCTTTTATACTCTAGAGTTGTCTACTTGCATATCAAGCATACGCTTTTTTTTCCCCAGATGTTTTACCTATCAATAGGCTGCTCTGAGAAGGCAGAAGTAGCACAGAACTTGCTCCCACTTCAGAAGGAGAAAGCCCTTGTTTATTGTAGTTGAACTGATTTGTTTATCTGATACTTAGGGCCTTGTTTGGTTGCAGAACAAATGTCCGTGGTCACCAGAACACACTATTTGCCAAATTCTTTTGAGGACTATGGGGTGGTTAGGACAAACATCTCGTATGGGGAACTCAAAGTTTTCCTGTCTCAGCACTTCCCAGACAATTAATGGCAGAGCCTAACAAAGGAATAGGACTTTTAAGCAAAAGGCTTCAAATATAAATAATGAAATAAGGTAGAAAAACCATGGAGTTGGCAGAAAGGACTGTTTATGAACCTTACCTGTATCTTCACTGTCAGGAGATACAGGGACAAAATATGAACTAACAAAAGGCTGAGTCACTCTTTGGAAAGAAAATTAAAATAACAGTAGCTTTTTCAGACAAACCACAGAATCAGAAACATAAGAAGGTATTTATATAACCTACAAAAGGGCTTTAAAAGATTAAAACCAATCTAAATAGGGTCTAATGTCTGTCTTTTGATTGAGAACAATAATTTTGATACTTCTGAAAGATGAGAATAAGGTATGGAAAGGGAGGCAAAGATAAAACTAAGGATCAATGCACTATATTTGGATGGGGATCGGATAATTTCTGTGACTGAATTATGAAAAAGCTGTTATGTAAAAATGCTTCTTAATAAAGCTACAAAGCTGGTGATGGTGCCATATGACTAGAAAATATGAAACAGTTTCTGCTTAAAAAGAGGGGATAAAAGCAACCTGGGTAATTACAAGCAGGCTAACATGGCAATAACTGATATATTCAAAACAATATTAAAAGAAAAAATTAGTAAATTCTTCTCTCTACCATCCACGTCTATTATAGCACTATTACAAGGAATAAAAGATAGAAGTAAATAGGCCTATTTTTCAAGGTATGCTTTGAGGTTTGTAGGACTGCAACCACAAACCACGTTGGCACAAAAAAAGCACAGATTTCGAGTATGTCCTAGGATGCATGCAATTTCCTCTTGTGACTGATAATTATCTGCTTCAACAAATTCAGGCAATCAGAAATATGATAGATGATCTGGACCTCTTTCCCTAATTAATAACAAGGGAAAATGAGTGCAAGAAAACAATTAAGGAAGATAGAAATCAGCCCATTTGAAATGGCAATTAAAAACCCGTCTGGACAATAGAGACATGGACAAGTCTGTGAAAGAAGGTATGAGATTGGTTGTCAGTCCTTTGATGGGTAGCTATTAATCATATTTTTTTTAAAACTTTCATAGCCATTGTTTAGAGAAACTATGTCCCAAGCCCTGTTGTGTGTGTAGATAACAAGAAAAATTACTGAAAAGTATTAAAAGTGATTCTAAAACAAACTGGGCAACCATGGGACACTGGTAAAAGGAGGTGATACCTAGTCTGCAAAGGAAGCTGACATGCCAACCGAAACAACCAGTGTGGAGCATGATTTCAAGAGATGTAATATTCTCTTTTCTATTTTAATCATAGCTAAGTTGAACACACACACACACACACACACACACACACACACACACACACAATCTATTTTAGCTAACTGGAAACGCAATATTCATATATTAAGCAAAATTATTTTAAATTTCATTTGGTCTGAGCCTCAATAATCTAATACCAGTGGCATATTTTTAACTCATAGAAGATAGGCAGGTATACAGAAGTGTAAAAAGCTTCTAGAATCCATACATTCCGCTCAGCCTGACCAGCTGACAATGTGTGGTGATGGACAGCAGCAGTCACACTTCTAGTTCTGTCCATTCATCTACCAATTCTTCCTTCTATTTATTTTTGAATGTTTAGGCCAATTTCAACCACATCGGACACAAGGATAAAGATACTACCTGCCTCCAAGCATGATTAACCAAGGTAACGTAAAGGAAACAGCGGCTGGGGAAATAAAGATTCAAACCCATGCCCTCAGTGAGATAAAAGCAGTAATACGAGCTGAGTAGGTAGCACCATAAGCATGCCACCCAGTCAGTCAGCACCTAGCTTAGAGCTAGGCATGATGCTGCTTACTCAGCCAGTAGTTCAGTGACACAGAAGAGGAATGATGATGTGGAAAGCAGATGGAGAAGTGAGAGGATGTTGCGAGCAGCAGGTATTGCAGGGATACAAGGCCGCAGGGAACACTGGGGGTCGAAAGGGCTACCTACTGCTCTGAAAACAAATCAGCACGGAATCAGGTTTCATTGTTCTGCTGGTCATAGAATGACTTGTATAAAGCTGTGCTTGCATTGAATGAATCACTTCAATATGTACAGAGATATTCTGCTTGTTTGGTAACAGCAGTTGCTGTCCCTGTGACATTAACTCAGCAGTATCAGATTAATCAGATCCCTGCAAGAAGCAGAAAACAGATAAAACTGCGTAGGTTGACAAGATGTCAATACACAGAATTGATAGCTTCTTGGTAGCTTCTGAATGCATAAAATGGTCATGTGCTCAGTAGCTGCTCATATTATGAAAATCTCTATAGACAGATAACATTAACATTTAAGTCAGATTTTTTTTTTCCTGGAAAACAGTATTGCAGTATCATAGCAAATACTTTATTATAAAGATTAACTTCGTTAGCTTCTTTTCATTCTCCTGAGAACTACAACACAAAGGGAAATTATTTCTTTCAAAACTAAAATCCTGCAACTGTTACTGCATTCCTCTCACAACAGCAGATGTGTTTAACTTTAGTATGAGAGTGCTACTCTGTCAATAAGCAGGAGAGACATTGTCTGCTAAACTGTGACGGATGTTATGCTGACTTACAACGTGAAAAGAAAATTGAAAACCTCATCATTTAATCGAGTCAGCTAAGGGCTAAGAAAGAATAAATACTTCTGAAAATTGTTATCACAGTTCTTTTTTGCCTAACAAGCACAGAAAACCAAAGTAGAGCCAAAACCATGTCATGTATTTGTAAATAGGCCTACGGGCATGATTCTATTAATCATTATCTGGAAAAAGGACTTTTTTCTAATAATAGAAGTAATCACGCTATTCTGAAAATCAGATTAAAAGTACTGCACATCAGTGCATCACAAAGAATATTTCAAAGCAAATCCGTGTCTCAACCCTCATTACAGGTATAAAAACAGAAGTTAAGGGAAGCTGGATGGGTGCTGCTGACACAGACTAGTCGGAGACCATCTAGTGTTCTGGGTAACACACTGGGCTGTTTTTTTTCCCCTAACATCTTATACTGCACGTTTTGATAAACAGGGTAATAACATTTTCCCAGGAAAACTGGGAGGAGTGGCTGATAAATCACTGTACTATGATTCAGAGGGTACTGGTTAGGCTGGAGAATTGGGTCGATAGGAATGTCCTGAAGTTCAACAAGAGGATACTCAAAGTCCTGCACCTGAGTGGGAACGGCCCAGGCTGGGAGGTGACCATCTGGAAAGCAGCTCTGCAGAAAAGGACCCGAAGGTCCTGGAGGACACAAGTTGGCCACGAACCTGCAATCCACCTCCACAGCAAAGAAGGCCAACAGCATCCTGGGCTACATTAGCAAAACATCACCAGCGAGCCAAGAGAGGTGATGCTTCCTCTGTACTCTGCACTGGTGAGGCCACATCTGGAGTAGCATGTCCATTTCTGAGCTCCCCAGTACAAGAAATGGACTTACTGGAGCAAGTCCAACACAGAGCCACAGAGACTGTAGCATCTTCTATATGAGGAGAGGCTGAGTACCGAGACTGTTCAGCCTGGAGAAGACTCAGGGAGATCTTATTACATTATACAAATACCTGAGGGGAGGGATGAAGGCAAGGGAGTCAGGCTCTTCTCATTAGTACCCACTGACAGGACAAGAAGCAATGAGAAAAAAGTTGGTACACAATATATTCCATCTGAATACAAGAAAAAAACCCAACAAACAAACACACTCTTTTTTACAGTGAGGGTGGAACACTAGAACAGGTTGCCCAAAGAGATTGCGAAGTCTCCATCTATGGAGATATTTAAAACTCTACTGGACACAGTACTGGATAATCTGCTCTAGTGGACGCTGCTCAAGCAGGGAGCCTCTTCCAACCTAAATGATTCTGTGATTTTATAAAAAAAATAAATGCAGCCACCTTTCCCTCCCAACTCTATTTCAGTTACATTTCAAATGGGCAGGGCAGACACTACTTACTGCTTTTGAAGAGCAGATGTATTGACTTAACCTTAGGAAAGGACTCTAAATTTTGAATCATGAGTAGACAAGGTAAATGTCTTCCTCACTGTCTTTCAGAAAACATCGGGAGCCCCTTGTTCAGGGTTTTAGTTTATCTGCAGAAGGCCAGGCCCACAGAATCAAAGTGTTCCAGAGCCAAAGTTCATTGTAGATGCAGCCCTCTAACCTATGTGTAAATGCTCCATGGGTAGAATTGGTATAAATTATGATGCAATCAAATAATACAACTACTATTCTTCCTCTCAGACCTCTAACTTAACACCACTAAGTATTGCCTAACTAAATATCACTTTGATAATTTGCTTTATCCTTAGCATATAATGAATACCTGATAGTCTTGCTTAATATGTACTATTCAAACCTTGAACTGAAGAGACTTACTAGCTTCCTTTCTGCTTTTCAGTGATACTTGTCACTATACATCTGAGTCCTTTACAAACATTATTGCATTTATTTTAAAAACATACCTGTGAAGTGATATTTGTGTACTCTCTGCAAAGAGCATTTTTCAGTTTTGGATGTCTAATGTAAAATATTTAAGTCCTTCTTTTTTTTCCAAAATGTTTTAGTATTTAAAGCAGACTCTCAACTATTTCATTTGTACCAATAAATGTTTAGTATTTCTATGGGTCAGTTCCAGAATTTCTAATAATGGATTCCAGAAAAAATAATTAAGTTATTACTAATTAATAAAAAAACTGATTTAAGGTTTTTGTTTAGCACCAGAGGAGAACTAGAGGATAGGTAAGAGCAATTTTCCAAAGCAGTATTCAGCTACCTTATTTATAAAGTCCCTCCATCTCCTGAAGGTTTTAATCTCATTCTTCCTTTTTTCTTTTTCTTATGTATATATATAAATTAAGAAAGGTTCCTCAAGAAAACCACCTACTGTGAAAGCACTGGGATAAGATAAAGCCTACATACTGAGCTTTAATGACCAGAGCCACAATGGTTAATAAGACTAATAAAGAACTGTTGCATGATGGGGCACACAAATAATTGTGTAGAAATGGCAAACTATATGCATATGAATTCATTGAGATTAAAGATTTTCAGCAATCCAGTTCTATGAAGAGAGATTAACCAGCGACAGAATACCATGTTGTTCCCAAGCACCTACAATATAACTTGTGCAATGGGACAAAAATAAATTAATACCCACATAAGAGGAGAATCAGGCCAACAAAATTCCCAGATTGATTTTTCTTGTAAATCTGTCAAGAGCAAGAATGCAAGAACATTCTCACTTTTCTGGACTCCAGCATACAATCCATAGTTCGAAATAGTCAGTTGTGTCAATTAGTCTTTCTGGAGCTGAACAACGACTGTTCTCTGATGTAATTTGTATTACAAAAACGAAATGAAAAGGAAGGAAAGGAATCCTGGTTACAATAGTGACCAAACACTCTAAAGTTTTGAATAATCAGATTATCTTTCAGAAAATTCAGGATCAATTTTTGCTCTGATCTCTCTATCACTACCTTCAAAAAAACAGGTTTTACACAAGTGAAATACTTTGAATAGAAGCCTAGCTTATCTAGGTACTTTTAAATGTTGGGTTTTTTCATCCACATTTCTTCTATCTCACTTTGCACTTTGTAGCATTTCTTCTAATACTTAAAAATGTTTGTGGGGGGAACAGTTGGAAATTACTAGCTTTTCTTCTAGGAATGTTTTGTAAGAGAAGTCTTTGAGACAATATTATATGTGCAAACTATTACATTTTAAAATGGAGTAGTTTATGTTTCATTTGGCTTATAAATGATTTCTTTCTCATGCCTAATTTAAAATCGTTCAATTATTGTTAATAAATGAAAATATTCTGGATATCATTTTGACATGAAAACTAATAATTAGTGAAATCTTGTAAAAAAACTTACAAGTAAGACATAAAAGAAAGAACACATGCTTCTGATAGCATAGAATATGCAGATTTACATGTACAGGCTAGCAACTAAAAAGTAGTAAAACTATCACCCAACAATGCATCAGAATTAAATATCCAGAATCAAGACACTCCTCCTTTTTCATGTCAAAATAAAGACTCAATTATAAAGTTCTCATACAGTATAGGTGCCTTCTGAGACTATCACATTCTTTCCAATTCAGGATGCAGAAAAATTAATTCACTGCCCAGCCAAATTGCTCTACTACCATACAGGTACATTAATGCTTTCCCTTGTAATTTACAGAGGCAAATTTCAGATGCTCAGCTGTCTGAGACAATGGTTGTCTTCCAACCCTGCACTTCTCTGTTGTGTGAAAGCTCAGAGTACAGCTATGCTATAAAAGATTAAAATATGCAAAGTTATTTTAAAATGCAGGAATGGTTTCTGGGTATTTTCTTTCCATATTCTCCAAAGCACACAATTTACAGTGAAAGTTCTCTGAAAAACCTGAAAGTTTGTCATTCAATTTATCCTACTAATAGATAAAAAAGGTATGGTTTGGGGAATATATGATGTAAGTTTAACTTACGTCTCCCAGACAACAGACATTCAGTAAGTTTTGTGTTAGGTTTTCTCATACGAGTTTCTCATATTCCTTGATCTACATTTATTCCCTCCAGATTTCAAATAATCTCACAATATGTACAGCCAAAGAGTAAAAAATACTACAACTGTTTTATGTTACCCTTAAAGAGTATTGCTTCAAACCATCTGTAAAGGCGAATTTTTCTACATAAAGCCTGCAAAGCGTTTCTGATTTTCAGATGTTTTCAGAATTGATTTGCAGAACCTTCATTCTACAAAATGCATAAAAATGGGGAAAGGTCTACCAACATGTTTGTTATTATGCAGTAATTGCCGAAATGCAAATACTTAGAAGATATCTCACAATATTTTGTTTAAGCATACATCAAAAATGTAAAGGAAAATGGCTCTATCTGGTAACTGCACCTTAGTTCATTTCAGCTGCACATTCAGAAGCATGTAATTGTTTCAGGCATTATCTTTTTTCTGCACAAAAGGAACTCAGTTACTTGCAAATTGCAGTTTCTGAGCCAAATTCAACATGCTGTGATGCTGTAAGAAGATTTGCAAATTTTATCCATCTCATCCATTAGAAAACATAAAGATCAACTTGATTATCTAGGCTGAAGCGCAGCCACACTTAGGCCTAGTTATTTTATTCAGAACTTCAGTACATCAAACACAGACATCTAAATCTCAGGTAGTTTGTAAGTACCACAATGGCTGAAACCAGAAAATGATTTATTTATTTTTAAAATCATAGTTACAATTTAACCAAACCAACCATAGAATTAAAAATAATTATTCATCTCAAGAGATGTATTTAACAGGGGAAAAATGGAAAAGCAGTTGTGAAAGACTTCTGGCCACCAGCAGTAAAGCTGACTATAAATGCCTGTCTGCTTAAGAACTGTTCTAATGTTCTTGGCAAATACTTGCAGTTCTTGTTAATAGGGGTAGGAACCTTTGAGGCTGCTTAAATTCCAGACCAATGTTTCTTAAACCAAAAGATTTACAGCTCCACACTGTAACACATATGATGCAAGTAACTTGTATCTAAGAACATGCAAACCATCTCAGCAGGACCAGGTTGAAAGCTACTTACTGGCACGTGCAAGAAGCCTGATACCTCACAACATTGCAGCGCATACTGCTCAGGATTTCGAGATATGGCAGCTGGCACTGAAGAAAAACAGCGACAGCTTGAAATCCTGGACAAATTTACACTCCTCAAAGTTTGGCTGGATGTAATCCCAATAGGTTACAATATTTCTTTCATGTTTCACCGCTTTCTTTCACATTTCCTGTGTCATAGGAGCAACAAACTTTAAGGTAAGTGAAAGGAAAAAGTATCTGAAAATTGTTTTCAGGGGAAAACCCTCAACTCCTTTCGCTACTTAGGCTTACATTGAGTATTCCAAGGCCTGGAAAGCACTTGAAGAGAAAGCTTTCTGCAACAGTAATATTTAAAAAGCCATCTGTTAAGTGGTCTAGCACACCTTTTATGTCAGTAAATGAATGTCAACAGACAGACTTTTTTAACTGAAAGATTTCCTAAACTCCAGTTTACTACACTACACTGACTAGGCAATATCAAAAGGTGCCAGCGGAATTATGGAACTCAGGAGAGGCTAATCTAACAGCAACCAAAAAAATCACCTGCCTACAATTTCCTTTTTCAGGAGGTGTACCATAAACCAAGCACACTCTGCATCCTCTACCCAGAACATATTTTCTTTATATTTTCCAATATAAATGCCTCTATTCTTAGAATTGTGAGGGCTGGGGGTGGCGGAGGGGAGGTTAGCACACACCCATACAGCACTTACACATTACTTTGCTCTTTTGTGGATGAGGGAACACCAGAATTCCTTAGTGCTTCTGTTGTGCCCAAGTGGTGGCACAAAAGCAGCATTGCTGTTGCATATGATGCAAGTAACTTCTTACTTCAAGACTTAACTTCACCTTACATTGCAAGACTCTAGTCTTGGCTTATGACGTTTGTTGTAAGCTTGATGTTGACTCCAAAATGGAGCTTGGTGTGAGGTTTCTCACAATGTAGAGTTCAAGTTTGGGATAACAGCAAAAGTCTTGAAAATATAGACACGGGACTATAAACAACTTGCTGACGGTCCACCACTAGTCTCTGGAAACGTTTAAACTTTGAGAGCTAGGAGAAGAGTGCTTTGCACATAAAAGAAAAGAAGGAGCTCAGCAGGAAAAATCCAGGTGAACAATGGAGTAAGGGACCTGCTGTGGCTTGGAAAATAATAGTAGTCCAGGGGGCAGATGACAAAGGCTAAGAACAGTCTAGAAATAGCGAACTTCTTATGAAAAAGCAACATTTTGAATGTGAATGGTAGGATCACCACAGGAGTCATCACCACAGGACCACTGTGGGACTGTCACAGTGACAAGTGTGCCTCCTGCTGAACTTGCCTTCTTGAAGGACTCTTTCCCTGCCTGCTCCAATAGCCCCAGCTTTCCCTTTCTCCCACCTGCCTAATTCTTCAAGCAGCTTTTAACCTGCCAGCTAATCATCCAGGGCTATGTATAATTTTTGGGTAGTTCTTTTCCTCTAAAGATAGTTCAAAAGAATGTATGCACATTCCTTTAATTTCATTGATAAAATTATGAAAAAAGAAAATAAGAAACAAAGGACTATATTTCCCCTTTTCTCTAGAGGCATGTTTACAGTAAGATGCCATTCTTAGCAATTAAAATTATTAACTTAAGTCAAATCATTAGGTAAAAATGTTAAAAAGGTAAAATGTCAACACGTGGGCAATCCAGGTTTTACAGCCAATTTCTGTGAAAGAAAATGACCTTGAATAGGACGCACAGTTCCACTTACAAGAGCAGTCCGTAACTGCTACAAGGTAAAAGACCGTCATAATTGCAACATCTGGAAGGAGCAAGAGGCCTTGAGAAAGGTGTGTATCCATGAGACCTGTATCCATTGCAGGTAGCAAGTCTAGAAGAAGATTCTCTATAGAGAATAAGTGAGTCTATAGAGAAAATCCAGAAGTACTGTACTGGAGTGGAAATAGAAGCCTATGGGGAAACAGTAAGAAACAGTCACCAGACAGCTGTTTGTTTTTGTAATCAAGGGATGTCATCTAGGAAAGCAGGGTCACTGGTAAGAGTAGTGGTTTGAGTACACCTGCCTAAAACCAAAAAACAATCCTCTTTTCTTAGACAGCAATTCTAGGGGGTTAGCAAAAAGGACTATTACAAGCAAAATTACAGATGTAAAGCAGAAAAAAGTTGATGATCAACACGTCTGCCCTTCTCTTCAGGTGTCTGGAAATCAAAATGGAAACACACAAAAGGTAGTTGCAAGTACTTGCAATTTCAATTTGATATAAAGGCAAGGCACAGGTAAAGAAGCATAAATGCTGAAGTGTAAAAATTACAGTTAGCAAGGAACACAAGTAACAACACAGAAATGCTTCATGTTAAAAGAAGAAAGGAAATGTAGGACCTTATTGGGAAAGAAGAACAAACACCATGCTCTATGGAAGATTGAAATACTGAGTTCCTTTTGTCTACTGCCTTCATAAAAATGGTGATATCTGATCACAAACTGATGTGTATTAAGTCTATAGGGCCTGAGGGTAAGTTAAATTTAGTGCATCCTTAGAGAGCTAGATGAACAATCCATGAATTATCAGTGATCATTTTTGCAAACTGATTATCTCGGAGGTTTAGAGAATACCATAGGGCTGTAATGGGGAAACAAGAAAATACATCTTTAAAAAGGGCCAAAAAGGATGACCCAGGGAGTCTATATATCAGTGAAATTTATATTTCTACATATGTGTTAGAACAAACTATTAAAAAGGCAATTTATAAGCATCTAGAAGATATGAAAGCTGTAAAACAAGAGCTAACACGAATTTGCCAAGAACATGCTTCTGGCGAAACAAAATTATTTCCTCCTCTAACTGAACAGCTTGCCTAATGGTCGTAGCAATAGATATACTAACTCACAACTGTAGTAAAGCTTATCAAAACGTTCCGGTGCTATCTCATGCTACATTTCCATTAGCAACCTCTGGAAAAATGAATTATATCAGGGTGACGTGGTTCAAAACTAAAATTCAGTGTCCGTATTAACATTTTATTGTCAAGGCAGAAAACAAGTGGTCACAATTCATCTAACTGAAAGCTTAGAAAACAGTATAGAATATACCCATATGGAATTTACAAAGGCCAAGCACTTTGTAAGCCAGAAATTATAAGTCAGAATCATCTTGGTAACTGGAGAAATGGTTTAAAAATCAACAATGCGTAAAAGCGCAAAATAATGTAAGAAATCAAAAGGAAAAATACAAAAGAGGAAAAGAAAAGCTAGGCAGCAGTACAGTGGAAACAGATCTGGTGGTTATAATTAGTGTAAACTAAATACATATCAACTCTGTGATACTATAGGGAAAAAAATGCATTTTCAAACTGCATCAGTCTAATTAGATAGTAACTGTTCTTACAAAATTTGCCTTGTTATCGTTAGAGGACGGAACACTTAAGGAACAAATTTTCATGAATACATCCTTACACACCCAGAAAGTGCATACTAGCCACGGAAAACAACATGCATTGTTCTTGAGAAATCTACTTACTTGCCTGTAGCATCCCTGTTATTTCTTATATCTATGTACATTACATGTAAATAGTAAATTGCAGTTTTAAAAATTTGGTTTTGGATGCTCATAAGAAAATCCTTTGAAATAAAACTTTATCTACATTTTCCTCAGCGATAATCATGTCAATGTAATAGTTGATAATTTAATATTTTAATATACTACTTTACACTTACAGTTTCTTAATGCATACTTCAGGTTCCTACTCATGTTCCCTCTCATGTTTTAATGGTTGTAGTAAATAAGATCAGAAAGCACTACTTAGGTGTTCAAGTAAGCAATGGTTGACAGCAAAATCAAAACTTGAAATTAATAAACCAGATACTAATTAGCATAACAGAAAATTACAGGAATAGACTTTTCTTAAACTAAGGTGTATCAATTGATACGTAGTAACACATAATCCTGTCGGTCTTACCATTAATTACTGGGGTATAAACAACAATTCCAACTAAGTTAGGATCAGATACAGTTGTGTCCAGAATAAGGCCACCAATACTGAAAAACAAAGTACAATATTTAGAATAAGGCAGTTACATTAATTAGTATTTCAAAACCTTTTTAGCAATCTGTCTTAGAACACCTTCAAGCCACGGTTTTCTTCTCAATTCATCTTCCCCGCCGGCATTACCTTGTTCTCAGCTACAGAATAACATTGCTATAGTTCTTTATATATTAAAAATTACTTATTGTATATCCTGTTTCCCTGAAAATAAGACCTACCCTGGAAATAAGCCCTAGCATGATTTTTCATTATTTTTGAGGATGCTCAAAATATAAGCCCTACTCAGAAAACAACCTCTAGTTACAGTTAATTAAAAAGTCAATTTAAATAGTGCCGAGGTAGCTATACATGTAAAAAATAATACATTTTAGAGCAAAAATTAATATAAGACCCTGTCTTATTTTCAGGGAAACACAGTAACAACGACCATAGAATTTCAGCCAATCACTCCACTTTTAAGATTCATGGTTTTCACTTGACTAAACAATCTCTTAGACCTGTGTGTAATCTTGGCTGGAAACTGTGGGAGATGAACAGCTCAGCATTTCTTTCATTTGATCCAGCAGGATTCTGCTCAGTCCTTGCCACAGGCTACTGCTGCCTCCTCGCCTCCTTCCCACCTGGGACTTAACTTTGTAACTGCCTCATTTTGAGAAGATTAAAGTTGATTCACGCTCTACATTCTAGAGGCTCCTTAAATGTTTCTTTTAAGTACAATCAGGTGTTAAATAAGATATATAGAGGTATAGGGTGACTATCACGCTGAAGCAAGACAAATAGACTCACCTGCTTATAACCATAGCGGTTATAACAGGCTCCCATCCTGAATGGAGAACAGTTCTGGTAGCTGGGTGTTTGGCAGCTATGACAATCCCCATCGGAGTCAGAGCCAAAAAAAAGGCACCAACCAAAGGAGATACATAGTAATACGTCTCTAAAATAATAATATAGAAAAACAAAACTGTTTTACTTTCAAGACATTCCTAGAAGTTTTTCTTAATTTAGAACTCTAAATTATAATCAACATCATGCAACTGAGGAATTTAAAGTCTTTATCACTACTGTACCTAAAGTTTTAACTACATCACTAAACAACATGGTTAACTTCTGCCAGCTGTGATCACTGTCTCCCATCTTCTCAAGGACAGAACTATCTGTGCAAAGTAGGAATTTTGAAGAGGACTGTTGTATTATGCTTCATGATAAAAATGCAATAAGTACGTGGAATATAAAACATTATTTTGCAACATATCTACCAAAAAATAAAAGAAACAATATGTTGAAAATGCATTTTGTTTATACACAAATTCACAGCATATGTACACCCCCTTCTTTCCGAAGCACACATAATATGGTAATCTTCCCAGAAATAGCATATCTAAAGTGACACCAGCACAATATGTAATATTGAGGCATTTATACCACTAGCTCAGTTGTTTTATAACCAGTCTGAGTCTGAAAATTCACAGTGGCAACTCTGCTGCTTGCACCTACCCATCAGAGCTGCATCATGTTTCATAGGAACACAACTGCCAACAGCAGTGAGCACCATCATAAAGCTGAGCTACTGAGGCAAACGGCTGCCTACACAGAAAGAATACTATTTTTTTTTTTTTTAATTACTTGGTTTTATATTCCCATCCACACAGAAACTATTACAGTGATCCAAGACTGCCTAAATCAATAGTGAGGTAAATAATGGAAAATTTATCCTAATAGCAAATATATGTATATAAACTATGCAAACATTCCACTTTTATAGATATTTAGTTTTATGAGAAACGTGATTATGTATTTAAATACTTTTTTTTTTCTAAACTTCCAAAATTAGGACAAGTCTTAATGCAAAATATATTTTAAATTAACAGGTTGAAGAAGTTAATGTAGAACACACAAACACTTTACCAAAGACTAATATTTAGTATATAAAAAAAGTATTATCACCCTTGTGTTATGGCTTACTACAAAGGCTGCAAATTCAAGCAATTACTACTTTGATGTTATCTTGGTGGAGCTAAAATTACTCCTGGAAGAATTGCTGTAGAGTTCTTAGAAGTTACCATCCTTCTGCATTGACTGATAACAACCACTGCAGCAGAGCCAGCAGAAGAGATAGTAAGATAACTTTCCCTGTGTAAGCTTAAAGTAGAAAGCTATTAGAATGAGACAAAGCCCCAAAGAGAAGTAATTTCTTCCCTTCTTTTTTAACTGTTCTACAGTATATTATCTCCTTCTTCCTCTTTGGTGCCTCTTTTCCTCCTTTCTCCTCTTTCTGTGAACTAAGGTGGGCCTAACATAAGGAGTTCTTACTCAAAAGACCACAAAAAAGACATGATTCCTTTATTTGATAATTATAGCTTTGTTTTATCAAACTCAATTAAAAAGACAAAAACGTACTGATATAAAGTTCTTGAACTACTTACTGCCTGGGTAAAGACATCTTTCCCTCAACTTGCAATGATGAAAGATCCCTGTATGCACTAAAATGGGTCACAGGAAAGGCATCATTCATTCTACATCTAGTTATTTAAAATTTTGAAACTTCCCTCCTTTTCTCCTCTTTTTTTTCCCCCAAGACATAAATCATACTGTATTCCTGCTACTTTCTTTTTCTCCTTCTCTGTCTCTTGTTCTCGTATGGAAACAAGGTGAGGCATTAGCATGTACCAGATGCCAAATAACTGATGTAAAGGTCAGAATGAGAGAAGAGCTCTAATGTAGTATATTTAGTAAAAGATAAAAGGTCAGAAAATAAGTTCCGAGTCCCTGCGACATTTTTGGAGAGGTTGCCCATTTTATTAAAATATAAAGTCTGCTGGTCAGCAAAGATCCTCTGTTGCGAAATTAACATTGAACAGCAAAATACAGATGCAATGGTGAGCATTATCCTACTTAATCACTAATTTTTGAAATTCTTTCACTTGTACATCAACAATTAGCCCACTGTAATACTTACTACAGGACTTCTACCAACACAGGAAACTTCAAAATAGTATGCCTTTTACAATATTTTCTTTTTTAATCCCACTAACAACTCAAAGAACGTTAGAATGTGTTGATGAAAAAAGGGAGAGTATTTAACTACCTGCACCAATCTCCAAGCTTGGAGATCTAGTCCAGGAATGTAGTCCAAGAATTACAAAGAACACACACACAAAAAAAGTACACATAGATAAATCTGAAATCAGTCCAGCAAATGAACAATGAACACTAACCAAGAATTACTTAATAGGTAACTTCTAAATAAATAATAACTATGTAAAATATAAAATATACAGACACATGGCATCCTGCCACAGAAATGCTTTGTAAGTTTAAAAAACATGAAAAAAACGAGAAGACATCTTGCTAGTGTACAATGATCCATGAATTGTAACAAAAATAAATGTAATTTACATCTGCAGTGCAACAGGACCATTTGAGAGGTCAGCAGGCAGCCAGAAGCAAGGGTAGCTTTACAAATCGTAGAAAACATGACTAACCCATGGCTGATTATCAAACCTTTCTCTACTTGACTTCAACATATTTTAAGTTAGTTAAGAGCAGCTACAGGAAAAAAGAAAATATGCATCTGTAAAATGATATAAGCTGTCATTTTTGCAACAAACAAAGCAAAAGTTAGATGAACTTTCCAGAAGGCAAATATGTGTTTATAGCAATAAAAGCAAAGTGAATAGTGATATAAAAGACAATGACATGAAACAAAATGCAACCGGTGGGGTTTTTTTGTTTTTGTTTTTGTTTTGTTTGTTTAGTTGGTTGGTTGTTTTTTTCACACACTAAGACAGGACTTCCAAGACTACTCAGCAATAGCTGAGCTCTGTTCCTTTCAGTCAACAGCAACTGAGAGGAGTTAATTTTTTTGGCCTTATTGTTCAACACTTTAGTATGTATAAATGTTTTAATTTCACCATGGAGAAGAGTACAGAGAAAATTTACAAAATACATTTCATACCTGAAATCTTTACATGGAGTTGGTCATAATCTGGAGTATAAAAGCTACTTCATTGTTGCAATATTGTCATAAGTTTCTTCTTGAAAAGAACAAAAGCCAGGAGTGGCTCTTAGGAGTGGGGAATCTCCAAGGACAGGACACTGCTAGAGCTTAGATTTTTTTATTTTTTTTTTAATTTCTCTTATGATAATACACTAGCACTTTACCGAGATTCTCAGTTCTAAAGTGCTAGAGGAAATTATAAATAAATAGGCCACCAATCATTCCCATACTGCTAAAGGAGGAGGAAATCAGGTATACGTATTAATCTGTTTACAAATTTTAGATCAGACAAATGAAATTAATCCTGTCCAGGTTTTTTAAGGCAAAAATGATGTAAAAATTAAGGCAAGGCAGCTGCTCCCTACCAGAGCTTCAAATTCTACCGCCTGTCAATTAAGTTTAATTAAAACCAGAACTATAACAGCAATTAATAGTTTAGAATTACATTGCAGAATCTGTCACAAGTGAGTAATGATAGATTCCAGCTACCTACAGGACCAGTGAAACTACTCAGCTCCAGTCTAACTCTTGGCAACAGAGTATAGGACTGTTTTTCTAGCTATGTGTGACTCTACTTACAGAACACCTTATTATAGGAATCTAAAAAGATGTTAAACTTGAGATGCAACTTTTAAGGAAGGGTGGGCCATCTTTCTTTTCATATTTAAATCACAGAAGAAGAAAATGTATACTGCAATAACTGGACAATGGGAAGAGGGAATAAATGACTTATCTTTTAGGGCTCACTTCACTCCATTTTTGATAGATCTATAGCAGGTAGCTTACATGGTGAAAGGAATCTCTCTCAACCTGGCTCTATTATAGAATTTGTACCATCCCACAGTGGAAGATCAACTCCTAAAAGCAATCAACTCTTCAATGAACTTCTGACTGTGACCTTAAATTAAAAAAAGGAGGGAAGAGGAAAGAGACGAGGGTCTCAACTGAGTCCTTACTGATCTTCATTTATTATAGTTTAAGCCCTTGTCCCTTTTAGTAAACAGTGATATAAATTAATCTAGTTCAGAGAACTCAGATGCTTAATGTTTTACTCCTTGTGCAGGGTTATCTATTGTGACATACTGTTCAGTGCAGTCCCACTGAAAACAACGAAAGCTCCAGTAGGAATTAGAGGTAAATTGGAAATGTACTACTTCAAAGCAACTGATAGGAACCTGAAAATAACAATGTGAATCACACAATTTGTCTTCTCAACCCGGATCTAACATGCACAGGAGACAAATTTATATATTTCCAGCCACATTCTANAAAAAAAAGAAAAAAGAAAGCTTTAAAGGAAGTCTTCGGATCATTACTGACAAATGATAAGCAACACGGACCCCCACACTTAATACACTGCGTCTTTCTATTCCCGATCATCCCCCGTTTTCTGATGGAGGAACCACAGCCGAGTCCCAGCGACGGTCCCGGGGAGCCCTCTAGTGCTTTCCTCAGCTGTGTAACAACCATCCACAGAGACGGTTCTTTTAAAGTTGTTAAGGCAGAAAGAACTGTTAACCTTTTGCTATTCAAATCCCCATGTCTGATGGCTTTGCCATTATTTTTAAAACACTCAGATGAACTTTTAAGAAATTATATATATGATGGTGGCAAAACAAGGTGTTTCATTTGGCCTTAGCCTAGGTAAAAATGCTACAGTCCTTTTTCCGTGCCTCTTCTGGGTATGCCACAAAGCACTGTTTCAAACCAGAGGCTGAGCACAGCTGTACAGCTCTGCTACAGACAAGCATAATGCTTGTAATTAAATCATTTCCCTACTTCCAGTCTTGTTATCTGAAAAAAACTCTACCCATGCAGAGAGCAGCCAGAAATTTACGCTTTTGTTTGAGTACATTTGAGTAGTTAGGGTAATAAATCATAGGGGGAAACAGTTAATTCAGAATACGGTTCAGAGGTGAATCCCACCTGCTTCATTACTAGCCCATAAACTGTGGGTTTCTTTGCAACTTTCCCATTGTGTTTGTTATTCTAGCATTGAGAAAGCAGGGAAAGGACAGAAAGAACATAAGGACATCCGTGCTGAGCGAAGCCAAAGGTCTCGCCTAGCCCAGTATGCTGTGTCTGACTGTGGCCAACAGTTCAGGCTTGTGGAAAGAAGAAAAGAAAATTACAAGTTTAGAGTGATGCTGCTTTCGGTGTGCTCTGCCAGCTTCTGCTGCTGTTTGCCTCAAGGATTTCATCACTCAAATTTCTGTCTGCATCTGTCTGTTCAATACTCCTGAATGGATTCTTCTGATTAATTTATTGAAAGATTTTCTAAAATCACTTTAGTCTTCTTAACACATTATAGCAAGAAGTTCCACATCCCAATCACATATCATGTAAAAAGGTTTCTTTAATTATTTTTGTAACCTGTTGCCTAATTATTCTCTGAATGCCTCTCCTCTGCCGCTCACAATTTTGTACACCTCTCCTGAGCTGAAGCTACTCCATACTTTTATTTCTTTTTACAATTTCATAGTTCAAATACATGCATCTTGGAAACACATTTCCAAGGGTTTTGTGGTATGTCCTTACTTTGGAAAGACTCTCTGTTTCCTAAGAGAAAGAAATACAAACACAGTGAAAAAAATATAAAAGGCAGAAGCAGCCATTATATCACCAAAAGAGAAGTATTTCCAGAAGACCACATAGAAAGAAAACCAGAAGTAACTCTTAGAAGTGAACTCGAGCGCACTAATCACTTCCCTTACACATGAGCGGGATCTGCTTTTCAACTGCAATGGCTGAGTAAAATATGAGTGGCCGTGACAGCTGTAAAAGTCACAAAGGATCAGATCAAACTGGCCCCACTTCATTTTTTACTCCTCTGAGATACATGAGGCCACCTGTAACTAGAGGTGTAAATTTCTGGAAACGTGTGAAAGGAAGATATAAGCCCAGGTTTCCTTCCCTGTCTTCTTTTTGGGGTTGAGTGGTTTTTGATTGTTTTGGTTTGCTTTAGATTAATTTTTAAAAAGTAAAAGCAAACAAAAAAGGCATGTTTGAGTAGAAACTAACGTAATAGCAGTAATTAGTTACTCCTTTAAAAAAAGAAACAAATTACCTGTAATTTATATACAGCATAGGAAGCAGCACTAGAAATATTCACAAAATAATATATATTGTTTATTTACAAATGACAAATGTAGCTACTATTAAAATCCACCTACTACTAAAATACCAGCACATGTAAATAAGTTTTGCCCGTGACCACAATTTTAAAAAAATTGAAAGGAGTAGAGGAAGCTGTTGAAAAACAGTCAGACTCAGTATTAATGATTTACTGTCATATGGGTTCAACATAGGCAATTCTATAGAGAACATTACAATGCAAATACATAAGAAAATAATATTTGTAGAGAAGAGCTTTAGGAAACAAATGGGAAAAAAACCTGGCATATTCATTACAATGTAGTTTACGAAGCAAAATTTTTAAAAGCCAAATGAAGTTTGAACTATAGGGCATAAGTTCCTTAGAAACTTCATTTAAAATACTGACTAGTTAACATTTAAAGCCTGAAGTCTAGCATTAATCATTTTAAATCAGACACAGCCCTGACTAGAATAAATTTTAATCATAACCCTAGCTCAGTGTTAACTCAAATTGGGCAACTTCTTCCAGCTGCACACCTACCCAGACTAGCATGAACCCTAATTTTGAACTGAATTCCAATCAAACTTATCAATTGTTGGGACCTGAAATCTATTTTAAGTAGAATAACCCAATGTTCTAGTCTAGTAAGATTTCTGGGCATAGCAATAAAGCTAGATAAAGAGTCTCTAATGAGCTAAACTTTAATTATTATCCCAGTCCTAGCACTAGCTAGAGACATCATATTCCATGAGAACAGACACTTCTCGCTGTTCTTCTCATCAGGAGAAAACAAAGAAGTTAAAAAAAAAATTACGAATGTCTTTTTCACTATAAGTCTACAAACTTCCTTAAAAGAAGTATCTAAAGGATGTGTTGAGAAATAAGTTATTAAAATATAATATAAAGTATTTAATTATAGTTATAAAATAAGCAATACCATTTAGGTTTTAACAAAAATATAGAAAATATTTTAAAAGTCTGTATTGCACACTGCCACATTTAAGCTGACGTCACATCAAAACTTTCATAACATGAAAAATTAAATGCTGAAATTATAAAATCATCATTTGAAAACTAAGAAACAAAATAGCAAGTGACACCAAGGTAACTTGAGTCTTAGTAGAAGCCTTTTCTGACTGATACCATAATACTTACAAAGAACAGCTCAAATTTTTACATAAAAAGGCTTGAACAATGAACATAGATGTAAAGAATATATGTGGTGATATCTACACGTTTAGCAATATGATTATGGACAATACAAAATTTGGCCTGTAGTATACTATACTATAATCGTCTACAATTGTGTATTTTAAAACATAACATACTTTAAACAGTTTCTTTGGAAGGAGTCAGTTGCACCAATAATTTAATTTTAAATATCGTTCTCAACATTCTTTCCCTCCTGTGAGAAAATGTTTTCACATTTTTTGTTTCTTCATGACAGATATGAAGAAATAGGAAGGAAAAGATTGATTTTCGAGTTCCTCATTCTCATTTTCCACGCTCACATCTCCTTTGTGACAATCAAGTATTTCATTGTATCAGCTACTATCTAAGCATGCTTCCACTAATAATAACCATAGGCATATTCATTTTTAGCAGACATTGTGATGATGAACCTTGTTCAGTGGTCTGCTCCTTTAAGAGAATACGATTTAGACAGTACAGGTCCTAGAAATCAGAAAAACAGTTTCAAACAGATGACAGAAACATGCAAATAACTGGTAGAAGAGACGAACTGGAGACTGAAAAATAGTCATTCATAAGAAAATTAGTTTGGAGCTGTTTACGTGTAATTCACCTGTTCATAGCTATCAGTGGGAAAACAAGCAAACAGCAAAAATCTGTCCTCAAGAAGCCAGACAGAATTCACACATGAAGTAGGATTAGATCTTCGGCCTCTGTAGTCACTATTCAGAAGGCCACCCCTCCGCTGTTCAGCCATTCAGAGTGGTTATAACTTTTTTCATCTTTTGTGGCAGAAAGTGCTCTTCTGAAGAAAGCTATAGCTAATTTAGCATATTTATGTTTGAAATACAGCCACCATATTTATAAGGCAAAACAAAACAAAGGCAACAGAGGAGAGTAGGGCCATTATTTGGAGAAGCTGGAAATGGTTATTTCATTTACTAAAAAGCAGAAGGAAATGCTGGTAAAATCAAGCACAGGCACAAGGAACAGTAGGTAGACGTGGAATTGTCACACTGTGAGGGAAAGAAGAGATAGAGCTGAGGAAACTGGTATTGGAAGCTGGAGTAGTGAAGATGAGGAAACGAGATATTGCAACAGGAGCTGGAAGGCACTTGGAATCAGAAGGAAGCTCACAATAGTCTGCATAAATCATTTAAGTCATAGCAATCACAAAGCACAAATCTAAAATTAGGCTTCACTTCTTTGAATACAAGATGTAGACTCGCTTTTGTTAGTTTAAGTACTTAAATTACTGTTATTTTGATTTCTGGGCATGGCTGTAGCTTGAGATATATTTGAATGTTGCCTAAAACCACACCCTGACCAAAAAAATTCTCAAAGCAGAACTCCTCTCTGTGTAGCTGATCAAGACAGCAAATTTAACTCCTTCCCCTTAGTGCAAGGGGAGAACAATTCAAAAAGGCTCTGTGAAGTAAATATTTGATTTAGAGTGGGCATTCAAAACTTGGATGGAGACAGCTTCCCTCCCCTCCCAGAAGGCAGAGTATATTCAGCAACTACAGTTTCTAATTCACATGTAGACTGACTGTGATACTGTGAGGGTCTTTCAGATACTAGTAGATTGTGCCAAGACTATGGTTAGTGACTTCTATCATCTTGAAAAAGCTCATGGCGTAATGTTGCAACCTATGATTCATCATTCGACAGTATAAATGTTGACAAAAAAGTCAGTCAGACTAAAAGGTTTTCTTAACCTCTCCCTCCCTGCCTTCTCCCCACCTCCCCAACCCGAAAGAGATTTATTTCTAGGGAGATATATACACTAAGAAACATACTTACCAAGGCAAGTATAAAGACCCTGACTTATCCATGCCAGTATAGCAAGAGTGATAAGATCTCCAAAACTTGCTGCTATAGGAGTGGCGACATTGTCAGGATTAATACCAGTCTTCTTTGACCCAACAATAACTCCAACCATTATTATTCCTAGAATCAATAAAGACACAACAGTAACCATATCTACTGTTGTAACTTCACAGAAAATTCCAAGCTAAAGACACTTTCAGACTCGGTAAATCAGAAGTAAAGTGCTTTTGCCCCAGGATGATTCTTCTTTCCACCTGACTGATGTCTGTATTTTTAAGTTTTAGCCATTCTTTAAAACTAGGTTATATATTAATCAAAATAAAGCACACACACACAAAATCAAGAAACATCTGTACAATGAACTATTTAGTCTCTGATTAGAATTAGCACTAATGAAATTGTAAATGAGCCATTTCCTGAAGAAAAAAAAATATGCAGTGTATTATTTCTACACACTATTAAGTTTAGCTGACTGAAATTTAAATTACACTAGGCTGAAAACAACATAAGATTAAATACTTCAACATCTGATATTGTGCAAGATTTCCAGTCATGGACTTACCACCAAAACTCAAGACGGTACACCAAAGTATAGAAATGTTACTTGCTAAACAGTTAAAGCATTTTAAATTTGGAATGTTGGTTTCTACTTTTTTTTTCCCTATAAACAGCAACACTAACTTTTTAAGAGGCATTTCCCTGCAGAGTGTAAATAGCTACTGAAATTAAATACACAATGTTATTAACAATCTTCTTTGGCATAACTGAAGTAAATTCCCTCTCATCATATAATACACATAAGAGTTTCAACTGTGTATACCATCCTTTACGTTATTTTAAAGAATTTTTGAAAAATTGATTATAATTTTAATGTATTTTACGCTACATTAGGAGTTCGCTTTCAGAGAAACTGCCTAAAGAGTTACAGTCCATTAAATTCTCAAAAGAAAGAAATTAAATGATCCTGTAGGACCACATTATTTCATAAGCACCTGTTTCATGTGTAGGAGGATAAAGCTTAGAAAGTAATTTCCTGTACTGGCCCATCACCAGATAACAACAAAAGTTTCTCTTCATGTCCAAATTATACTTGAGAAGCAGAAAAAATGCATTCATGTTCCCCAGTTCTCTTGCTGCTCTTTATTATAAGAATGATCAAACTCAATGGCTCTGTAGTCACTAAAAAACCAGTGTGCTTTTAATTCCATGCAAAACTTTTAACCATCTTGTAATTTTCACATAAGTAAGCATATCAAATTAGTAAAAAAAAAATTAGTTAAACATTTTACCTGACTTACTATTATTAAGACTACTGACTATGTATTTTTATTAAGAATAAGTCATAATTAGAGACACATTTTTTCCCCCCTCATGTTAATTAAGTACCACCTTTTATGGTTAAATGTTTCTTGACAATTGTGAAGAGAAGATTAAATTCATCGTGCCACATGGCTCCAGACAGATATTGGCGCTGTCTGGAGGGGGGACTTGAACCTGGCCCAAACCCTTCACGTAACAAGCCAATTAATTCACTTCAGATACAAAGCACAGCACAAACTAACAAATAAGCAGTATGGGCAACCACAAAGTTTGGATTGAGCGGAGCTAATGTCCAGGCTCACTTGAGCTTAATTACAAATAAGTTCTACCTGTTTAGTACTAAGAATATATTTCGTACATTCATGAATATAGAAAGCGGTGGAGAAAAGTTCTCCATCATATTAGGTAAAACCTAACAAAAACCATACCTTTTGTTTTAGATATGCTCAGGAGGGTCATGCAAATCAAACCTTTTCAAAGAATATGACAGGAGAGGAATGCAATATGCAGGCCTACATGGAAACTGCCAAAGGGCATCCTATCCTCAGCTATGTTTCAGGTGTACTATACCTTGCTGGATTTAAATTTTTAAGGAATAGCAACATAATATACATTGAGCATTCACAGAAAACTACATGACTGTAAAAAGTAACATATATACTCCTTTTACCTTGTAAAAGGGAAGCTATGAAGGCAGTTGCTACGCTGCTAGAGCACAGAAGGATTGAATGGTTAAAGCTGTATTTGCCCTCCGGAATCCAGCCCAATATAACTGCTGCCACTGCTGCCAGAAAACCAACTACTGTTGCCTGAACCTGGAAAAGAAAGAGAAGGTGAACAATTCTTAAACCAGATAGACTTAGGAGGACTACAAAATCATTTTCTGTTATCCCTTCCTCCTACCTACATTTATTTGCAAGGGGTAAAGGGAGCATGCTCACCCATTTTGTAGAGATGATGATAATCTTGGATGATCAAGAAAAATCTTATGCCAGCAGAAAAGGCTTTACCAGCAATTGAGAGACTCAAGAATGATGTAAAATCAGGGAAAAGAGCTGAGGATTTACCAGGAGCCAAAGCTGAAATGCCTAAAGAGGTTCCTAAGCCACTTAAAAGAGCGAAGCCACAGCATAAACATTTCCTCTATTATTTGAGCATCTTGTATTATTACATATGAACATTAAATAGTTCTGAATCATAACAAAGACTTGCACTGGAGAACAAACACCCCTTTCCTCAAACAACTCAGCTATTTAAAATACTGATTATTATCCAAAAGCTCTACCACGTATTTCCTTTAAAGATTGAATACAATGCAAATACAGTACTGAAAATATTTGAGAGGTCAAATGTAAAAGGTTTTGCCAAATCTGAAATTTTTTGCTAATCATCCTCAGATCCTCTCTCAGAAAAATTAAAATGCAAATACCCTTGGTACAGTCACAAACAATACTTTACCTCTTTTTCTGATAAATATAAGCTCATATTGGTTTAGAGAAGAACTACACTGTTCAAAAAAAAAATCAGTCATGCAAACATTTTATGTCAAGTATAAGCCAGTGTAGTAGAACTAGTTTCCCAATAACACTGTCCATCTCCATACCTACCAATGCTTCTGGTGGACTTTCTCAATAATTTCACTCACTTCCATGAGTAAATCGAATAAGCCCATTATATTTACCTGTTTTAAGGCCAAATTGCCAATTATTAGATTCCATTTCTCAATGGGAGAATCCATTTTTCCAATATTCACCTGTCAAAATTACAAAATAATTTCAGGCATTTAATATTTTGTAATTAAAACTGTATTACTTGAAAACACACTAACAAGGCAGAAACTCACAAATAATTCAACTCACACAAAAAAAGAGACATTTTGAAAGCAAGTTAAAACCAAACTATACTTCTTTTCAAGTCAAGCATTGCTGTTGATTTTAAATTGTACTTACAGCATCTATCCTGAAGTAGCTAAACTTGATGCAGTTTTATGTAGTACAGTTTACTGTACAAGATACACAAGCCACCTTCCATTCCAGGAATGTCCAGCCTTCAGCAGTGATTAGATCAGTGACTGGAAGGGAGATTTCTCAGTGTTCAGTCACTTTAGACTGAACTTGTATCTACAGGCCTTAAATTCTATGAGCCAATAGAAAAATGTGTAGATGCAAGTGCATGTGGACACACACACTCTCCTGCAAGTGTTGATTGCAAAGACACTACTTGCATAGAGAAACCCCAAGTGCTTAAAGAAGACCAGCACTACATCTAATATGGTTTAGTAGTCTAACTTTTCATTTCTACAATACAACTAGAGACTTACGATGCTGTAAATGATCTAAGTCCAGTCCTAAGGCAGTAGCTGCCAAGACAGCAAATAAATTGTTCTAAGAAATAAAAAAGTACATACATATTCTTCCACAATGTATTTCCTACTTCTTTTTTTGAGTTAGAGGACAAGATCCAAATAACATACCACTGCAGTATGGCTATATTTAAAATAATTTCCCTTTTGAGCTAACTGAACAATTTCTAACATGTTGTGTATAAATTTTAGTGTATTTTTTTCCCAGAGTACTAATTTTCAAGATAACATGCTTCTCAAAACAGATGAAGTCTTAGTGCATTTTTTTCCTCCTTTGATAATTTATTTTCAATTGGTTTTACTTCCATTTCTTATCCACTTTTTTCGTTTTGTGATAGTAATGATTTGCAAGGAACAAAGTATTAAAAGAAATGCTAACTTTTAAACTTCAAAATACAATAAGACACTTTATCTCCGTCTACACTATAAATATTTTAGAGTGTTCAAAGTGCAGTCAAAGCTCCGCAAATACATGCATTAAGTTTAAATATTACAACCATATTTAAGGAAGTGTAGATAAGAATCTCCTTTGCATCCTTCTTAAATATATATGCTAAACGAACAAAATGGCAGGCTATGGAGAGCTTCACTCTTTTTTTCCTTTGAGGAGTTTTTGAAAAGTATCCAAAAATCCCTGTTTAATCAGTAATCTTGAAAAATGCTTGATCCAGCCTAAAAGTGAGCTGCTCCAAATGGCATAGTTCTTCTCTTCCTTACTATCAGCTACATGTTCACATTTTCTTTCTTCTGGTCTACCAACTCCATGAGTGATTTCATGGTAACATAAATTTACTTGCTGGTTTGATGGAAAATGCTTTTTTTCAGATAGCAAAAAGGGATTGTCTTCTACAAAACTATCTGATTCATCACATGCAATCATGTAACCAGGCACAAATACTCTTAGGCTTTGGAAGGGAGAAAAAGAGCAGGATGACTCCTTTCAGCTGCAGATTTCCATAAAGTAAGATCAAGTTCATTGTAATACTGTGGAATAAATGGGCCTAAACAAAAAGTTTGTAGAGTCATGTTGCTAATGCCTAACCCTGATAACACAGTAAAAACAAGAGTCTGCATAAGTTTACAAGGATGACTGGATGAGTATGGTTTCGGTGTGGTGGGTTTTTTTGTTATTTTGGTTTGTTTCTTTCTCTTTTACTTCCTCTTAAAAAAATAACAGGGTGAAAAGGCAACAGTGTAAACTGAGACAATGAGAGTGACTCAAACAACAGAAAAAGCTGAAGAATACAAATCACGCAATATAAATATTGGCATTGAATAGGCAGCTGACCTAAGTACACCTGACACAGTTCCCGCAACACAGCAGTGGGGGGAGGGAGAAGGGCTTCCAGTAACACTAACCAAAGAGAAATACAAGCTATGCCATGAGGTAGATTAAAAACACAGACAGGTTTAGTGAAATGACTGATTCTGAAGTGGGTGTGATATTGTGAGTGACCAGAAACAAGCAGCCAAAATAGGAATTTGGGCAACAAGATAAATGAAGGTGATCATGCAAAACTTGGAACCAGATTTATTGCAGATAACTGAAACTTGCTAACACGACATTGCTTTCTGGCTGTCTACAGAATTACAATGGATTAAAGACAATTATTTTACAGCCCCAAGACCACAAATGTCTACAAATTCAGATGCAATTTTAAGCTCACAAAGCAAGAGGGGTATGAATTAGCTCTAATGCTGAACTCATGTTAGAAATTTCCTCTGCAAAGGTAAAGCTATTCACATGACACACTCTTGCATTTACTGTAAAGACGGTATCTGGTAGGGAGCCAGCTGCTGAAAATTTAGCCCAGAGAAAGGAAGATTAATCACACAACTGAACCCAAATAACAGTTTAGATATGCCCTTCAGTTTTCACTTTGGATGAGGGTGACAGGACCAAAGATTGGATGGCTCAAGAGAGTAGGGGTGAATTAAATCATTGTGAAGAGTGCAAAGGTCAGAATCCCCTCTTTTATAGAAGTCTGAGAGAACTGGCACATAAATTGCAGGTCCAGTCACAGGATTTTTGATTAAACTCTCCAGTTAGGAATGATACAGTGTCACACAGCACCTGCTTTAAAAACCTGGGGGAAGCTGAGCAATGGAGGCAACTGTCCTGGAGTTTACATTCATATCTGGCAACGAAACCCAAGTTTTCACCTCTAAGAAACATGTAACAGGTTTATATAGTTTGTGGCTTGGTTTTTCGTTTCGTTGTTGTTGTTGTTGTTTTTTTGGGGGGTGTGGGGTGGGGTGGTGAGGTTTTTGAGTTTTTTTGTTGGTTTTTTTTGTGTGTGTAGTTCTTTTGTATTTTTTGTGGGGTTTTTTTGTGTTTGGTTCGTTGGTTTGGTTTGGTTTTTTAACTAAGGATTAGGAACATTGCTGAGTTCTTGTGCATTTATTTGCCTTTGCAGTAGCACTCTGGGGCATGTGGCTGGCTGTACACCAGCTCACAGAGCAGTGCACATTGCAGCTGGTGTTGAGAGTGAAAAAGATACATAAGAGAAAGCTGAAAGATTCTTTGCAAGATAAAAGCCTTTCCTTTTTCTGTTGTTTTGGTTGGTTGGTTTGGTTTGGCTTTGTTTGTTTTTCATATATAGAAACTAAATACAGTCTTGCTAGCACTATCTTGATAATGAATGATTTATACTGTTCTTATTTTGTAAAATATCACTCTGTTAAATCTCCGCTGTGTTGTGCACATGTGCACACACGCACTCTATGACATCTACTGATGAGCTCTTCATCAGCTAGAACAAATTAGAGCCACCACTGGCAGAAGAGAGAATGTTCACCCAACTGTGACAAGCCTCTACCTCCTCCCTGGGAAGCCTGTCCAATGAACTTACAATATGACTAAGAATTCTCGGAAAGTATTTCAATTATCTGTGTAACTTAGTCCAGGGTCTGGCATGGTTCTTGAAAAAAACAGGTTATAGAAGGAAATTAGAGGCATTAGAAATAACAAAAAAAAACCCCACAAGTCTGTCAATGCCAAGCTGGGAAACAGCTTGGTGCCAGTGGTGCTGTGGCTGTGACTTTGGGCAACACCAAAGAAATTTGGGCTCTGCCACGCCACATAGCATTGGCTGATGAAACATGACCTTCACTGACCTCTTTGCAGCCAATTGATTAAACTTCATGGTGGAAGGACTTGAACAGAGCCAGCTAACACGATATGGCCAAAACAGGCGACAGTTTCTGGTACTGGAAAGCTTGATGGCATGCTTGAGGAAAAACCCTGGAAGCATCAGCTGATTTATGTCTTGGTGGGACTTAATGACAGTGGTAAGCGGCACTGGTAACAATTCTCAAACTAAGCCCTCTCAGAATGGGCTGTTGTTTGAGTCTTGATAGGAGCTTGGGCTTCAAATGGACAAATTTGCCCTGAAAAATCCCATTCAAGATACCTGCAGACCATGTTGTCACATAGTTAATGGGATACTTCTAAGGATGCCATTTTGGGCTGAGGGGAAGTGGCCTGAACTTCATGATGCCAACTTTAGTGTTGTAGAAATTCCAGGACCCTTTTTCTGTGTGCGTGAGAGAGAGACCAACTCCTTGACTTTAGGTGACGATGAAAAATATGAACCGAGATCAAGATTCCCAGAGCAGAAAAAGGGTCTGAATGACCCTTCTCCAAATGTCGCCTGAGAGCTGCAAGGTTGACAAATGAGATAGCATTGGTGAGGATGGGGAAATCAGCCATTGATTGGCCCAGAGAAGTAGTTCTGGACTCATGATCTCATAAAGGTCATAAGTTCAATTGAGACAAAGAACTGAAAATCCCATTAACTGAAGTAGAAGTGGTGGAGCTGATTCTGACACTTTTTTTAAGCCTTCAGTAAGGCACTGGTAGAACTTGGACCTGGTGTATTTTTCACTATGTAATATAAACACTTTCAGTCCTCAGGCCATGAACTGTACCAGTCAGGAACAAATTAAGCAACAGGACAACACAAAGAAAGGTAAGGTGAAAGACAAAAGTATTCATGTTAACATTCAAAAGTATTCAGTGTTAACAGTAAGAATACTCAGACAAGTAAGAGCATTAAAATCAAGCAGAAAACCAGACTGAATAGCTAAGCTGATAAATAGCTGATAAAGATAAAACATGTCAATTCTCATGTATGAAAGAATGGATATGGGGCAAAAGTAATTGATTTCTACAATGGGCATGACACAAGCAAACCTTCATAGGATGGCTAAGGCTATGTGCAGCACAGTGTGCACTGCGTCGAAAACTCAATATAAAGTGGCAATGGAATTTATTAATGACAGAAAACTGTGAGGCCTTGTCAATACAAGGCATTGTACTATTATACAAAAACTGGATGACCTTGAGGACTACAGTAACAAAAACAGGTAAAAATCAACAATAGAAATGCATGGTCATGCACTTATGGACTAATAATATTTCTGCCACAAGATGAGAGTGACAGCTGAAAATAACACAAAATGAGAAATATTAGGGCAGAGTCATTGATCACAAAGTGACTATGAGGTCTAAATCTGACACTGCTAGGAAAATAAGTATATATACACCTAGAAAGTTTCAAGATCAATTTTTCAGAGAAATAGGGAAGTGCTATTCTACAAAGCCATAGTAAGGTCTCATCTGGAGTTATATGCACCTTTGACCAAACATTTTCTAGAAATATTCATTCCAGTAGAGAGTGGGGGCCTTGCTGGAAAATTGAAAAATTATCTTACAAAAGAGAAACACTGCATTAGGCAGTGTCTTACAGAGATACTCTGTTCAGGTACCAGAAATAGTTTGGTCACATTATTAGAACATTCTGTTCGCTATAGTTATTCACACACACAAAAAGCTATATGGCAAGGCAATCTGGCTTGCTTTGGCTAGAAAAAGGAAGGAATGGAACATCCCCTGAGATGCAGAAAAGAGCTATGACAAGTATGTAAGAAAGAAGACATAGAAAAAACAGTTATGCCATGTTACAGTGTTGACACACACAAAAAAATAAGCAGACCCTCAAAAAAACCCCACAACCAAAAAGGAATAAAATTATTTAGCCAGAAGGCTACAAAAGAGTTTCTAACAGTTTGATCAACAAAGGTGTGGAGTAGCAGTGTTAGCAATGCTTTGTTTTTGTGCCACACAAGTGGTCTTCAGAAAAACATGTTCAAAATGTATATTTTGTTAGCCTATTCAAACTGCATCAAGGCCAAAGAGATCTGCTAACCTTACAGAATACACATGTAATCTGAAAAATCTACTTTATCTGTTCTGAATGATGATGTAGAAGAGACCAAAGAAGTTAAATTTTGATGTGTAGAGATTAGAAGATTAGAGATTATTTTTAACTTTGCCAATTTAATAACAGATTCAAAGAGCCCCCGTAACAGTCACATTACGCCATAAACATAAAACGCTTGTGTTCCAAATATTTGTTTTCCTTTTGAAATATTTACAACATATATCTGATGAGCAAAGGGCAAGAGAAAGTTACTTACAGCAGTTGACAGACGGGATGCCAAGGTCATTTCCAAATTTCCTTTGAGACCAAGAAGTGCAGGAACCAAGATGAAAACTTCAGTAACATTCTTGAACACATCCCAGTGCTATATAAAGGATACAGTGGGAAATATTCAGTTGAAAAATTATCTTTAGACCATCCACAAAATATATATTAAAAAAAAATCTGTAACTCATAACTTAAGCCTCTAAAAAAAAATTCCAGTCTTTTTTTACTAGACCTAAAAGTCTAAAACCAGAACTGATATCTACCTAGATAAAATAGATTTATGATGGCATGTTACTACTTCAAAGATGAGAATATCCGAAGTAAGATACAAAACTTGGCCTTAAAACAAACCTGGTTAAAAAAAGATGTCATTAATTTGGTCTTTTTTTCATTACTTTAAGATAGTACCAGGTGCTATGACTGCTCTTGAATTCTGCTCTTAATTTATAATAATATTTTCATCTTTTCCCTTACAGCTGTGTAGAAACCCCATGTAAAAACCTCAAAGAACTAGCTGTGAAATGACCAGAGCCCGTGATAAAAAGCTTCTCTTTATTCTTTTACTTCTAAGTGTGAATTTTTAAAATATACAGTTTTCCAAACCCCGAATTTTATAAAGCGAACAAAGACAAACTCTCCTTTAATTTTCTGTGTGCTGAGTTCTCAGCACAGAAATTCTGTGCTAGTTTATATGTTTGTCAATCCATGTATTTAATTTGTAATCATTTACCAAATTTAAATTAACAAAACTGTAAATTGTGTTTGCATTCATGGATTTGTAACCATTTAAATTATTATTTTAATTAAAACTTAAAGATTCAATTCTCAAAAGTAAACAAGATTTCCTACATGTGAAGTTACATATGTATGTATGTATAGCCATGAAATGGTTTGTAAAAAACAAACTTAGAATGCTTTATTGTCTTCAAATTTTCGTTTTCAAAACATGTTCTGTCACATTTCAAAATCCTGCTTTATTGACATCACAGTTTAATGCTTAGTTTAAGGTGAAAAACGTAGTACTGGCACTAGCTATTTTTTTGGCCTTTGTGTCACATTTATCTCATTCATGGTGAGATAAGACTGAGAAACCAATCAAGATTAAAAGTAACATAGAAGGAAAAATCAAGATATAGCTCAGTCCAGCTCAAAACCCAGCTGTACAAACACATTCCTTTTAGGAAAGGAAGGCAAGGTGAAACATTTGGCTGGAAGCCAGTAGTGGCAGGAGGCACAACTGCCTCTTTTGGCTGATCATTATGCTGTATCATGAAGTAAATAATATATTAACAGAGTATAAACAAAGCATCTGTATGAAGAATAAATTGGTAAGATGTAAATGCACAAGATCGGCACAAAACAGTGCAAGGAAGCAGTAAAGTTTGCCTGTCAATTTTTATTTTCCTTTTTCTTTATAAAAGTGTCTTTTCATTGCAATTGATTGAAGTCCAAACTTCCTTTACACTCCCAAGATTTTGAGTGACAAAGATAATAAACTCTTACTCCTTTTTAAATTAACTTTATAAATCCCTTAGTGTACCTAAAGAAAACCCTAAAGCTGAATGAAACAAAACAAAAACAAAACAACAACAAAACCCCAAACCAAACGCAACCAGATTAATTTCTCAACTGTCTTTCAGTTTGAATATTGTGGTTATTTCATATTTTTTAATAGTTTCTGTGAATTTACTCATACAAGAAGAGCGAATCCATGAGTTTTGTACTTACAAGAATTTTCTTTAAAAAAATTAATAAATAAGAATAAAATCAACAAACAAACAAACAATAAAAACCCATAGACATTAGGGTGAAAATAAATGTAAATATAGCCTGCTAAATGCAGAGAGAAGGCAAGAAAATAAGCTAGTCCAATAGCCTTTCTTAACTGCTACTTTCTCCAGAATTTTCTTCAAATATCACTACATAAAGAAGTATTTCATAGGCAACTGTTACTTTTAACTCCACTGAAATACTGCTGACATCTATAACTGTGTTAAGCTAGAAAACAGTCCTAAAAATGTTCTGTATTGGTAGGTTCTTAGAATTACAATACTCCAAAATGGGTTTAAAATTAAACTTAAGTCCTAACATTCAGAGAAAGTTCTGTTTTATGTTAGTCCTGAATAACTAGCATTAGTTAAATCTGCTACCACAAACCATGTTAACCTGACTTCTCTGGACCTACTACAATATTTCAAAGTGGATGTGACTTGGCAGCCCTGTTCCCACCCCTGATTGTAATTCTGACTACCTGCTAACAAAAAAAAACAACTTTCAAAGCAAATACCAACCTGTACAATATCCAAAACCATGCCAGCAGAAACAGTTCCAAATCCTGCTAGCAAAAAAGGTACGAGTATCTGCAATGCCATAATACTACTAGATTCTTTGGGTTGTTTTCTACTTCCTTCCACAATGACATCTTCATTACTGTCGCTAGATAGGTTGTCTTGCTGCAACATGGCATCTGTTTCTGACGTGTCCATTCCATCACAGTAATTATAACTGGTAAAATCATCATATTTAGGGCTACAGCTAGATGGGCTGTGTCCATTGCTACCATGAAAACTTGGTTCTGAGAAGTGATGGTACTCTGTGTGCTGTTCAGACCTAACATTGAAATTGTGTCCTGCTGGTTGTAATCCATCTTGCCAGACACCATTCACTTTTTTGTGTCTTTCATCCTGGTTTATTTGGTAAACAACAGGAACCATACTCAAAAGCAGTCTCAAAAATTTATCAGACTGAATTGTATTAAGATTTATGGTCCAGTTTACAAAACTTTCTCTGTCATGAACTTTGCTATTTGTTTTGGAGATGGTAGATCTGCCTTTACAGTTAGTCATAGTGCTACAGAAGTACAGCTGGAAAAGCACTTTATTCTTCAGACGTCAGTGATGAAATCTTGTAGATGAGTCATCAAGTGCCACACTTGATGATTTTAAAACAGATAAACCAAAATTATCCTTTTTTGCATGCAAAAATGTTTTTTCATTGATCTCAGATCTTCAACAATTCCATAAGCAAGACTGGATCTGCAAAAAAGTAAAAAGCATGTATTCAAGCTTTAAAATATTTTAACTCTACAGAAGCCACAAGAGACTGTTTCAAATTTTCAGATCACACAGTATCTTTCCAAAGCAAGTATCTGTAGAAATGCCAATCTCCTCCAACATTCAACTGCCTAAATTGAAATGCATTACAAGGTAAAGGGAAAGCTGGTCGGTGAGGACATTGCACAAACTGTTGTAGTTCCCAGTGAAAGAAACAGACAGCAATGTGGACTGTAAGCAAACTAATGCGGGCCCAGCTTTTGCCTTTTTAAAGCCCAGTAAGCCAAAAATCTTCAGGTTTGGAAGCCCAGTAAGTCTAAGGCTTCAGGCAGATACTGTGTGCAGCCCTAAACTTCCAGCAGCCTTGAAAGCAGTAGGTCCCCAGAGAAGCGTATTTCTGCAAGGTGCATGGGTAGCGATAAATGGAACTCACATGATGGGCCACTGTTGTGCCTCCCACTCCACGCTAATAGCAAGGAATACAGCAAAAATAAGGAAAGAAAACCTTAACATTCAAAACAATATAAAACCCAAAGCAATATTCTGGGTGGCAAAGAACCTATGTGTTGACAGTACCTGCCCTCCATACCCATAAAAAATGTCAAACTGATATTAATTTGTGCAACTCAAAAGCATGCTAATTTAAAATCATAGCAACTGAATTTTTTTCTGAAGCAAGTACACAAATTATGTTGAATATAAAGAGTTACTATGTACATAAGAAAAACAGACATTTTTTCATAAAATACTACAATATTAAGGAAAGGAGACAGTAATTAAATTCAGACCAATTAGTCTAAAAAAGTTTAAATTAGCCTAATTTTAAAATAAACTTGCAGTACAATATTCATAAATATGTCATATTAAAATCTAATTAAAATCAGAAAAAATGTTAGGAGTTAGGATAATTAAAATAAAGATAATAAAAATGTGATTTTAATTTAATTTTGCATGAGGTGTAGGTTGGAGATATTTCCTGAAAGACAGGTTGTTCTGATGACTAGTAACCACTAAAAAGTAATTATGTGATCAATATTAACACTTGAAGTCGTCAGTTCGTTTTGCTTTCTGCAAATCATGCAAATGCAATGTATCTTTTTTGTTTAATGTGATTTAAAGTGCATTTATTTCTACTTTGAAATTCCATTATGATAGAAAATTTAATAATTATATATTGGCAGCTTCAAGTCATTTGACGTTTCTTCCATCAGAAGCCACCTTACCTTCCTCTTCTTCAGTTTTCATGTTGTGGTAATAGTTATGGTAATTTACTAAAAGATCAACAGTTTTCATTTGACTTGAACCTTTGTTGACTTTGGTATTTATTACTAGACTCCATGAATACACGTAAATGATTGGCATAAACAAAGAAACAAAGTTCAGGCAGACCGTGCCAGCATGATGTGGGATGCCACAATTCCACAACCTCAGGGCACTGTAGCTATGCAAAGTTGGGAAAACACATTTTTACAGACTGCAGAAAATAAGGTTTAGAGTGAGAGGTTTAGAGGTTAGGGTTTAGGGTTAAGAGGATTTTTAATCTTCTTTTCCCAAGAAAACTAGGTTCTTAAGATCATATCATTTTTGTTATGATCCCCATGCTTCCCTCCATTTCAATGTTTTTATGTCATCCAATATTTCTGGAGCAATTTCAGATAGATTTGACTGAAAGCAGAGATGTCAAAGCTTTTCGTAACTAACGGCCTTACAGGAGATCCAAATCTGTGCCTTTGCTGTAAGGCATATTCAAACATTAGGCAGGATAATTCACTCCTATATGGCCACAGTGAGCCTGCATCAAAAGTCCTGCTGGTCACAGAATTCCTTATTTTGTTTTTGTGAGTGGAGAGATTATTCAGATGCAACATGAAATTTTTCCCTCTATGAATGGCTTTATCCAAGGGTGCTCTGACCAAGAAACTTAAAAAATGACAATGGAATTTATCACTTGATTTAGCAAGAAGTTTTGCAAGAAAAAGCAATCTTTTTTTCCACAAGACCAAGAGAGGTATTTAAGTAACCAAGACCCCTGCAATATCTTTTGCTGATCTGTAGTGCATTGTGGTACGTCGAACCTTTTAGCGTAAAACCCAGGCCTCAATTCTGGTTTTTACATGCTTTAATTAGGAGTAAAAAAACAACTTTTGCTGCTATCCCAGAGGAGCTCTAACCACAAGCCAAAATGGTGCTCTGTTAAGTGCTGCAGAAAAACAGAACAAGAAGAGGTAATTTTGTTTCTTCCTGGCCCAAAGGTGCCGTTATCTAAGTAAAAGAAAATAAATTCTGCTTTAAAAAAAAAAAAAAAAAGTATGATTAAACTGGCAACATAACTATTACCAACTTCTATGACATTGGCAAAGAGCTATATAGAAGGATTAAGAGGAATACAAGAAAAGAGAAGTTCATGGAAGTTGAGGAAAATTAAAATTTCAGGAAGCATATATCCTTGGGTGCTGAAGGTTGCCAGGTGGTCTGTGATGATGGGAAGTGGCACACTATTTAGAAAGCTTACAGAGGGAAAAGCTTTGGATCACTAGCCAGCTGAGTTTTGTTTGGTCAGAAGAAACGTCGAGATTAAAGAAACTTTATGACAGAATTCAAGAATGGGATGTAGAATTAAGATGTTAAAGTGTCTGTGATGAAAGACATGTACTTAGACCTACCACATCCTCAGTGGGTTTTTTGGGGGGTAGTGTTTGGTTTTTTTTCTGAGGAGAGGTGGAAGAGTAACAAATTAAGGATTTTATTTCACTCACAGGGAAATACCTTGGGAAAATTTCCCAATAGCTTTAACAAAGCAGAGTCTGGCTCTCATTGTGGTTTCTCCAATATGTCCTCCAGTCACATCACCAGAGTGCTGGACCAGTGACTCACGGAAATTATTCACTGGTCTGGAACTCTGGCCAAGAATATTTGGTTTAATTATCCATATTCTTCCAATATATGGAATTTTTTCCTTCTAAGTTTTTACAATTTTTTTGTTTAGAAACAAATCTTTGGGGAATACTGTTGTTTCATTTAATATGAGAAAGTGTTAACAGATAGAAGTGGCACTTGAAAGAAAAAAAAAAGAGGAACAGAAAATTTATTTGGTCAACTAGCAAATTACAAAGGGAGGAAGACGTTAGCATGGACAGCTAACAGTTGAAATAGTACAAAACAGTTTGGATGACAGTCATTTATGCTTTTCCTACCAAAAAGACTTGGAATGACAAAAAGTGAGCTAATGATAAATGCTGAAAAAGGTGAATTTAAGAAGACAAACTGAAAAATATACTATACAGTGAAAAGTAATTACTTCCTGAGAGCATACAGAGAGGAGATAACTACTAAGCCTTCTGGCTATAACTATTCATTTCTAAAAGCCTGTTCCAACAAAGATAATTTTCCAAATGTCATCAGATGCAATAATTTTATCCCAAGTTATGTGATGCTAATATTGCAGTAATTTAGGTGCTTTTTATACCTATAAAATGCATCAAACAGTCTAAGGAACAGTATGATCTTAGGGACAATAACTCCTAAGAAGCTTTATCATTGACAAGAACAATGCCAATTTTATTGTGTTGTCTAGAAAAAATATAGTCAGCTGAAGAAGCAAGCTCTACTTGAGTAACTCATATCAAGAAAAGGAGGTAAAAATCTCAAAAATCCCTTCCTGTTTCTGTAGGAAGAGGAGATAAATGAATACGGTTTCTCATCATGTAATCAGGAGGTTACAGAGAAAGGTGAAGTACTAAAAAAAGGAAAAGAGAGAGACAAAGATCCTTTGAGAAGACAAAAAGCAGCCTCAAATTTATCCTACCTGGCGTGTTATGTATGAAATGAAAGGGCACCTTGTCATTGTCCCTATAAGCAAAATAATGAGCTTTGGCCAGACTACGGACATAATAATTTCCACATCTTTATTGCTTCATAAGTACCTACTTTCCATAGTTTCTTCTCTTCCTTCATATATTTTATAACAGATAATGTTTACTGTGTATTGTTCACCTTTCTTTCTCTGTCCTGCAAACATACACAAGCATAAACAAATAGTCCTGCAAGCATACACAAATAGGAAATACAGCCATACCCTGCTGTTTGCTAAAGATCTGTTCCTGAAGAGTGACACTTAGCAATCCAACGGACAACAAAACAACTTTCTCCATTAATAATTAATATAATTGATACATACAGCAATTTAAAAAAATACATGCAGAGACAGTATATACAATGTGGAAAACAGACAAGCAGAAGCAGATCATGTGGAAAACAGACAGCCATGAACTGGAAGAGGTGCTGACTTTAGGAAATGGATAACTGCTTTTAAAAAGTTGCTAATACTTCAGCTATGAAACTGAACACCTGATCACTATCACATTTTTCCATCCTTCACCTCTGATTGGCTTGATTGATCTCGATTCATCTGAGGAAGATGACAAGGAAAATGTAACTGTTCAGGAAGGGGCAGCAATAATGCTTTTCATTATTATCAAAATGAATTGACAACATTGCTTCAGACACACACATGATTCAGTTCTCAAGAGCATATGAAGGAGATGCTCCTTCCATGCTTATCTAAGGTTTAAAGAACAACCAGCACTAGCAAGATTAAGGAACTGGATTCTACAGCTAAATTTGATAATTTAGTGATCAGACTACTGATAATTTATTGAAAGCATGAAAACAATTAGTAATTAAATCACTGTGCTTTTTTAAAATACCTTCCAAAAAAGGGGAAGGAGGAAGGGTGATGAATCATTGAATATTAAACTTTTGTAGCTTCAACATTATGACGGGCTAGAACAAATATTTATAAAAGTCTAAGTCTAGGAAAATCAATTTCTTTAAGGGTTTAGTTAACAAAACCAAAAGATAACACTTATCTAAAGAATACTGAGGGCTTTCACAGGATCTAAATCTAATCACACCATAATCAAACCCCATTTTTCCCAGAAGCTGCAAACATTTTTTACAGGTAATCTTTTAAAGTAAGAATAACCTCCACATTGCACTTCTAAGTAATTTAAAATGAAACACAATAGCTTAAACATGCCTGCCTGAGAAACACCTCTTGATATAAGAACAAGCCTTGGAAGTGGATAGTCAGGAAAGGAAATGAAACATTAATGAAATACTGAGCTTTAATATTTTGCCATAATAAGCAAAGATGAAGGTGGATTCTTTTCCAGCTTCAAAGACAAAGCCAGCCTGTGTTCAGTGAAAGGATGAGAGGTAGTGTGCACAAACTGAAACACAGGAAAGTCAATTTAAACATAAAAAAGCTTTATTTCACTGTGAGGGTGGTTGAACACTGGTCCAAACAGGTTATGGACTGTCTATCCTTGGTGATATTTGAAACCCAACCCAATCTGCTCTACTTGACCCTACACTGAGCAGAGGTGGTTGACTAGACCAGTTCCATAGATCCCTCTCAACCTCAACAATTCTGAGATTCTGTGAAGTTTGAAATATGAGGTTTTTGCAGACTTCCTGAAGTTCAGAATAACATTTATACAGGTGATACAGGGATTTGCATGGCCTCTTCTCCACTATTGTGTCCTACATACGTAGAGGTTCCCAGTGTCGCACTGACATCCTTATCACAGCTGTGGCTACTCATTTACCGTGTTGTATCCTAGGAATATATCAGCAGAAAGTGAAAGCTACATCATATCACCTCAGTATATAGAGAGAGTAAACAAATAGCCTCTGTTATCATTAACCATTTTGTAAAATCCAGAACCCAAGGTGGTGTACTGGGCTAAGTGTCTTTATACCAGATACTTAATGTTTGGTATTAAAGACTGGAAAACAAGCTGAAAATTAACAAATGTTGTATGCAAAGCAGATACATGGGCATTACATACCATTTCTTAAATATTACGCAGTAAACTGGTTAACATGGTGTTTATCATGCGGCAGTTGTAGGTTAAATCAACAGCAAAAGAAACAATATAAAAATAACTATAACAAAAAACATGTTAAAGAACCTCCAGATGCCTCATTGAATATAAGACATTGAAAGAGCTGCCAGCCCCAGGCTGTTTTCAGACAAGTTTGAGGCTGCCCCATTCCACTTCCTGAACGTGGCAGCTTTCGCTTTTGGCCCCAAGGAAGAGAAAAACAGGTGTCAGAAAAATATTTGGTTTGCCTCTGCACTTTTAAGACAACCCAATTAGAAGAGACTGAAACAGAGAGAGAAACCAGGTAGCAAGACTGTGAAGTGTGGTCAGGGTAAAATCACCCAAATGGAATATCAACACAAAAAATACCAGGAAAACCACTTCCAGCCCATCAAAAGCAGGTGGGAAAGTTTGAAATATAAGGGATAATGCAGGCCTATGGATTAAGTAACCAATTGGTGCTTACCAGGATGAGTGCTAACTGTACTATCTGGGATCCTGATTACAGGTTTCTACTGTCATCAGCCAGGAAGGATGAATTGCTTATTAACTCAGGCACTAGGATACAGACTTCACATTGTTTTTTGTGGCTAATATCCCAAGGTATTTGGAAATAAAATGATCTTTTCCTTCTGAAGTGTCTACCGGTCATACTACAGTATTCATGGTTCCAGTTTCACAATCTCTTTAAGGTAGTACATGTAGGGAATGCTGCCAAAACAGGTCTTCCCACCTGCTCTGTTTTTACCAACATTACTGAACTGGTAAAGTGAGGATAACTTAGGTTGTCTACTAAAGCCTCCTAGGACTCTACCTAGAAAAGATACACAAGGAGACTTTTTTCAGGTATTTATATTTTGCTCCTGACACTAAGACTAAAAAATTATTTAATTTTATATGGTTCATTTATCAGAGCCTGGCTAATGCAGTGTGGTCTATAATGTAGGATGAAATACGAGTGAAGAAGACACACAACTGCATCCTAGACAGCAGGGCTGGGAGGGAAATTATAATATTCACTGAAATTAAACAAGGAGACACAGCTAGAACTTTTACTGAAAATTAATGACAGAGTAGAAAGCAGAGTAAGTAAAGTAAAAGCTTCCATGTTTTGGCAGAAGAGTATGGAAAGCACATAAATGTACCATCACATTTTAATTTCAACGCTTTTAAACAAAAATATGATCCTTTAAGTCTGTACGTATGCTGTTCAGGTACAGGTTCCACGCTTGTTTAGTAACTGCATCTGCAGATTCTGGCATATTTTTACAGGTGCAAAGGTGGTAACAGACATGCAAGCACATAGGGTTGTACAGAGAGCCCGGGAATAAGGGCCACTGGAAATGTTGGGCGGATATTAAGCACTCATAGAGAAACCAAAGAAAAGGCTCATTGTCCAGGCTACCTGGAGCAGTGCACAATTACGTGCTCATGATGGAGAAGAGCTGCCGGGGTCTGAGGAGCGCAGGGCACCGGGGGCAAGGGCGGCCTCACGTCCTTCAGCATCCCCGGGCCGGGCGCTGGGCAGCCGGGCAGGCCGGGAAGGAGCGGAGCCTGCCCCGGCACCCGGGGGCGGGTGAGAGGAGGGCGCGGACGGAGCCTGCGAGCGCGGGCGGGGGTCTCAGGGCCCGCAGCGCGGGGGACGGGAGGGGACGAGCCCCACCGCACACGGGGGTGGGCACCGGGCGCGGGAGGAGGACGGGCCGTCCCGCGCACCCCACAGCCCCCGGGCACCCCGCGGCATCTGGGGTGGGGCAGGCGCATCGCCCCCGGGGAGCGCGGCGCCCGGCAGCTCCGCCGCTCCTGAGGAAACTTTCCCGCCCGCCGCCTCCCTCGCCCGGGGGCGGCAGGTCGCCAGCCCGCCCCGGCCCCTCTACCCTGGCCAGCGCCCCTCGCCCCCGCCGCTCCCTCGGGCCGCGCCTTCCCCTCACCTGGGCGAGGGCGACGCCGGCAGCGGCCCGGGGTCCTCCTCCATCGCTGCGGCGGGCGGAGAGGGACCAGCCCGGCGGCGGTGACAGCTCCGGGGCTAGGTGAGCGCCGCCGCCACTGAGCAGGCGCGGAAGCGGCGGGAGGCAGGGAGGGCGGGCAGCCCCCGCGATGATGTGGCCCGTGGTGCGCAGCAGCCGCCGCTACCGGCCGCTCTGACCCGGCGGCGGGCGGGGGAGGGGCCGGGGGCGCGAGCCGCCGCCAACCGTCGCCCCGCACCGCTGAGGGGAGAGGAGAGGACGGGACGGGACGGGGGGCGGCGGGGGGGGCCGGGCCCGCCATCCTTCACAGCCCGGCCCGATACCCCCGGGCGAGCTCCGGCCGCCTGTCACTCCCCACTCAGCCTGCGCTGAGGGGACCCGCGGGCCTCCCCTTCCCGCCGCGCCTTGTCGCTGCCCCGCCGGGCAGCCCGGCTCCCGGTGGCGGCGCTGGGCGCAGCTCGGCCCCGCAGGCTGGGGCAAACAAAAGGCTGGGGAGCGGGGAAGCCGCGGGGGCGCCCCCCTGGCAGGCGGCGACGGTGCCTTTGCTTCCACTTTGCAGAAGCTTTCTTGGCAACGTAGCGCAAGAGTCAGCGTCTTGTCAGCTATGAGGACATTTTTGCTCTTTCCTGCAGCTTGGCTAAAAATAGCTTCCTCGGAAATCCATTTTTTTAAAGTGCTTGGGTCAGTTGGAATATACTTGATCTTGCCCAGTCGCTCTGTATACGTTGAATACACCAAGTGCTGACATGTAAGTCTGCAAGTAAGTGCCTTGAAATCAGCTGCCTGTGCTAAACTAAATACAGAGGCAAGGCCTTGCTAGGCCCTGCTAACCACTCCTCAAAACTCTTGTTTTGAGACACGCTTTATATTAATACATTAAAATGGTCAAGCCAGCTAAGTGTATGCAGTTATTATCATTACTAGTGTTATTTCTCAGTTGTTGCTCAACACTTCGAAGCAGTGAGGATGCCTGAAGTGGAGAGTGAAAGGGAGGAAAGAGCAAGAAAAGAGAACAGGGGTTAAATTATCGTGACAGCAGCCAAGTCCACAGCATCTGTTTTCTGTAGACAGAACACAGGGCAGCATGGGCAAGTCACCAAGTGTCTGCCATAAACTGGAGCTAGCTGCTATGGGTATATGCGGAAAAGCAGAAACTTAAGCACAGGAGAATGTATATGCAGGACCAGGGCCAAAAAAGATCTGTGGTACAATAGTGAAATATACAGCATCAGCTGGATCTCCAGGTCACTGCTGCATTAAATGAATGAAGTGGCTCAGAGCTATTAATTCAGTGGTGAATGCTGTCTCAAACCTGTATTTATTGAGAATTTGGGCTACAGAGGCTCTTGTCCCCCTACCCTACTAAGAACCGTATATATGCATGCCCTGTGTGTGCTCACGTGTTATGCAGTGTGGATACATAGTTGGGTCGCCTTGCAAATCAGATAAAGATCATATCTGCCTTTGCTGCCAACAGGTTAGAATGTAAACCTGAGGTTTGGGAATAGCACCTGAGGGTGCTATTTCTGGCTTTTCTAGTTGCTTGTCTGGTGATCTTGGGCAATCATTTCATCACTCCCTATTACAGGTTCCTTGACAGTGTTATGCCTCTCCTGCCACTGAAATCACGTAATACCCATGGATGAAATGTATTCTTTGCGGTTCACACACAGATATTTTGGGCTGTCTGCAAATTGCAGAAAGACTCATTTTTTTTTTTTTCGTGGCCTGAGGCAAAAAACCCTCAGTCCTCAAGATTTTTCAGTTATCAAAGCCAGCACTAGGATTATTCTGGGAAAGCGAAATTTGGGAGCATGTTTGTGTGGAGCAGTGCCAATTAGGCAGCAAATTCAGTGGAATGCACCTGGTGCTGCAGGCAGCCTGGGAAAGTGGCAGAGGACACTTGCTTGGGCCAGTCTGTCAGGAAAACAGCAGCACCATCCCTTGCTGGAGGCCTCGCAGTTTTTCTTCTCACTCCTTTGCACTTGCTAATTCTCAGATACTGGAATCTGGTTTTTGTTTTTTGCCATGAGGTCATATAAACCCTTCTTACCTGATTACTACTTTTTCTCATTTTTGGCTCGGACTTCCCATCTCATCTCCAGTGAACCATTCAGTTCTCTTTTTACAGTTTTCACATTGTCTAGATTATGAGCAGATAGGGACAGAAACTGTCGAACTAATCTTGAGTGAGAGGTTGATCAATGTTGACCAAACTTCACGGTTGTGTAAAGTTTCTTTTCCAAAAATCACTTAAAATTCCCTCAGGGCCTGAAATTTAATTTTAGGTGCATTTGTCAAATTCTGACAATGAAAATGGGCAAGTTTTCAAAGAAGAGCAGCTGCTGGCAGGTGATCAAGCAGCTTAATTTCATACTCTCACTTCTCCTCCAAGCGATGGAGGACTTTTCATGCCAAATCCTTTTATAAAGATTTTTAAATATTCTTTTCTTCAGCTTTTTAACGTGGATTATTTTCCTTTCTGCATTGCTAACAGCAGATTTAGACGGGGGCAGGTGTTGGCGCCGGTTACTTGCAAAGCAGGAGGCTCCGCGGTGGAGGCCCCGGGGAAGCCCCTCCCGCCCTCCAGGGGGCGCTGCGCTGTGCCGCGCCGCGGCGGGACGAGCGTCCGGCCCGGAGACGCTTCCGGCTCGGTCGGCACATGGCGGGGGATGGCGGAGCGGCGGGTCAGGCCGCCTCTCGGGAGCTGCTGGCCGTGGGGCGCCGAGGAGGTGAGCGGCCCCCGCTGGGGAAACCCCACCGCCGCGCTCTCACCCACCTTTCGGCCGAGCACGGGGAGCGGTGCTGTGGGGTTCATCCCGCCCCGTCCCCCGGGCCGGGAGGTTGGGGAGGGACGAGCCGGGGAGCGAGGGAGGTCGGCTTGGCCTGGAGGGACTCCCCGGTCTCGGGGAAAGGCTGNGTAACAGAGCACTGGAACAGGCTGCCCAGGGAGGTTGTGGAGTCTCCTTCACTGGAGACATTCAAAACCCGCCTGGACGCCTTCCTGTGTAACCTTATCTAGGTGTTCCTCCTCTGACCGCCTTCCTGTGTAACCTTATCTAGGTGTTCCTCCTCTGACCGGGGGGATTGGACTAGATGACCTTTCGAGGTCCCTTCCAATCCCTAACATTCTGTGATTCTGTGAGGGGCCTTTTCAGGCCTCCTGGCTGCTAGTACTGCATTTTTTGTTACATCTTGAGTGTTTTGCGGTGCTGCTGTTTTCCCAGGCACTGCTGCAGTGATAGGAACTAAACACAGGTGGGGACACCCACGTTAAATTAGTGTCGGAAGCCGTAACGACCTTTCTGTGGGGGTAAAAAGATGTTAAATAAAGCTTCGCTTCAGTTAATGGTAAAGGGCTGATGGCTGTGTTGGCAGTCATAAGAACCAAGTTGTGTAATTAATGCAGTTTCCCCACGTAATTTGGATTTTACGATGCTACTCTTGAAAATACTTAATTTAAATCATTAGCACCTCAGTTTGTGGCCTGCTGTAGTTCACTGCTGCCACAGCCACACGCAGGAGGGGAGGGATCTACATCAGCATCACCAGCATGCATTAGCTGCTACCTCAGTCCGCTCCACTGTGGGTTATTGCAGGTAATTTCTCTGTGTGTTGGTGTATGTCGCTAAATAAATCTTTGACAAAGGAAACTTTAAAAACAGTGGGAGCCTGTAAGAAATGACCTGCTGGGTCAGACTGGTGGTCCATATAGCTCAGTATTCTGTATTCCATTAACTGCAATAACAGATGATAACTACAGAGAACTTGTTAGTTTTAAGCAACGTGTGCTCCTGATTCTTGCAATTGCATGGTATCTGCAATTGTAGGGGTAGGGGTGCTAGGGATTACATACATGCTCAGTCCATTTTAGTATCAGATTATGACTCTGCTGCCTTGAATTTGTCTTAACTCCATGTTGAACCTGCTGATCCATCTGCTTTCACAGCCTCTCGTGGTAGCAAGTTCTAGATATTTGCTGTCGTGTACAGAAACACTGAGATGGCCAACCTCAAACGCATCAATAAACAGTATTTGCTGGAAAGCAGACTGGAATTCCTGGAGTCAGAGATAGTTGAATCCTCATCTGTTCATGCTTGTTGGAGAAAGGTGGAAAAGTAGCAGCAAGAAGAGAGCCTCACAGTTAAAATGTGACAGTTGCTGTTGATGTAGGTAAACATCCAGATACTTGTTTGTTTCCAGGGCTGGAAGAAACTTTATTGATTAGTTCAAAATGTAGCAGCAAGAAGGCCACAACTTTACAGACAGTTAGGATGCCAAAGAGTAATGGTAAGTAGGATTTTGCTATTGGAACAGCATCAAGTAGTAGGTAACGTCTGTGAAATAACTTTTGCTTCGGTGCTTTTCTTGTATTAGTAAAGGAAGAAACTCTTGTGTTCTGTTTCTGCTGGTGTTATATCCTCCATTGGAGTTCCACATCCCACAGGTTAATCATATAACTAGATTTTGTGGTGCTGGGTGTTACAGCTGTTAAGTTTTAAGGGCTTTGTTCTCCTTGCAGAAATACTCATGCTGTCCACATATAGTGAACTCACCAGGTTATACCTTTGGTCTTTATTTAGTCAGCTACGTTCAAATTGATGCAAGTTACGTAGATCACTTTCAGGACTTTATTTTTAATGAATGTGCTGTCGAAAGTATTAAGCCAGACCATATAACCATTCATTCATCATGAATTAATTTGAATGCATTAAGAAGACTTTTTAATTGAATTGAGCTGCATTCCTTCTTTCTTAGTCAAAGCTACATATAGATAGCTAACATTCTCTTCAGTGTAGCTCTGTGCATAAGAGGACATAGTGTAAAAATTGTTGTTCTTTGAAAACAGAGTATCTTAAGAGTTTTTTCCTTCTTGAAAATCTGCCAGTTCTTTAGTCTCTCTGTACTCTCTCTATATTATACTCTCTCTCTCTGTACTATTTTCTAGTATAATTAGACTTAGGTTTTTTTGTTGATATGGACTTCTTATGTCTTTTCAGAAGTAATTTCTCAGTATAAAATATTTGGTATATAAAAGCATTTAATTTAAAATGGACTTCTGTCAAATTATTGTATTTTTATTTTGTGATTTAGCTGAAATTTAAAAAGTAATAGAAAAACCAACTTGTAATATCGAGTTCTATCTTGGATAAAAGTCTTTATGAAGATGACAGTGTTTCAGAGGTGGGTTATATCTATTAGGCTTCCATGGTGCTCACTCAGAATAGTACCTCTTACTTCGTGGAGAACGAAGAGTACTGATGGGTTCATCTGCTTATGTGGAGCAGAGATTATTTGAAGAAACTCTGACGGCAGGTGAAGATAGTCCCTTCCTTCATGGAAGGGAAATGGGTGTGATTATTCTAATGGCACTGATTATCTTAAAATTGTTGGGACGTTGCACTGAGCTTGGAGTAATATTTCTGTAGAGGATATGTGCTTTATACTTCAACCTAGAACATCCACTGAGCTTGGAGTAATATTTCTGTAGAGGATATGTGCTTTATACTTCAACCTAGAACATCCGTCTCCCACCATCATAATTTCAGAACCCTTTTTAATAATTATGTTGACCTTTCTTGTGTGTAGCTTGAGACCTGTGGCATCAGTGCTACAGCTAGTTTTCCACCTTCTTTGGGACCTTCAGTCTATACTTTAATAAGGAAGAAAGAGGACATAATTATATTTCCATTGGAGATAATACTGATGTGGAAGTTTCTTAAGATGACACTCGGTATGTGTTGAAAACCATGGAATTTACAAGCAAGTTTTCTGTCAACTAGTCCTATTTTGTTTTGAGAATCTGAATGGAATTGTTGAAATGATTTCATCCTGCACCACGTGCTGACGAATAGGTTTGATACCTTTTTGCTCTTTATGTCTTGGGAAATTGAATACTATAATAAATCCTCCTATTAAAACATCTTAAATATGATAAGACAGCTGGACATTATAATCAAAATGGGATATGTTTAAATGCTCAGATTTCTGAGGTATAAATGTATAAATTAATCTGCATCTGTTTTTATGCGATCGTTATTTCTTTTTCAGTTTTGGACCGAGTACAGAGCTTTTTACCACAGATGGCGCATGCAAATGATGAGCTAAGAAGAAAAATGGTAACAGCACCAGCTCATCAGTTTGATATTGAAAATCTAGACAGTGCAACAGATAAAGTTATAGAAATGGTAAATACTTCATATATTTTTTATTTTATAATGCAAATTCAGATGTGATGAAAATAATTCTCTGATGCTAGAATGAGATAATTTGATAGATGAGACTAAGTCTTTACCATTTTAGTCTGCAATCTGCAAATTCAAAACATAGATGTAATAAAAATTCTTATTTGGTTAAAATTTACTATTTGGGTTTCATACTTGCAGAATTTAATGACTAGGAATGAAGCAGTTTAAGGCCAGAATAAGATATACTTTTGAATCAGCAACTCTGAATCAAAAGTAAGCCATAAATTGTATTTTAAATGTCTCATGAGTAATTCAGTTTAGAAAGCGGGCATTGTAAGGCTTATTAAAGCATAGGGAGGTGATTCTGCCCCTCTGCTCTGCTTTGGTGAGACCCCAGCTGGAGTCCTGTGTCCAGCTCTGGAGCCCTCAGCACAGGAAAGACATGGACCTGTTGGAGAGGGGCCAGAGGAGGCCACAGAAATGATCAGAGGGCTGGAACAGCTCTGCTGTGAGGACAGGCTGAGAGAGCTGGGGTTGTTCAGCCTGGAGAAGAGAAGACTCTGGGGAGACCTTGTTGTAGCCTTTCAGTACTTAAAAGGGGCCTGTACGAAAGATGGAGACACTTTTTATCAGGGCCTGTTGCGACAGAACAAGAAGTAATAGTTTTAAACTAAGAGAGGGGAGATTCAGGCTAGACGTGAGAAAGAAATCTTTTACAGTGAGGGTGGTGAAACCCTGGCCCAGGTTGCCCAGAGAGCTGGTAGATGCCCCATCCCTGGAGACATTCAAGGCCGGGCTGGACGGGGCTCTGAGCAACCTGATCTAGTTGAAGATGTCCCTGCTCATGGCAGGGGGTTGGACTAGATGACCTCTGAAGGTCCCATCCTACCCGAACTATGCTATGATTCTATGATAATAGAAGGCTTGACTATAAGAGCAATAACTGGTTTTCAGCTGTGCCTTGTAGATATTGTTAGGACTGGCTGTAGGTTTTGAGTTAGGAAAATTTGTTAGTGTTGTTCTGATCCTTTAGGGCTGGTGTTTGTGTGCTTATTTACATTCATATCAGTATGTTCTGTTTTTAACTGAAATGCTGCAGCAGTGCTGTGGCCACATGCTCATGTGAGAAAATTTCAATGCAGAAGCAATGTGATATGTGCATGTGCTAGACAAGTGCCTTCTGGCCTGCAGACCCACAAGATAAAAGGCAGAAATAAGGCAGCCTTGGTAGTTTAGCATGTGAGCTGTCAGAACAATTTATTGTCCACTGGTTGGATCGGAGTTCTTGCAGATTTTGTCCAGCCTACATGCAGTAGGTTGTCTGGTGCTGGTGTGTGCTGAAGAATTCCAAATAAATAGTGAGGAAATTAAATGGATCGTGAAGATTGTTTGTTTTAATGTGCTGAAGTGGAATGGGTAACTTGGACAGAATTTTTTAAAGATTTTCCATGTGACAATGTCGGAGAAGTGTCTTTGCTTTATAATAAATAAACCGGGAGACCTCAGGGTTGACATTTAATGCTATTTGCAAGTCACTGAAGAAATGTATTTGCATCTCAAATTCCTGTATTTTGCTTTGCAGCATACAGGAAGTTTTTGAGGTGAGAATTACCAGTTTAAGACAGATGTGTTCAGAGAGAAAAGCAGACCTCAGATATGGAAATATATCATAACTTTTGCTTCAAAAAATATCCTGGTTGGTTAAACTGCTTGCTGTTCTGCAGTAGTTGTAGTGCCATGAACACTACTAAGTTACAAGATATGAACTATATTAATAAACATATATATGTACACGTTTGCATATATATCATGACCCTGTATACAGTAAATGGATTCCTTTGAATTCTTTGCTGAAAGTTAGTTCTGATGCCTCCTGCTTGCCAGTTGAAATCATTTAGACTGAGTTCAGCTATCTACTAATTTCTCTCTTTTTGATAATGCAATAAAAATGGCCTTGTATTTGCTATAGGGCAATATAAATTACAATTTAAATATTTAGGAATCTGTGCACGACATTTGTCTTAATCCTAGGAGAAACCAAGTGGCTTTCAATTGTGGTTGCGGTTTTCTTAGGGTAGTAGGCTGTTTCCTGTGTTTGCTATATGTTTTACTCAAATGATGCAAGTGGCATAGAATTATATAACGTGTTAACTAAGGTCGTTTTTTTTTCCAGAATGTGGCTGTAGTTGAACTGAGCGATTCTGATACAGATGAAGAGATACTGACTTCAGAAGATGACTCGGAATCTGATGACGACTGTGTAACTGATGAAGTGACAATAGACAACATCAAGTTTCCTAAACAAAAGGGAGAAAAGGGCAAAATAGAAATTTTGGACAGCAAAGTGAATGAGTAAATCCGTTTTATTTTTCTTTAAAAAAAAAGACACACAAAAAAAGGCCCAAACCCAAATCATGTTGTCCTGCTTTGAAGACTTGGCCCTCAAACTACCTTGTTTCCCAATGTAGCATCCCTCAGGATCGTGTGAAATGCTACGGTTTACATGGTGGAGAATTCAGGATCAACTCATGACTGACACAAGCTGGATTTCTGAGGAATTAAGTACGGTTTTATTTGTCAACCAACATGGAAATGAACTTCGTTGTGGGTTAGACTGAGGAAGCAACTAGAATTTGGGGCACTTGATTTAGTTAAAATTCTTGTTCTGTTGCTTTATTGAAGAAAGATTTTTGGAGTGTGCTAGAGGTGTTTGCTTCAAGGGCAGGAGAGTGTTACCTAGTAAAAAAGCTTTGTTTATTATATTCCATGTCCTATGAAGTGCTATGTACAATGTCTTCCATATTAAACATTATCTTCAAGTACATTAGAGATACGTTGCCTTGCATTCATGATGATAGCTGTTGAGCACTCAAGCAGCAGTTGAGGTCATTTTAAGATGATGTCAGACAGGTAAGCACAGCCATGACTCAGGAGAGAGTTCTGCAAAGGATAATTTACCCTCTGCGCCTGCCTCCCCTGAGCATTGCCTCACTACAGGTAGGTTACTCGCTTGTATCTGGAATGTTCATGGCTGTAGTGCAGATACCCTTGGTGCTTAAACACTCAACTCTGCCTCTCTGCTGTTACAATTGCTTTAAGCTATACTTTTCATCTCCAGCTTTCCCTGCCACATTTCTGTCCTCTCCATTTTGTTTAACAAGTGTCACTGCCAGAAGAATAAAAAGGTGACTTTTTAGTTGGCCTGCACTTACGCTAGCTTGAAACAATTGTGAAACTGAAATCGGTGAAAGAAAGTCTCATTCATACTTACCTCAGATTGATCAAATACAATGACTTGGGCTGTTGTATTTCCTTCATGCATTTCAGAAGTATCTTGTGCTCCTGAGTAGTATCATAGTTTGTTTCTTAAAGGAACTTTGTATTTTCTACACCATTAAAGTATAATTTTGTATTGTATTTGGTCAAATACTAAATGTCATTACTTCAAATCTGCAGTTATTTACAGAATTTATTTTCAATCCCATACTTAAATCTACAGTTTTATTTTAAGATCTGTTTCTATAATATTTGTGATAAGAAATAACAATGATTCTGGTCTTTCTTTCTCAATGTATCTTCCTTAAAACAGAAGGGGGCACAATCTACTGAGATTAAATGATTGAACCACAAAATATTTGGGGGAATGGGAAGGCTGGGAATCAGATTAGATTAAGTTTTGGGTGCAGTTGCACTCTAAGAAGAGCAAGTGGTCTTAGTTTGTTAGATAAGGTTTCAGTCTTTGAAAAATTTCCTTCAATCTGAAGAAAGTTTGAAAGCCAACATCTTAACTCAGCCGTTCTACACGAGATTTTTCCCATAGATTAAAAAAAATATGAAATACAAATAAGCTGTATAAAAGAGTGATAACAGTCCATGTGCACAGACGCAAAAAGTGATTTTAATCTGTTAATGTAACCACCTTTTAAATTGCAGGCAGATCACACTTTCCATATCAACAAAAAGATAGAAAATATTTTCAGTAACTTTAGCTTGATATGCATAGTTTAACACTGATGTTGAACTCTGTATGTTCTATACAAAGATCATAGTAAGTGCACTTTCTTGCATTGATTTACTTCTTATGGCACAAAGTTTTTCTGTACTGCTGAAGAATCACCAGAGCAGAATGTTTAATTGCTACTGTAAAACTTGAACTGGTTTATAGCAAAAATGGCATAAGTATATTTTAGTTCAACTTTAAGAAAAGCCTAATGACTAAGGATTTTAAATGATCATTAAATATCATGTTCACACAAAGAAGTAGGCATGTGAGAACTCATTCTTCGGTTGTGTTTAAAAAAATTAAGCCAAATCATGTTGTTTTATTTTAGAGGTATTATGCTCACTACTGCTGCATAATTTAAATAACTTCAGTTTAATTTCCAAATGCTTTTATCTTCAGTGAGACTAAAATTTGAACCTGATTTATAGCAACTTATCCATGGAATGAGTGTTTTGTTTTGGGGTTTTTTTTGTTATTTGTTTGGTTTTGGTTTTTTTCAGTTGTAACACTGCAGATAGCATATCCTAGGCATGGTATTAAGTGCTTCATGGAGTGATTAAGATTTGAACTCTGCTGAAAGTTTACTTTCCAAGTGAGGCTGTTACTTTAATATTCCACAGTGATAGCCTTGGTTCTAAGATATTCATGAAGAGCTTCTTCACCTGTACAAGAACAATATTCACCAGTTAGAAGAGCAGCTAAATGAGACACCATTGTCAGAGACTGTAACTACATTATTAAGAAAAAAATCCAAAAGCTTTAACCAATATTTGAGTCCTTAAGGAACAATGGGAACTAATTTAACTTACCCATCCTCCCATGGAAATTTACAGAACTGGTTTTACAAGAAGAGGCCAAATGAAGCAAATGTGGAAAGAAAAAGGAGCTGGGATTTAACGAGCAGCCACCTGGGTGGGACTGCAGCAGCATCAATCTCTAGATGGTTGCTGCTTGTAGTTGAATTTATGAACTTTGGTTTTGCCTATGCTAAGCTTATGGGCAAAGAAGCTGTGTAAAAACGTTTTTTGTTTTTTGTTTTTTTTTTTTCCTGATACTATTACTCATTTTGATTTCAGGAAATGTCTCATACTCGCTAGAGATTCCAAAGGCAAAAATCTGTTCTATCACTGAAAAATTGTTTTCTTTCATTTTTTCTTTGCCACGGGGTTTGACCTGTCCAATATTGTAAAGACTAGACCTTACTTTTTAAAAACTGGTTTTGAAAATTTAAAAAAAAAAAAAAAATTATGTATCCTTCTTTGTGGCTGTCAGCAAATTCAGATGACATTTTAAGGCATAGAAAAAATTCTCGTGTTCTTACGTGTTTAGAGGAGAAACCTAAGTTAGTGTTCTCTCTGATGGAAAGGAAACAAGATTTTGGCCAATACCTTTGTTGCCTGACGGCGTTTTGTAGCCTGTACGTGGCTCTGGACAAGCTGTAATTTGGCTGCTATGGGGGAGCTGGAGAGGAAGATTCTATGTGCTGGAGTGTTATTCAGCAAATGTACAGGAAGGGCTGGAGTTACTGAGGCCGGAATTTTTTAGGGAGGGGAGAGGAACTGGGTTCCTGTAATTGGAGGAATGCAGGAGATGCATCCATTGCTCACATTTTACTTGATACACTCTACACAGGTAAGGTTGTTTTTCAGTGGTTTGGGCTGTTGGATGAGAAATGAGGGAGGGAGAGAACAACTTACCTAAATCTTTCCCAAAGCCAGACTGCTTAAATCCACCAAATGGTGCTGCCACGTCAGTTTTGTTATATGTGTTAATAAACACTGTTCCAGCTTCTAGCTTTTCACTGATGTAGAGAGCTTTGCTTATGTCTTTTGTGAAAACTCCTGAAGCTAAACCATATTCTGTGGAATTTGCCCGTCGCAGCACTCCGTCGACATCCCTGTGGGGGGGAAAAAAGATGTTTTAATTGCAACTAGGTAAAAGAAATGTTAGCAACCTTCCCCCTTCAATGTCATTGAAGCACCTTTTCCCCATGTTCTTTCTTCTCCAGTTAGCTCTTTTAAAGACTATTTATTAAGGACTAATCTGTGTGTCAATGTGACAGATCTATGGCAATTCATACCCTTGCTTCAAACTTGTGAAGCTTGTAACCTTACATTTTGGTGGTTAAGATCTGTGCTGAGAAATGTCAAAGTTGCACTACGCATACCAACTTAGCTGAGCCACTGCACAACTTGGGGATTAGAGCGATACAAAAATAATGGTAAAGCAGAGCTTGGCTGCAGATTACACATCACTTTGCTGAAATTTTGGCTCTGCTTTACAGGTTAATGGAGAATAAGTGCTGAAACTCAGATTTCTTTTGAGATGCAACTTTCAGGCCATGTCCAGAGTGCTATTTTCTATTTGCATCTCATCACCAAATAGCTTCAAAAGTCCACAATAATTTAAAACTTAACCCTCAGGTCCTTATCACCATATAGAATTTATAGATGTGAAGGGCTATCTGTCCAGCTGGTTCTTAACTGCGTTATCAAACTGCAGAAAATGAAACCTGGTGGAAATAGTTATATGAAGTTTCTACATCGGGTTTTAATCTAATCTCTGTGTAAAATAATTCGTATGATTTGGAATGAAAGCTAATAAAACTGGCAGTCTATAAAATATACAGAGGGATGTTCATTTGCAATAGTAATGTGCCAGTGTTACACAATGCACAACAATGCTATGTGGTCTTTTGTGAAAAAGAGAAAAAGAAAAAATTCCAATGGAAAAAATACAGGTTTTGTAATTTGATCAACCTCTTGCAATTACGACATCAACTTCAGTTAAAATTCTTGCCTGAAAACTAAGACTTATTTAAGAACTGGCACTCAGAGTTGCATTCTGTCCTGTCATACTGCTAATAACATTAGTTCTGTATTGACACAGGGTAGGATACCCCTTGCTAGAAAGGGTATTTTCTCAGAATTTAGCTAGAAGAGGATCTGATCTAGGGATTCAGACTGATCCTAGAAGATTTAACAAACTCATACAATATATGCTATCGTTTCTACACTTGGAGAGAAAATAAAATTTCTAACAGTAACTGGAGGAGAATGTACCCATTTTTGAACTTAGAAATCACCATCACAGGACCAAAGGACTCCTCCTGGGCAATATACATATGGTCTTCAACATCTGTGAATACAGTGGGTTCCATGAAGAAACCTAAACAGAGGACAGAGCATCATTTCAGCATGGTGAAAATGCTTCATCATTTGTATTTTCCGGGCCATCTCTTTTCCATACTTTGAGGTCAGAGATACGTTGAGACATGAAACAGAAAATCCTAAAGGGTGTAAAAACCTGTCCAAAAACTAGTTCATCATTGCCAGTCAAGAACCGCCCTGGTAGTATACACCAGTGATCCTGGTCACCTACAATTTGGTGAGTGAGTGTATTTCAGTGTAAGTGGGTAAAATCAGAGATTTTCTATAAATGCCTCCCCTTTCCATGTGATTTCCCATGTAGCTTTGTTACACAGGTTTCACGTAGTTACAAACCTGCACTTGCATTTTATTTGGGGATGCAATCGTTAAGTTTTGAAACTCTGATGCAAATATTTCTCCTTCATTATTGATAAGGCACAGATGTACATGAGAAAATGTTGCTTTCATGCCTTCCCATTAAACTTAGTATACACATTCTTTCGATAGGAAAAAAGGCTTCTAATCATAATACATTATGCAGACCCGCTGGCAGTTTCCTCAGTCATCTTTAGTGCATTCTTGATCTAAATGGATATAATTATACTTATGGCTCTTGGAAGTTCAAGGATGTTGCACAAAAACCCCCAATGCCTCACAAACAACAGGAATAAAAGAGCAAAAGATCTATATAGACTAGATTCTCATTCAATTTAATATGTTACGTTTCAGTTGCACAGCTTCTCTTAATACGAGACTTGAAAGCCTTGTACTCAAGTGTTACCATTGGCTTACCTGGTACTGTTCCCATGACACTGCTACTTCACAGAACGCAGCAGAGACAACCATGATGGTTTTTATTTAAAGTGTAAAATTTCCAAACACCCTTGAACAGTGTTTTACCTGGTCTACGTACTTGTCTTCCTCCATACACGAGGGTGGCTCCTTCTTTTACTCCAGTTTCACAGTATTGCAGCAGCTTTTCCAAATGAGCCTTGTGATTTTGTGGACCATGATCTGTGGATCTATCAAGAGGGTCACCAATTTTCATCTTTTTTATTTCTTCCACCTATGGGTTACCCAATTAAAATGAAGTTACATCAGACAGCAAATAGTTTTTGAAGTGACCAGTGATTTGGGATGCTTCACTGTTTGTACTATGAAGTTTGGCTCTAAGAAAGGGCTGAATTCTTAGAAGGTGGAATGCTCCTCCCTTTCTCAAATGTGTCTTTTTATGGTGTCTTATGTGTGATAATTTTTCTGAAAGCTTTTGATGCTGTCTTCATGTAGTCATTCTCCTCTGCTATTAAGACAGGAGAGTAAAATGTTAGCTTTTAGAGTGGTAAATGGGTTATCACAGCAACTTCCTGTCTTGAGCTAGATAAATCAATATTCCAATGGTACATTGTGGTGGCTATTGGATTTTTAACAATAACCTTTCTACTCTTCTAGCTACACTTCCAATATGCCCTTTTTTTAAATAAACTTCACTGCAGTCTTCACTCACATTGATCTAACTTCCATAATTTTTTTAAATCTTATTTTCCTAGTTGAATATGAAATATTACTTAAGGTACAGTACCTACTTCAATATCACTTATCTGTGTATTACTGATGAAAACATCTCCTTTCATTCAGTGCCTTCCTTTTAACCCTGTAAAGAGGTTCCTGAGAAGCAACATTGCCTATCATAAGGAATAATGAGGATTTAAACAACTGAGCATTAGAAGAAATGCAATTATCTATCAAACTAGTGGCTCTTTGTGCCATAGTAAAGTATCTGCTTAAACTTTAGTCCTTGAATGTCTTACCACTTTAGTAACAAATTCATCATGGATCGATTCTTCCACAAACAGCCTGCCAGCTGCAATGCAGTTTTCTCCTTTGTTGAAATATACTGCTCCCATACCCTGATCAGGGGGAAAAGAAAAAAAAAAGGAAAAAAAAATTATATGCATGCTTTTGTTCAATTTCCCTTCATTCTGTTCCCTTGGGTTGCATTCTGTGTTTGTGACCCTCAACACATTATGTTTTATGTAAAGAGACATCATCAATGTGGCAAGCAGCCTAATCTTATAACTTCTGTGGAGATAAATGGCACAGGGGGAACCCATTAGCACTTCTCTTTCCATTTCCATCAGTGTTCCACAGAAACACCTGCTGCAGCAGCACAGAGAAGAGGGCTGGTAGCACAACCAGGGAACGTAAAACTCTGCTAATGCCCTGAGCGGTGTTGCTTGAGCTGAGAGCCGTGTGTAACGGGGTGAATGTTACCAAAATCTGGTCTGCAAAGGACCTCCTGCTTCAAGAGTGTGGGTTCAGAATCCATGCACTTTGTTCCTTTTTATTTAGTAAGAATTGATACCTGCCATTGTTTTTCCAGTGAGATAGGGAGATGGAAGGAGGAGCAGGACAAATAAAATTCCTAAGAAATGCTTTTCTGGCAGCTGCAAAGGCCTTGGGTCCTGGCATTAGTAGATATGACCAGGATCAAGTGCTAGTGTCAAGTGTGTGGCAAAAAAGCATTGCTTCACCGTCATTTAAAGCCATCAATGCCAGGTGTAGCTCAGGCCAAGCTCTGTGTCACCCTCTCACTTGTACAGCTGAGAGCAGTGGTGGGGCCAGGCAGTGCACCGACTGCAGTGCTTCACCTTTTGTTATTTTCCTTTTGTTATTTTATTTTGTTATTTTGTTATTTTACTCTGCAGTCACTCAGACTATTGTCCTGCCAGAAGAAACTCCAAAATTGGGAAAGTGTACAACAGTTTCTTCCTAGTAGCTGTACATGCTTATGCTGGTTTAGAGAATTGACAGAATTAGCAAATTAGCACTTAGGGTAAATACAGCATGGAAAACCTTTGTTTGCTTTTTGGTGAGCAAACTGCATCTGCTGTCATTTTGATGAATCAGGTTACCTGAGCAGGAAATAAGCTCCCTAAATCCCCTGATTTTCTCATTTGCACATCTTCTTTATGAACTTTAAACATGTTACAGCTACTTGGGAGGGTGGATTATGGTGACTGATGGTGAATTAAGAACAACTGTATGGCAATAGGGAACTCAATGTATATTTTAAATCACTGTCAGGCTTTTGTTTTTTAAGCACCTTTTTTTTTTTGAGTATCAGATTTTGGCAAATCAATTTTAACAAGTTAACTTGGCTAGTGAGAATACTTTCCACCTGTATTTCTTTGTTCTGTTATATTTTTCAATGTATATTTCTTGTAGTACTGATCCCTGCCTTTTTGGTGCAGCATCAACAGGTTAATTGTGATGGAATAAAGAAACATCCTGTTGAAAAAGTCTGTTTTCTACAGATTGCATGATTTTTCATGCAAGGGATCCCTGCTGCAGTTTTTGGCAAGTCAAGGAGAATATTGCAATACTGTGAGGATGTATCACAAAGGCTTTGAATATAATTTACTTCGAAGTAGCATTACCATTTTTACAGCTCTGTCAAGTTCACAGTCACTGAATATGATCAATGGTGATTTACCACCAAGTTCAAGAGAAACTTTCTTCAGATTAGTGGCAGCACTGTAAAAAATAAAAATAATCATATAAAACCAACTGTTAAATGGCTTATTTCTTTATTTTCTTTGAAACATATCTAGTGAATATGTAAAAACCTCTGTTTTCCAATAGTGACTCAGTAGAATTCTACATAAATGTAAACAACCACATGTCGTTACACTTTTCTATTGCTGCCACATGCATAATATAGCTGATAAGATACTGCAGAACTAGATTAAGCAGTGTTTATTTAAGAAAGTTTTGCTGAGAGTACCTCTTCATGATCTGTTTACCAGTTGGTGTTGAACCGGTGAATCCGACTTTGCGAACATCTGGATGCTCCGACAGGTGCTGTCCCACTAATCCACCTATCGGAGTGAGGAAAACAGCTTAACTGAACAGTACATAGGTAATTATTACTATTCCAGCAGCAGCACTGTAACACAGAAAGAGCTAACAATATGTCATTCAAGTACAATATCACATCCTCATTTATATTTACAGCATTATTCATTCGACTATGAAAAAATTTCATCTTGCTTAACTTAGGTCACATGAGTGTCTCCAAATTCCCCCACCTGTCTGGACTAAAAAACTTCCTAATATTCCACTGTAGGTGGAATAATCTAATTTGTGAGCCTGACCCATACAGCTACTTTGTCACTTTTCTTCCTTAGGGGAAAGAGGAAAACGGTGACAACAGGTAAGGTGGTGTGGACCATGACTTACCTGTAGTGAGCAATACGCATCTTACCAGCTTGCTCTAGGTCTCACAGTCACATTTAAATACTTCCAAGTGATTATAAAATCAGGAGAAAAAAATAAGTTTCACAATCAAGTGCAACATGTTCCTCTATAACACATTCTTTTTCAGCATGCTCATGCTATTTGCATGAACTTGTGAAGGGTGTAGGCTGACAGCTCTTACCACTAGCTAGAGACCAGTGACATACAGGTTTTTCCAGTTCTGTTCTGGAAATATGTGAAATGGCTGTTTGACACAGATGCAAGCCTACTGCCTATGAAGATACTTGCACTTATGCAGTAGGTCTTCAAAAAGGTAAAATGCTAGTCCACCAGTTTTAGCAGGAACTACTCTTCCCAGAAAAATGATTAGTTGAAGTTTTACCTGAACCAGGCAGAATATTTATAACGCCCTTAGGAAATCCAGCTTTAGCTGAGAGTTCTGCAAACTTCAAGGAAGTCAGAGGTGTGACCTAAGTAGAAACATTTAGATTAGGTCTCCTATTTTAATTAAATGCATGATCAAATCTTTTACGTTCAATACATCTTCATTTTGACACAATATTTATCTTCTTACAGTATTGACAAATTGAAAGTGATGTCTTCTTACAGAAAAGAATTCATTCTTGCAAACGAGAGTAGCATCAGAGCAGAATTGAAGACAATCAGTACCTTGTGTCATCATGGCAATTTGTATTATTATTCATGCACTTTAAAACATATGACAAAGTCAACCTATGGGTCCGTATGACAAATAAGCCTATGTGTGAAATCCGCTAGATTGCCTGGATTATTTTGCCTGAACAAATAGTGGAGGACCTGAGCCATCTGTACGTTCCTTTTTGTTTTTACCTGAGCTGGCTTGAGTACGAGCGTGTTGCCTGCAGCCAAGCAAGCTGCGCTTTTCCATGCAAGCATCATCAGCGGGTAATTCCAGGGGATAACAATTGCACAGACACTTTAGGTAAGGAAAAACAAGGAAAGATTACATTTTTTATGGCAGCTTTTGAATGGCTTTTCTGTATGTCAAGGCTGTCACTAAGAAGAAAAAAAAGTTATACTTACCCTATTGGCTCTTTCTTGGTGAACGTTAGATTATGGTTTGGCCGGGCCTGGTTAATTGGAATTGTAGCACCCTGAAAGACAGAGGAGGGACAAACCTTGGTACTGTTTAATCATTTCTGTTACAAATATATTTGCCATATAAGTATGTTTTAGAAAGGCACAAAGCAGGTCTCAAAACCAGAAGAATTTTTGCATCAGAGAAACAGGCAGGGATGCTTCGACTGTACGATTTCCTACTAACGGATACTGTAGTCAAGTTCTGATTTTCATTTGGATGAAATAAAAGCATAGATAACAAAAGTTTGGAAGAACATGAAGTGAGGGTCTGATGAGACAAAATAAAGTGAATGACATTCTTGATTGTGGATCTTGGAGATACTTGAGGAAATGCTGTTGAACTTGTGCCACGTGCTGTGGCATCAAGCAAATTCAGCAGCCTTGGTCAGAATGTAACATAGCACGTGAGTCTCTGCACTTACCAGCAGGATGACCATAACATTCTGCACCATAAATAATCAAGAGCTGACTAAGTATGCACATCCACTGTGACACCTCGACTGATTTCTTAGGTATTTGGAGTTGCATTCTAAATCCATATTGTCCAATTGGAAGCAGACTGTGCTTTTGCATTGACAGAGAGATCTATTTTAGGTAAAATTCTGATTTTGCTTTATTACACTGTTTTTTTTGCACTGTGTAAAAAGAAAAAAAATGTAGAGAAGCACTGTCATTGATTATTTCCTTTACATGTTCACTTGCCTGAATTTTGTCACACCATCCAGCAAAGTATCTGAATGTTTGTACAGACATTCCAACATGGGTCTTCAAAGCTAAAGTGTAGACAGCTCCTGAGTCGATAGACTCTATTGTTGCTAACTCTTCTTGATGTTCCTCCATCAGGTCTGCAAGTCTTTAATAAAAACGTTACAAGTTCACATCAAAGAGAAGTGACATCTGACCATTGACAGCCTAAAGTGATATTTGGTATGGCAAAGAACCATAATTAAAATAGCATTCCCACTGAATTTGTAGGTGGAGCACTGGATGCACTACCCATTAATATCAATAAGAGCTTGAACAATTGCCTGTTAAAGTCTGCAGATGTCTTCACAGTGGCTGTGGTACACATTGGATGAAGACATGAACTGTGAAATCTTACCTGATCATTAAATTATGGTTGTGTAGAAAAAATAATAATTACTCTTTTTCTGTTGTGCTACAAGGAGACAATATAGAAAAGCAGACCAGTAAGTCAGAAAGCAAATACAGGATAACGTAAGAAATGTCAAGTAATCAAAAGTACCAAGAAGGAATACTCAGGATCCTAGCTTAAGATTGGATAAACCCAGCTTCATAATGCTGTTTTGTATTGTCTAAACTTGGACTAAACTACTTAGATGCTTCAAAACCATCCAGATGTTCAAAGACAGAGCTCCTAAGCTGTAATGCAAATTTAATTTTATATGCGTTGGTACATCTGAAAATCTGGCCCATGGTCTCCTTGGGCCTGAAGTTCTCCATCTGTTAGATCTGTGAAGCAACACAGTGGGGTGTAAGAATGACTGAGGTAAATATCATTGAGTAACAGCAGCTATCAGCGTGTCTCGAAAATGCATCTGCACAGACTGATACCCAACACTTATGATGAGCTCTTGTAATTCTAGTGGTCCCCTGCTCAGGGAGAGAGGTCTGTTTGCACGGATGTATTTTTACATTCAGTCTTGGATCTCTCACATGGCAGTGAAAGAGATGCATCAGTGTTTTCTTAAGCTTCTCTCTCTGTTTTGGTATTCAGATAATCAATGCTCCCATGTGGTTTTAAGAGCTTAACCAAGTACATTTTAGATCCTGTAAAGAGTATTCAAAACTGGGTGTGAAACCTATCTTCCATTATGGAAATTCTGCCCATTTTAAGCATCTGCAGAAATGTAGAAAAACGCTCTTTAATACCTGTTTTAACTACATCTTGGAGACCCAGCTACAGGTCAGGGCATCAGCAGTAGTGCGCAAAAGAACAGATACGGCATGTCAGGGACAAAGGAAAAGGTTCCATTTAATGCATGTCTCATATATTATATTAATGATTCCTTAAGACAAAATAGCAGAGCTGGGGGCTTTAATGGTACAAACCTTCTCTTTGGTTCAGCACTCAAAATCTCTAGTTTGAACAGAAGCCAGAGTAAAAGGAGCCTTGTTTGAATTAAGGTGGACCAAAGAGAGCCTTCATTCATACCAAGAATGGTCTACACATAAACACTCTATTACGGCTGTCCTAGAGAGCCAGTCACCTAAGCGGAGAATAATTTAAGCGAGGAACAATCTAAGCAGTGTAAGGGAGTTTTATTTTCCATATGTCTAACATAGTTATGCTTGCAAAACTTGCAAATGTAAAACACAAGAGTAGTATTTCTAAGACCTTAAAAGTTTATCTTCAGGGCAGAGTTCACTTGGGCTCCCAAACACTCTGCATTCCTAATACAAATTAAACCCAAGTTTGTACATGCTTTGAATCTGTGCACACTGGTGAAAAATTTAAGTGATTGACTGTGCTTAATTTTAATGAGTTCTGACTTGCCCATTTTCTGCTGTGATGACTACGCAACTTTTTTATAGTCCGGCAGGCCTTTTTCCAAGGCCTGGTCATGTAATTTATGAGGCAAACAGGTTTCAGTTTTGCTTTCATTCTCTTTTGCTAAGATGCCTACAATGTCTTGTAAAACATGGCATTTCAAAATAGTTTTTTATTTATAATTACATCTACTTGGTGTACAGGGATATGGTAAAAGAGAGGAGGGGAATTTAAATCCAAAGCATTCAATGAAATAAAAAGTCTTACAGCTCTATTGGTGTCATAACAACTGATCTGCTGCATACACTGCAGCAGGACACAGACCCACATACCGCAAGTGCAGCACCTAATTGCCCCTCACTCCTCTTTGGGCAATGGATTCCCTACTCCTTACTGTCTTGCTAGGCTAAACCCTTATGAGGACAAGGCCTTCTAGTTGCATATTCCAAACCTCTGAATCCGATTGATCTTCCGTTTCCAAATCCCCATAGATATTGCGCAGAGAGTGGTGACCCACCCCTGCACCCAAACAAACCGTCAGACTGTTTTATATTTTGCCTTGCTACCCCAAAGCACTGCCTGCAACCCTCCTGCAGCTGCCCACCGTGTAACTGATCCTTTTTCTGCTGTGTATTCGGAGGTCCAGGGCCAGCCTCCTGGCACAGCATGATGAAGGCCTAATATAGCAGTGGGTATGGGCACACTACTGGAGACTGTATTTTTTGAAGGTGAAAAGAATTGCTTCTCTTCCCTGTAGATAAATACGCAGTCTCTTCAGCACAACTGACTTGGCCAGGACACCCAACAGGAATGTTGATGAGCCTGCAGACTACACCCTGCAGAAGGAAGGTGTTCAATACACAGGACCTACTCCTTCATGAGTTCCTCGGGGCAGGTAGTTTCAGGTTGATTCAAGATCCTAAGTTCCTTAAAGCCAACTGTGACATTAAGTACAGTAACTAGTAGCTTTCCACCTACTGAACAGGACAGAATTTGCCTACTACATCTCCTCCGTGCTGTCAACTGATTTTCCATGATCACATTAGCTAAATGTGAACCTGGGGCATTCAGGAATAGCAATCTGCTTCTTTACTCATCTCTGCTTATTCATGTGCATGTCCTAGAACTAAAAAATTAGTGAAAGCTCTTCATGTAGCTCCACTAAAGAGGCTTGCTTTATAGGTAAGCTCTGGAGCTTCTAGTCATCCCAAGTTTGCAAGACAGTGTTTTCTCTGTGCTTGACATCAGGCACCAGAAGCATCATACTGCATATGGACAATCCATAGTAATTGGGTTTTTATGAGCTGCCTTCAGTATTGCTCTTGAAATACCTAGCTGGCATGATCGTCTTCCCAAGATCACCTCTTGTCCTTCAAGGATCAAACCCCACCGTTAAAATACCATTCACTCAGCAAAACCTCTGTTTGTCTGCTGAAACAATAACGCAGCCAAATTGAGAACTGGGCATTTATCCAGGGCTGACACAGGGAAACAAATACAAATGAGAGCTGAAAGTGTCTCGGATATATGTGGGATTCAGCTTAGAATGTTTCTACATGGGACAATTCTTCCACAAGAGACCATAATACATGTCTTAAAGTGGGTCTTCAGCCAGGTGAGAAGTATGCTGGGATATGATCCTGGAAAACCTAGCATCAGTTACAGTCTATTTCAAAATGAGTGGCAGTGTGACTGTACGTTTACTGTATGGAGTGCAGATACAAGAAGGCTTAGCAAGGTAAAAAGTCTCTGCCTAACCTAGATAGACTCTGCCTTTAAAACTTAGCATTATTTCTAGAGATAGGTCTGGACTTTGTGAGGGAATTTTCAATCCTTACAGCAAACCCCATATAGGTTAATGAAGCCATCAAATATTTAAAATACCTTTTCCTCAAATTCTTTGTTTCCATTCATAAATAATAATTTAAAAAAATGTGGCAGTGAGAGATGACAAGATTCTTCTCTGACCCAGTGAAGGTTTTCCAGCTAAGACCCGAGGGCAGTACACTGAAGTAAATATGGCATGAAAAGATAGCTAGTCTGGTACCTCTGACAGTGGGATTATAAATATGCACCATATTCAGAAAATGTACGCAACAGTTCTTCAAGGAACAAAACAATAAGATTTAAGAAAATGAAACAAACACAAGCTGCATTTTACATACCTGTACATGAGTCGGCCTCTTTCCCTTGCATTCATCCTTGCCCATTCACCATTTTCAAATGCCTCCTTTGCTGCTGCCACTGCCTTGTCAACATCAGCCAGTGAAGCAGAAGACACACTGGCTATGATCTGTCCAAAGGCAGCTTGTGTTAGTTCAAACTGAAAGGCTGGGATGCAGAGTGTTATTCCTTCCTCCTAAACTTCTCAACTGGGTATAAGCAAATACTTAATATCCTCAACCCCAGCAGTTGTCATGGGTGAGTCAGGCTGCAAAATGTTCAGATACAACCGAGGTGGCAGAATTTGGAGGCCACCACAGGGACACAGATTCCTACACCTTTCTTCTTCACAGAGAAGTGCATTGTCCTACTGGACTTCACCTGCTATTTCTGTACGTAAAATCAATGTGATATTACAAAAATTGGAAGTCTTTATATGTGGTAATATGATCTAATATCTAAACATGCTACAACGATTCCTGCATGTTCCATTTCATGGAATCACAGAATCACAGGACGTTAGGGATTAGAAGGGACCTCAAAAGATCATCCAGTCCAATCCCCCTGCCAGAGCAGGAACACCTAGATGAGGTTACACAGGAAGGGTCCAGGTGGGTTTTGAATGTCTCCAGAGAAGGAGACTCCACAACCTCCCTGGGCAGCCTGTTCCAGTGTCTGTCACCCTCACTGAGAAGAAGTTTCTTCTCATATTTAAGTGGAACTTTCTGTGTTCCAGTTTGTACCCATTGCTTTTCTTAGGAAAGGAGCTTTTCTCAGGAATGGAGCTTCTGTTACCATAAGCTGCCATACATACACAGTAGTTTATGTGTGTTTTATAAGTAACACACATTGTAAACCCTAATACAGAATTGTTATGACATCTATTCTATTCTGTAATGAGTTTCAGGAAAAGTACCTGAGTCTGATTTCTGATGATAGTGAAATCTGTGGCATAGACTTCAGCAGAATTTATTTATGCCAGAATTAAATGGCAATTACATGGACATCAGAATCACTTCTCTTATTTATAATGCATAATTATGAGTTACCCAACCAAGATTCAGTAGTTCAGGACTGAAGTGTAACTGTATGTCTTTTCCTATTGAAAAGTAATTTTTCTTACTGAGAGTTTAAAGGGACATTTGAAAGTCACATTTGCCCTAAGACATCAGATTTGTAAAAAAAACAAACAAAACAAAACTGAAGTTGATGAGTGACAGGAAATACATACAATATCCTAAAACAATTACTTCTTTAGCAACTAAACTTCAGGAATTTTTGTTTGCAAAACTAAACAAGAATGAAATTAAGGTAAAACATACAGCTGGGTATGGATATTGACTTAATAGTTGAAGTGGAAGTAAGTTATTTTTGCTGTGCAGCTTGACTGAAATGGAAAAACTAAAATACACAAACTGAGAAGTAAATTGAAATTTGTAGGGGATTTTTAATGTGTACTGTGCAGTTTTGAAATTAGCCATATTCAATTAGTGTTTAAGATCTTTTAATGGGCAAATAAATTGAAATAAACTGGTAGTATCATATTTAGGAACTACTTACTGATCCATCTGCTGGATTTATAGTGTCATATGTTTTTCCATCATCAGCATTTATAAATTGCCCATTTATGAAACACTGGTATGGCATATTCACAGTCATGTTGTTCACATTTTTTGAAACCTGAGGGTGAAATAAACAACAAATTAATTTAAAATGTTAGTAACTAAGATTTTAATGTAGCTTAACAAGCTTTTGATATCTGCAGCTCATATCCAGATGCATTTTAGGATGTATATATGGCTGCTAGGAGCGGACAAAAGGGTAAAATGAACTGGAAATTGTATTCTCCTTGAATGCAAATGACCATACTCAGAGATAGTCAAGCAGATTTCCGTATTTTTTTATCTTTGGATCCCTGTGTTCAAACCAATACTAAGCCCTGGTTAAGGCTGATCTTAGTGGACTTCAGTCAAATGCATAACTCCCAAATTCAAGAAATCCTGACTTGCTCAATAACTCAAAAACACCCAAAGAATCCTCCTTTCACACAAATTTTTCAAACAGATTCTTAGAAGAAATATCTAGCACTGTTCACTGCAGGAAAGCAAAAGGTCTAGAACCATCTGACTGGAGCATCCTGGCAGGACAGTGCGGGAGAGGCAGGAATATCTGCCTGTGTGTGAGCTGTTCTACTGCGTGTTCCTGATCTCCTGGTTTCTGGAACACTACACACACATTACACACAAATTTCTATTCCAAAATGCAAATATATAAATGTTGGGGGGAAAAAAGTCACAAAGAACAGTTTCCATGACTAAATACTTGTTTGCTTTTTCTACCACATCAAGCCATCTAGCGAAATACGTTGTCTGCCCTTCCCACAAACTCAAGAATGAGCAATAAAGGCGAAACAGAAGGTCTTACATAGTCAATGATTAACTCTTCTTCTTTATCTTCTCCTCTGAATTTTCTGACAGACATTTGAATAAAGTCTGCAAACTTAGTGGCCATGTACACATCTTCATTCTGTAGTTGAAGTCCACTGTATTTCTGTTTGATCTCTTCTAGCATTCTAAACATGTTGAAGAAAGAATACGTTTAATTACAAACGAAAGAATTCTTAAGATAATTGAATCATTAGAAGGTCAAAAGGGATCAAAACTGGACACCATTTTTTATGCATTTGAATATGTACGTGTGTTTCTCTGATGACAATGGCACAGAATTTGTGCATTTTACTGCAATCTGTCAGTTTAATTGCAGGTGTTATGGAAAAGAAAATGTCAGTTCTGGAATACTCTTAGGCAAGCTTTTGGAAACAAATAACAAATAGAATAGATTGATAAAATAGTATATGGACTACTCTAAACAACATATGTAGGACACTCAGAGCTCTATGAGACCGGTAAGTAATTACAATAATCAGTTTGTTTAAAAAACCCTGAAATGCTGGTTTTATATTACAGCCCAGAATATCTGAGTTGAAAAAATATGGTAACTGAGGTGACCCAACGCAGGATGAACTGAGTGCACTTGTAAGCACGGGCTCAATTATTTCAATTCTTTCCATGAAAGGTCCCTCTTTCTCTCTGGGAAGCTCTTTGCTCAGCTTCCCAGTCAGGCCCCTGGTCCTGAGACACCCGTCACTGCATGTAGACAAGTTTGAGCATCACCATGCCGCTGATGTTCCTGAAGTTAAGGAGAATTTTCCTTTAATAGAAAGAGCAGGATTACATCAATACCTCATTTTTTTCAGGAGCAGAATCATACCACATTTTCAAAGGTAGGAAAGTGAATAGACTATTGGAAAACACAGGGAGATTTTTTTTTTAACACTACTTGATCAACCTGATTTAAAAGCACTACGACAACTTTGTTTTCATTAACTTTGGCTTCAGAATTTTGTTATTTTGAATATTTTTTACCTGACAACATGCATAGAAGATGCTCCAGATTTGAAGAAGTCTGTGGAATCCTCAATTACAGCAACATTGCTCAAAATTGCTTTCCAGATAGCCTAATGATTCACAAAAACAAATAATGAATAATCCTCTAATTGCAAGAAGTATTTACCAAATCGTATTTTCTATGGTATCTGTGCCTACACTATGTATTATTTTAAAGGATTCTAACAGAAAATTATTTTGAGAGAGTCTAGAACTGTCTAGAGACCTGATGTTAGCCAATGAATTCTTCAGCATAATTAGCTTATCAAAATATGTTATTTCGTCCATCATTTGTCCATCATTTCGTCCATTTCACCTAATCAGGCAAGAATCCTGAATGGTGCAATGCTAATAATTTTCAGACCCATTTTTAAAAGATATTTATCCTCCAAATAATGATTTTCCATTGCATTATGGAATATGTCATGAGCAGAGGCAAGGACAGCGTGGAGGACTTTGTGACTGGATTGATGGCATTTCTGACACCTGGGCAGAGCTCAGAAGCAGTTTAAGCTGCATACATGAGATGGAGGCTTCCTCTAATATGAATAGTGAAATAGCCACTAATGTAATATTTCAATTAATTATAATTATGTTTCAGAGTTGGCAGATAGTGTCATGAACTGAAGGGTTCATATTTTTTTTTGCTATTGTCTCAGGTAGTCAGTAGCTTCAGGCAACATTCATGTTTCTGGCAAGCAGGTTGAAGGTAATCTCAAAGCAGCAGTTTAAAATATTAGCACATCAAGCTGCCCAACCTATACCAAAAGTTACTGACCCTGCAGCAGAGTTAAGCAGAAGGGAAGACATCTGTGATTTGCTTGCACTGGCACAAAACTTTAATGACAGATGTAGCGTTTGGCTGAGCCCCTGACACTTATGACAGATGGATGGATTACATGAGAGGGCAGCAAAGTGCCTCTCTGGCCATGAGAGCTTTCAGCTCCCGCTGCCCCATCGCTGCAGCCCCTTCTGAGGTTGTGGCAGAGGAGAGACGGCGCACACAGGTACAGGAAGGAAACTGCTGCATTTTCCTTTCAAACTGCTGTTCTAAGACTCCCCGGAGCTCGTCCAGCAGGACCACTCTGAGCGCTTTGTAGTGAGTAACAGCAAAGAGAGGAAGGGATTTCAGAACTAAGTCTGTCAGTGCAGAAAACCTCACTGCTGTAAGGTGAAGCTCCATTTGTTTTTCCTCACTCCCACCTTCATCCTTTTTGGATATTTACCATAGCTGACCCTGCAATCACTGTCTTTGTATCACTTGTATCTGAAAGAAAACTTTCTAAACTGACGTGTAAGCGCTCTAGTGAATTCCCAGTTCCATCTGAATTAATGTCAATAGCTAAAGATTCAACCTAGTACTCTTTCAGTACATTTTATTGAAAACAATTTGCATGGCTGAACAAAAGATAAGCCTTGCCTATAACGAGAAGTATGTGATGTTTTTGTCTGAAGTAATATCCTATTAAAGCAGTTTATTGCATTACCCTAATATCTTCTGCCATCTTTTTCTCCTCTTCTGTAAGTTCCAGGGCAGTTGTTTCATCAGCTGAGAAGTATTTAGATGCAGGGATCATTTTTCCATCCTCAAACTGCAGATTTCTCACTAGTACCTGAAAAATTAGATGATATTATTTTAAATTATCTGGAAAGCAATACAATCTCGTGTGAAAAGTTTTTAGGCATTAATATGGTTATTGAAATAGTAAAATAAATGCCTTGCAGGGAAACTGCTACGATGCAGGTAACTTAACACAGGCCACTCCCACCTGCCTTACATATTCTCCCATGCTATTAGTACATTTCTATCCATATTGGAAATTAATATGGATTGAGTGAGAAGAAAATCATGAAAGTCTTCTCTATAAGATGGTAGAGGATGGATAAACTCCAAGCAAATTAGTTGTCATTAGCAGCTGGATTTTTCTAGTCTGACAATTCCATACTACTTGCACTTCTTGCTAAAGTTATTCCATCCATGCTCATGTTTGCCAGGGTGAGCACTTACCATCTTCCCATCGTTACCAAAAATGACTAGACCATTCTTGGTTACAAGGCCAGGTCTTGAAGCACCTTTTATCTCCAGGTCTTGTCCGGTGGGCACTGAAGCATCAAGTAACGATGACCCATAAAAGGTAACCATCTACAAGCAAATGGAATTAAAGTGCACAGATACTAAACATGCTCTGAAATTCTAATAATGCAATTATACTGTTTCGAAGCTTTGATATAATACAGATAAAATATGAGTACTTACACATAGAAAACATATTACAAAATTATTTTTTGCATCTTTACAACCCAGGACACGGAAAACTTTGCAAGCTGCCTAAACCTCCAAAGCTGCTTAGCTGTAATAACGTGCACGCTGGAACCAGCGAGGAAAGGGAAGCAGCTCTGCCAATGCACGCCCGAAGCGAGAGACTGGCCCAAGCCCAAATGTGACCAGTGGAATCCTGCTCTGCTCCCAGGCTGGCAATGCTGAACGCTGCCTCCCTCTTGGGCTCCTCTGTTCTCTCTGGGCTCTCAAATCAGCAACAGTCCCTGGACGTTAGGGCAGAACCAGGCTTTTGGAGCAGCCAACCAGCAGGTGGCTAACAGTTAAGCAACAAAACCTGGACATCACAGCTAGGAAAGATAATGTGCTTTTTAAAATATTTTCTGTAAGTACTATGTGAATCAAATGTATAATAGTTTCAATACATTGAAAGAAAGCAGTTGATTTTGAATTAAATGAGATATTTTTTTTTCTACAAATGATCTAGACCCAAATCTCCTAAAATCAAAGCTTCCTTGTTATTTCAGTAGCTCATAGTGTTTAATTTTGCTGTTAATACTGTGATGTTGCCCACTGTACAGAATGGGTTGCATTATACTGTAATGCAAGCTTACTTTCCAAAATGACTGGCACAGTCCGGTTCTACCCTTTTTACTTATTGCTTTGTACCATGCCCATTTTTTTTCAGATATCGCTCCTCTCTTTCTTTGAATTAAATGGATCTATCACTAAAAAAAATCTTAACTACTGTGTTCTGTACATTTGTTTAGGTGCTTGTTCTAGCTGCTCCAATGGAACTCTCATTGGTATTCACCTGTATGCAGACACCTTTAATTTTTTAACAAAAAAGGTCAAAAAGAGGGTATATAAAAGAAGAACATTCTTTCGGTTTTCAGAGCATACCTGGCCATCTATTGTTGCCCATGCTCCAGGCACTTTATCATGCCCTCGAATCCAGTTGTGCAAAGCTACTGCAGGTTGGTCCCAGGAGATCTAGGAAATCAAGACATGCCAGTAAATTCTTCTCTTTTTAGGTATAAATCAACTTAGTAATGTTTCCCTACAGAATTACAAATTCTCCCTCCTTCTCTTTCAACGATTCATTTATTTAAGAACATAGAAAGGGTCTGGTCTATTAATAATAAAGGAAGATGAGTGATCTCCAGATGGTGAATCATCAAAGACCTAACAAATAGGATGCTTTTAGCACTTCTGCGTTCTTTGCAGTCTCTATACTTTCATAGAGTCTCCTTCTCACACTAATATAATGAAAAAATACTCTTGCTACTAGGTATTCATTCATAAATAATATTATGATTAACAGATTTAATAAGCATAAATAAACATAAACACAAACATAAACATAAGTGTGCGTCTGGAGTATCAGCTGCTGAAAATTATCTATTAATTACTTGGATGCTAAGTTCTTTGATAAATCAACAAACTTTTATCAAAATACTTTCCAATCTTTTACTAATCCTTTATAAATTTTTTCATAAATTGAATTCCTACTACCACTTGCAATTCCTTCAAGTCTTGGAGGAAAAAGGAAATAGTGTTTTAAAAATGTGATGTGTATTTAATATGTAACACCAGTGAAAATGTATTCCCTTATCGTTGCAGTATTGTGAGTCAAAGTACAAAAGGAATTAAAGAAAGTAGCAGAACAACTGTTGAATAACGAAACTCAAGCACTCAGTATCCTGCACAGTTTAAGCATAAAGAATATTAAGAAGCAAGTTATAAGCCAATGAGAATGGTTTTACAGCAGGGAGATCAAGCTAGTTCACTCCAAGGAAGCTCATTATATATTACATCATAGGGATGAATAAAAATATCCTTATGCAAAGCTATTTTTTTCTAAGTTAAATCAGAAATTGAGATATCATAAAAGCATCACCTACAATATTTCAGGTGGAAAGGACTACATGCACATGGATAAGAGACTGAAATTGTTGGAATTTTTTTTTTAACTCTTGCACTGATCTAGAAAAGGAAAAGAAGGTATTACAGGCAGCATTCACTATCATTTTATGGTGGCCTTCCACCAAGGAGATCCAGCTAATAAAGTGGGGGTGCTTATATAATACAATTCTTACATAGGTGTTTAGATAATTTTTTAATCTGTTGTTTGCTTACATGACCTATTTTTTTTCCTGGTGTCAACAGCAAAGATGCCAACACTTGCTTTTCCTAACATCAAACCTATTTCTGGTAGAGAATTTAGTATGGACTGTTTCTTAAACAAAGCACACTATCTTCATTCAATGCTGTATTTAAAAGTACGGTAGCATAGTAAGAATCCACTGAAGGTGCAGCTGCCATCTGGCTGTGTGTAGATGATCCCAAGTAGGACACCGAGTTTCTAAATATATGTAACTGCTGAAAGGGAATAGGAACCTAACCTGGGGGTCCATTACACACACCCTTGGAGTTATCTGAGTAATAAGAGTTGGGGAAGCAGCTGAATTACAATTCATGTTAATTTGATATCATTACTATTGAAATCCGAGTTAATAACTTTTCTAATGATATGCGCAAAATACAGTGTTATTTAACACTACCTCTGCATTTTCCTTTTTCTGGATCCCTTCATATGTTGCCCCTTCTTTGGGCTGAGGTATACGAGGGGCCTTACCATCAGCAATTAGATGTACAGCTTCCACCTAAGTGAAAAAGTAACAGAGATAATGTTAGCTTGGTCTGCCTTTTTTCCACAGTCATACTTGTAAATGACAGAAAAAGACTTTCTGCCAAAAGGGGAACTGGCTTATTTTTGAAACCTAGAATTTCCAAAATTTAGGAGACCAATGCTGCACTGATTAACATACATATATGCTTAAACTTATTTGACAAATAAATAGTCTGATAAATTTAATGGGAGTAGCTAGTCACCAAACATATAACAACTGCCTGAAGACTGCAGGAGCAGAACACGGCTCTGTATGTTTGCATTCAACTATTTCCTTTCTCTTTCTGCAAAAAGTCATTTCTCTGCATTTAAAAGGAGAAAAAATTCTTCCAACGATCCACACTGAGAATTTTTATGCAATTTCTTTTCTTCATTTTAAAACAAAACAAAATGAAATGAAAGGACAAGCATACAAAATCCAAAGCAAATCCATCAGGGCTCTGAGCTTAAAACACCATCCTTCCGTTTTTTTTTTTCAACCTCACCCCAAACTTTCTGTTCTCTCTGAGCTGGTAAAAAACTTCACCTTGTAAAAACGTTCAAGAAATCCGTGGAAAGAGCTACATTCCAGACAAATCCGACTTCTTGCCTGCTGTGGAAACAGGACACGCTCTGACAGCTGCCAGCAACGCATGCTCTGAGGCCACCTCCCCAGCTGTCGTGAAGCAGCAGAGCTCCGCCAAAGCCCAGGAGTCAGCTGAGCACCACAGCCCCTGTCTTTCCAAATATAAGCATCTTGTCTATATTTCCTTTATTTTCGAACACCAGCAGATGGTTTTCTTTTCCTCCTAAAATGTGTATATATTTAGTACAGCTAAACATACCATCGCCTTTACTCCTTCTGGGAAAAGGAACCGGTTGTACAGGTCGTCCACAGTGTCATTTATTCCAACATCACATTCTCGCTGCAGAAGTATTGGTCCAGTGTCCAAGCCATCATCAGCCCAAAAAATAGTAAATCCTGCTTTCTTATCTCCTTGAATTAAAGTCCTGGACATTAGAAAAAAAAGCCTTGTGGTAAATACAGACAGTATGAAAGTAGCCAGGGATATCAACCCATCTTTTACACATTCATTTGCGTTGTATAGATAGAAAAGAAAATCCTAACTACCTTTAATACTAGTTTCATCACCCATTTCATAGCCAGGAACCCACAGTTTTGATACTGTTGGTATGTGGTTTCTACAAAGTGACATAAGAAATGCTGCAACTGAATCCAGGGAGTCTATCCGACAGTTCATTGTGACAATTATTTTTAAAGTATTATGAGTGGTAAGACACACAAAGCAAAAGCTGTGCAATAGTTATGACATAATTTGAACGATGGAAGCATGTACACAGCATATTATCAGAATAATTAATAGTTTAATATAATTAGCTAGTGCTCACAACTCGTCTGTAGGTCAACAAGGAAAGCACAGTTGTTCCACAGCTGAAAAAGAGCTAAACTCAGAGTGGAAAATGATGGATATGCAACTGTTTAAGGGAAAGTTATTAAGGGAATTTATATCCAGTCAGATTCTCAGCTGCTGTGAAGGAACATAGCACCGCTTACAACAGACCTATGCCAATTTGCATCAGCACAGGATATGCCTCTGAATCTGAAGGGAACTTCAGCCACTTAAAATTTCCAGTTCTCCTTTGGAGCTGCATGTGCCTCAGAATGACACAGAATCAAACAGAAGTGTGTTTAAGGGAGCAGTCAGAAATAGAGAGATACGTATCTTTCCTACACACTTCTAACCATTTTTCTGCATGCAAAGACCAATGGCATTTTCTGTAAGACATAGCTCATGTAAGTATTCCCTTGGCAGTCCATGTTGTGATAGGATCATCTGAGATCTGCCTTACACACACGAAAAATCGCTATTAACTGTAAGCACTGAAAACTAAACTATTAAAAGGAGTAGGGCACACATATGTGCAGAATGAGGGACAAACTAAAGACAACTGGGGAAGTTGGCAGGTTCACAAAAATGGAAGCTTACGGAAGTCTGGCTAGCCCATATCAGACCTTTCACACATTTAAGCAGCATCTCTTTTATATTACGTACAAATGCCAAAAGAGCACCCTGGTGAGATGTGCAATGTCCTCTGCATGGCTGGAGGAGAAGAAGGTACCAAGGGCAAAAGTCCCTGATGCTGAATAGGTGACAGGATGAGAACCAATGTGTGCCCCTCCTCTGGCCACCAGCTCCCTCCACAGACAGCTGCTGATAACAAAGTGGTAGCAGCTGGAAGAGGCTGTAAAGGATGGAATGAGAAACCCTCAGAGGCCCAGGACCCTTGTTTGTGCCTGGTGCTGCTTTAGTCATGCCTAATTCCCACAGGCTTTCTCAGTCGTATTGTGGGGGGTAAGGGTCTGATCAGCACCAGGGCTGTAGCCACAACCCGTGAAAGAAATTGTGATGAGAGCAAGGGGTGCGAGGGTGAAACACAGGAATGGTCAATCAAGGCCAACATCTAGCTTGGTTTAAAGGTCTTAGGATAACAGCCTTCACCTGAGAAGAGCAGGTGCTTACGGAAGGAATATGCAAAATAGGGCAAGACTCAGTGATACACCATTGGGATACATTCCTGTTTCACCATCAGGATACATTCCTGTTTCTGGAAACCTTCACCTCAGAAACTTCCTGAAAGAGAGTTTGCATCTACATCTTCCTGTGAAATAGATCGTGATGAACTTTTCTTCCATGAAAACATCCTTCTAGAGCTCTCTGGACGTGCAGTTCCACGGCTTAATAAGAGACTGTATGGAGTAAAAGTACCTCCTCTTTTAGCCGTATCCTACAACCTGATCTCTTAGCTGACTGCCCTAACTTTTGATTAAGAATGAGCAATCGTTCCTTATTCACCTTCCCATGTCTTTCATGTCTTAATACACTGCTAGCATATTTCCTTCCCAATGATCTCTTTACCAGTCTGAAGACTCCTAGGTTTCTCTCCCATCATGTGGAAGCTGTTCTGTAGCTTTGACCATCTTTTTTTTCCTTTTCTGGAGCATTTCTATATCTCCTTCGTGCTGCAACTGAGATGCAGACAGTATTTAAGATCCTTCCACGGTCCCTTTTCTGAGTAGTAACAACTAACTTAAATTTACTTGCACTTATATATGGTTAGTTTTTCTCCCCTTATGTACATTGGTTCATATTTTTAAACTTTAAATTTGACCACCCATTTTCTTAATCTCCCTTTCACATTATCACATTTACCCATTTGTGTAGAAATGGTATTTTTTATTGCAGATTGAAACCAGATTGACCAGTCTATAGTTTCCTGGCTTTTCCTCTGAGCCTGCTTAAAACTGCTGTTGCTCTTGCTGTTTTCCAGTCTCCTGCAGCAACACAATCTGAAAGAAGAGAAGCCTGTGGAACCTTTGCTTGAAAGTCCCCTGGTCCTGAGAAGAGATTCTTATTCATTCAGCAGTTTATCTAAAATCTCTTCTACTCACAGTTCAGCCTAATAGAATAGTTCTGACTTATTCTGCATTAAAAAAGGGCTGTATGGCAGTGACATCTTAAGCTCCTCCATCCTGATACAGATTTCCTACTATGGTGTTCTCTTTGCTAAGGAACTTTTTTGTATGAAACATGTATATCAACCTATATACCTGCCACCCTGAATGCATTGAGAAAGTTGTTATTATTCAATTGTATGCCTTTAAAAGCTGGTTCTTTGTTTCTTTTCTGGATTGCCTTACTCTCATTTTACACCTAATTCGCCGGAGTTCATGCATGTCTTAATTTTACTCACTTAGACACAACTGTCACTTTCTGAAGGATTTTCTGATGTCTCTAACAGTCTCCTTTACTCCTTAAGTTACTCCTCCTTAAGTACTTCAGTTTAGCAAAACAAACAACAAAAAAACCCCACACCAAAATATGTCTTTACTTTGCATCTACAACATTTGCGTCGTTAGATAATCATAATGCTGTCTATAAGATTCTTTTAAAATTGTTTCTTCATATTTAGACAATTTCTTACTGAGTTTAAACACTGTGACAAAGGCATTTCTGTTGTCACAAGAATGTTAGATCTGAGACTACTGAGATAATTATTGCAGTGTAGTTCTTTCACAGTAATGTTTCAAATCTACCCTTGTGCATTGCTCAGGAGGACAGCAAGATAAGGTTTTATTCTCGTGGATTCTCTTCTCCTATCTCCCATCTCCCTTCCATTCTGTGAAATCTTGGGCTCTGCATCAAGCCCTGTTGTGATAGTTACCTTGTGGTTTAGGGGATGAGCCAGAAGAGCAGTGTCCTCCCTATGAAAACTGCAGATTGTCAATTTACCCATGTCAATAAAATGTATGAATGTACAAATCACATCACTGATCTTCCCAGAATAACAGCTGCACTTGTATTGGAAATCAGAATGAATCTTAAGTATGAAGGGTAGCTCATGAACCAAATACTCAGCTGCTTCAGCAAAGTTCCTTCAGAGCAGTTGCAAGTCAACAGGACGGTGCCAGCATTCACATGAGTAATGGGTATAGACCAACATCCTAACGTGACACACGTGGAGTTTTGTCGCACAAAACTCACCAGTTGATTGCAGAAGCTCCACGGTGGCGTGGTAGGATGGATGGATGGTAAATAATTGAGCCATGTTTTGGGCAGTCAATAACATCCATGGGGATGAACTGCGTACAGAAGGGAAGGACATTTAGCTCTGCTCCAACTGATTTGTAGGCTGCAACTACTTCCTCGATAGGCTTGCCTTTTGCTCTCCATCGGGGGAACTTGAAAACAGGAGTGCCGTCCTTCTCCGCTGCCAGTGCTGAGGGGAAAGAGAATTTTTTTTTTAATTTAAGTTTTATGTTAAAAATTCAAACTGAAATCAGAGAGGTATTGCATGACAACTCAAGGAGATCATCAAGTGTGTGATTACAGAGTGCCCTTTGCACTGTTTTGCATGCTATTTAAAAACCTTTGTGCTTGGATATATTTTATTGATTCTGTCTTTGATTCTCCTTCCTACAGCTTATGTCAGTCTCAACTTTAAGTTAACTTTTATGACTTGGCTAATAAATACCAATGAAAGCAGAAAAGAATGATGAATGTTATTGACCACTTAAAAGTGACATTTCATTTCCTGTCTGGTCACCACATTTGTCTGTAACTGCTTTGGTTTAGCAGAACTTAATTTTCCACTTCAGTAATTTGTATGTGAATATGACTATGTACAACTAAGATTCACTCATGTCAGCGTCATTTTGCCATGTGGTGCAAATAATACAGATGCTAGAGGCCTCTAGGCATTTCTCCAAAATTCTGTTTACTGACGTCTTCTGGATATGCTTTCATTTATCTCTGAGACACACAGCTACACCTAAAATTAGGCTCAAAAGTGACAAAAACACCTGTACTAATTGCAGAGAGACTTTTCAGGTACTTGATAAATTTAATTGTTCAACTGCTTAATAACTCATCACAGAGAGCAGCAGAATGGAGTCAAACTCTGCATCTGTTGAGTTGTATGTATAACAGGAAGAAAAAGGAAAATAAGATATTTGAAAACTAATCTAATTTAATTAATATTTCTAAACACATTTTATTACTTTTTCTTTTTTACTTCTGAAATTGGATCTTGAGTTTGACCTGAAGCATCTTTAGCCTATTAACTTAGGTTTTAAGTAAATACTTACTTAAACACCATTCCATGAAAATTAGTGTTACTGCAATTGTTTTTAGAAATAAAAGTCATTGCTCTGAGGATATAGAAACATTAGCAAATTTCACTTGAGACTTAAGGTGTGTGAGTCATCTGGAAGTAAAAGGCAACAAAGTATTTAGTAATGTTCTTTTCCCATTAGGAGAGAAACAAACTAATTATGGGGTTTAGTTAAAATAAATACGTGATTGAAATCAGTGGAAGATTTGCTTATTTATATCTGCTAGTGTAATAAGTGCACAACAATACCTTATATAATGTCACCAAGTGTTACGGTATGCTTCAAGAGCTGGATAATTGAATTGTCCTTTTCTAAACTAATAGTTGTGTCCTCTGATTCTTCCGAAGGGTGATTAAATCTTTTAATGAGGTGGAGTTGCAGAATGTAATGAAGTAGAGAACTATATGCTAATTTGGGAGTGCCATAGCCCAGGTGAGCAAAATTCACATTTTTTAATTCCCTCACAAAAGTGCCATAAAAACATGTCTGGACTAAAGGTACATGCTGTTCTGGCACTTCTATTTGCTAATCGTATTAACTCGCTATTTTTGTGCCACTGCAAAAAAACCCAAAAGGTTAAAATTCGGATGATTCCAAAGTAGCTTCTTTGTCACACCGGGTTCTGCTGTGTAAGTACAATTCTGAATATCTGTCAAACGAGAACTCTTTCTTTAGGAAGTCTAGAAAATCCTTATGCATCTTGGCAAGGGTAAAAGGGAGAGCAAAGCCTCCTTTATCCTTTTCAATGGGTCTCCTATAGTCCAGGTGGAAGAGAAATAGGCTCTGCAGGTACACAAGCTGCAGGCAAGCTTGTCAGAAAGGGTGGAAATCCAAGGATAAACAATCCTGGCTCCGTGCCTGGACTGTCCCAGACAGCTCAGTGAAACTGGTGGCAGATGTCGGTGCTTGAGCGCAGACTTAGCAGCTATTTGCTTTAAGATACAGATCTAGTTCAGGATGATTACCTCTAGGATGTACATTCAAATAAAGTACTCAGATTTTTTTTTTTTTTTTTTAATTTCATTATGTATGGTCCTGTGTGGTTGGTTAGAAATAACTTTTAATACTGACTAACTAGCAAGGTTAAACCAGTTCTTGGGCTTTTGTTTGTTAAAGCATAGTTCTTGTACTGGATCCAGTGTAATAAAGGCAGTATACGCAACCCATTCCCATGTAAATATCACCTTCTCACGAAAAGGTAAGTTTGTTATGTATGCCTGTAATTTTAACATTTAGATCAAGGTTACACTTACCCAAAGGATCAGCTTGTCCATTCTTGTCAGGCACTGTAAATACTCCCACAACTTTATGGCCCTCTTTTCTCAGCTTGTTATAAACTTCTTGTCCAAAAATACTTTGACCTATAAGAGCTAGCTTTAGCTTATGTTGGTAAGCCTGGTGAAAAGAATTAAAAGAAGCTATGTTCTAGGATGCAACAAACCAAACCAAACCAAACCAAACCAAACCAAACCAAACCAAACCAAAACGTTGTGGCTTATGTTTTTCTCTTGCTCCTTCTTGATCCATGCTCATTTTGATGGACATCTTTCTACCCCAATCACCTTTGAAGGAATAATAATCTATTTTTTGAGATTAATGACAAGAAATGTACAATTCAGAGAGAACACAACATAAAAGTATCATCTGATACTGTCATTGATGTTTATATTGCTTTCCTAGTATTTCCATTAGACAGACCCACTACTTGTTAAAAGAGGCATAAGAGGCTGCATGATCTTATTCATAGTCAGAATTAATATGATAAGAAATTAAAATATATTTTTTAACAGATATATAAAACTGGTTTTTTTAGGCATAACTTAGGTCCCTGAAACACACCCTCTAAATCCTTATAATTAAATGCTGGCATGTTATTTGTGGTTACTAGATATAGGCTAAACAAGACTCACTTGCATTGTTCCTGCAAGTTACAGGTAGTGATCACCCATTTGATCTTCCTACAAGGCAACACTGCAAGGTTCCTTTGTTCGACTTCCACTGCCTTCTGCCTTTGCATCCCAGTGCACTGGGCACTTGCTTTTAAGCTTCTTCAGACTGAGTAGGTGCCACTAGCTGCCCCAACTCTTTATTTTTATATTTATATTTTATCACCACACTATTATGATATCAGGATATCACGTACTGCTATGTTATTCAAGTGCTTGCACCCTGAGAAAACTAGTAATACCTTCAGAGTCTCTTTAGATTTAGGGGGCACTTGTGCTCCTCTCCCACCCTACCTCCAGTCCCTTGCCTCTAACACCTCCTTTATGCCAGAAGTGGTGCTCCTGTAGCTGCAAGAACTGGGTTAGGCATGGACCTGAGAAAACGTAGCTTATTCTTCACTGGATCTATGCACTAATCTGGTTCATTGCACTGCCACAGGTCCTGATGCAGGTCCAGCAGGGTAGCAGGAAAGAGCACACAGGTGCTGGCAGAAGGGTGAAACTGTCCCTAAAAGCAACTGTCTTTGCATTTTTCAGCAGCTTCTGGAAACTGAAAATTTGAAACCTTCAAAAAACAAATGGACCTGCAGACCTGGTTATGAAGGAAATGTCCACACAGAATAAACAGCAATCTTACCTTCCCCAAAGCTGCATCTGCTACAAACTATTCCTAGACTCAAACCATTAAAGATCCCTTCTCTTAGGAGGCCTGAATGAAATGTAGAAAATAAATCCACACACTCCCCACCTTTATTCTTAACTTCACCTTTCCCAACTGGACTTTGCCATTTTTTCTGAATGACCCATTAGATGCTATAAGCTCAGGATGATAAAGAGGAATCAAAGCACTGTTTCAATATCTTAACCACTGGCATTTGTTCTATATGTTGGCACGTGTATGTTTTTCTCGTCCCTCCTCTTTTCCCTTTCTTACAGTGGCTGGGACATGACAATATCTTGACTAAGTGGGTTATTGACTGGATATCAGATGGTCTGGACTGTTCATCAGATCATATGACAAATTCTATGACAAAAAGAAATGTCCTGAAAAACGGGTTTCTCAAAAACACAGTCCATTTCATTACAATCCATCTTACAGCTGAAATATTATGGATGTATTTTGCTGGTTTCAAGTTACATTTTAACCGTGCAGTTGGGCTTAGAAAAGGGAGTTATGAATTGGTAGGTTCCATTATAGGAATATTGAAGCATGCATTTTATTTTCTATATAAACAGCTAATAACTATTTGCCCAGAGACGATATTTTCCCTCAGAATGAAACTGCTTAGTAAAACTGTATTACAGCATTAGTCAGCACCTCTGCAACTGCAGTACTATTAATAACAAGTAGTAAGATGCGAAGGCACTCATAACTCGGACTCTTGCAAAATCAGATTGTTATAGTTGGCTGGTAAAAAAGTCTATGAGACTGGTGGTAATAATATACCTAACAAGTGCTGCATTGCTGACAGTGGTGCCTAAAATATGTCCACTATTTTGTTCTTAATGAAGACAAGACTGTGTTCTGAATCATAAAGAGCAAAACTTACTCTTGCAATACGTATCTTGCAAGGCCAAATGAATGCAGGTAGAAATGCTTTATGACTGAGATCTTTGATTTTACAGGAGAAATGCTGCTGCATTATAAAAAATAATCACCAGATTTTCCTGATTATTTTAAGTCTAGCAGGCAAGTTGGAGAAAAATTAACGTGCTGGATCACTGAACATGTTTGGCATGTAATGAAATTGACTGATTTCTATACAGTGCTAATTTACAGTGGCAGCCCAACTAGTAGGTGGAAGAAACATTAAAGATAGTCCAGATGAGAGCTGCTTATTCTACTTTTGTCCTTTTGTTAACATCTCTCAGTAAAAACACAAGACTGGAAAGGTTCTCCTTAGCTAACAAATCCACTTCTCTGCCATCACAAGCAATCACGTCATACTATTGCTTTTATAAATGTATCCAACCTCCATTTAAAAATACTTTAAAAATACTGTTGTACTCTGCTGTTTTGCTGATACCTGACCATTCTTGTAATTTTCAGTTCCAATTTATGACCACTTCAAGAGCTACTTTTTCTCCACTTATTCACAAAGTGTTAATAACATACACATCCTCTGTTCCTAAACTTAACTTTTAGTCCATGTTTCCCCGTGAATAAATCATATTCTCGTATTACATGTAACTGCATACCAGTTCTACTTCCAAATAAGTGGTGACTATCCTGTCAAGTTCTAGTTCCTAAAAATGCAAGACAAGTCCAAGACGTATATTTTCTTTTCTCAGAGGAGTCTAACGTTACAAAACCTGTCCCTAGGAGAATATTTCATAGATAAAAATAATTTTCTGTTACTGCTTCTTTTGTATGAGTTTGTTATCATTTTTCTAATCAAATTTTCTGAAGGCTAACATTTAGTAACTCCTACTCTGGTTAGAAAGCTTACTATCCAAAAGATTACAACATTTTCTTTATTATGTATAAGAATTTAGTGAAGCTAGTAAGTATTTTAATATGTTACACTTTTTCAAAAATGAATGTCAAATTACATCTCTTTGGAAAAGCAGTACTGCCCCTTTATATCTATTGAGGATGCCCCTACATGTGCTAAATTCCAGTACCTCCAAACAGAAACCTGTTGTAGAGCTTCTCCTCCCATGTACACATCTACAGGCAACGTGTTCTCATCAGCCATTCCTTCGCATTTTTTGGCATTGCTGATTGCATTTCCCAAACACTCGTGTTAATTCTCTTTATTCTAACCCCTTCCATGTAGATACCTTAGCAGGGCTGCTGTCCTCACTCTAAAACAAGCAGTCAAACATGAAACAAAGAACAGCATTCAAGAAAGAAATAATCTCTCAGCCCCATTCAGCTTGCCAGACCTACACATCGGGATAATTTGGATTAGGCACGGCTTTCAGGCAGTAGGAGTTCTGCAGTCTATATATTTAACAGGACATAAAGAATAGCTTGGAACAAATGCACAGAGCTGTAAAAAACTAAACCGTGGGATGCAAAGGAATTTAGGCCATCAACTTCAACCCTGAGCAACTCACCATCCCAGAGCTAGGCACTGGTGATGAGAAGGTCACAAACTAAACACTCCTCCCAGGCCAAAGCCTGAGGCTCCTCTCCAGCACTGGGAACAGGCATGGTCTTTCCTAAGTGAGAAGACACCCTTCAGCTTCTCACAGGGCAAATCCTGCGTGAGGCAGCGAACAGTCACGCTCACATTGTTCTCGACACGCAGCTACCGGGGGTTATCGCGGCATCGCTGGTGCCCGCTCCCTGCAGCTTCCAGCCGCATCTCTGCAAGACGCAGCGCCCCGATGATGGCTGCGATCCCGCTGGCAGAGCAGCGAGGCAAGATGCTGCTTCTGCACGCAAACCGAGCCCCGCTGACCTTCCCGTGCCTGTACGGGCTTTACTAAAACCCCGGCACACATAATATGCATCAAATCCTGAAAAATTACCCTTCCCGCCACTTCTCCTCGCTCGGCCCCTGGCTGCCCGGCACGCCGAGGAGCAGCCCCCGCCGTTCTCTCCCGGGCAAGGCACGGCATAGCCCGGCACGGGGTAAGGGGCTCACGTCCCCCGCTGCCCGCCCTACCCCACTCACCGCGGCCGTCGTGCAGATGGTCCGCAGCAGCCGGGGGCCTGTCCGCAGCATCTTGCGGAGCGCCGCCGGGCCGGGCCCACGGTTCCCTCGGCCGCCCGGCGAAAGACCGAGCCGGCACCGCGGCGGCGGCGGAGCGCCTCGTCTGATGCAACCCGCGCCGATGCTGCTGGCGCCGCGCCAGCGCCTGCATCCGCGTCCGCGGCGGCGCGCCCCCGCCCGGGCCCGCGGGGACCGGCCAGGCGGGTCGGGGAGGGGGGGCCCGAAACCCCGCACCTGCCGCTCCCACCGCGTCCCACCGTCCCCGCCCCCTTGGCGGCTGCACGGCGGGACCGGCGCCGGGGGAAGGGCGGGGATCACAGGGGCTGGGACTGGCGCGGTGGGGTGAGGGGCTCCCGGCCCCGCGACACGAGCTACGGCTACTCGGGCAGCACTTTGCGGTGCGAGGCGCATGCGGGACCCCCAGCACATCTCCCAGCGGGGGCCACGACACCCCCCGTCCACCACCTCCTCCTAGGCGGCTGAGCCCCTCGCCTCCAGCTGTATCCCCTCCGTGAGGCTGCCGCACAGTCATGTGAATCTGCTGGGACAATCAAAGGATCACGTACGCTATCGACATTCATTTTTGGTTCATCGCATACGAAAAATGCCAGTAGTTAGGTTAAAAACCACTANCTCCTTCTCTGGAGACATTCAAAACCCACCTGGACGCCTTCCTGTGTAACCTCATCTAGGTGTTCCTGCTCCGGTGGGGGGATTGGACTGGATGATCGTTTGAGGTCACTTCCAGTCCCTAATCTTCTGTGATTCTGTTGTTCCATGTAATGACATTTTGGAAATCCATATAATCAACATCAACAGGTATTTTTGAAGCAGCTCATTCTACTTACTAATAACAATTTTAAAAATCTTCTAGTGTTTGAGGTTGCCTATAAACATAAATGTTTCAACGTCAATATTTTTCTAAAGTCACAACAAAATCTTCTTGTCAGAGGCATGGAGAAGGATCTTGAAAATACAAATTCAAAGTGCTAAACAAAATCAGAAGGAAAATTATCCCAAAAGGGTACGAATAGTGAACACAAATGTAGATAGTGTTGCAGTAGTGTAAGCAATCATTGCAAACTGGGTCATGTTTAAACTCCAGCAATACTCAGTCTTAAAGAACAAGGGTGGGTAGAAGGCTGAAATGCACTGTTCCTGTCCAGGAAACATGGAAGGAAAAAACGGAGAAGTTGGTCATCATCAACCACATCAGAGAAGACAGAAGCAACACAAGCGAAATTTATGATATGCAGGGATCTCGCTACAGTAGAAAATGAAGTAGACAAAGTCTTTCCTTGCACTTGCAACCATCTATGTCTCACTGATTTTTTGATGCTTTCCTGCAAAAGAAGCCCAACAGCAATTGCCAGGGTTTAATATCAAGGCCCCCACACTCTTCTTCAGGGCACTTCAAATGCTCAGCTGTACCTGAAAGAAAAGCACTGCTGCAGAACTGCTGCTCGGTCCGGCCTCAGGGGACAGGGAAGGAAAGGCACTGCAAGGAATAAGTTGTGCTATTCCCAAAATAATAATAAGTCAGTCTGGCACAACACAGTCTCCTCAGAGAGTAATGGTACACAAGGGTTTGCATTATGACTCCCACAACATAATTAATCCCTCAATTTACTCCTGTATAGCAAAACTATATCCTGTCTTTCATTAGAGGCTCTTGGCAGTTCCATGAGTGTAGGTGGCACCAAGTAGAATTAACAGAAATGATAATAAAAACTTTTAAACTGAAATACAACACTGGACTTCCCTTTTGCAATGAAAATTCAAAAAAGAAAATCACTAGTCAGTTCCTATAATTTCCTCTCTATGGGGTGAAAAACCTAGGGGAGTACTTGGCCCACTTCAGTGAAGATTCTTCTTATGATGCCTTTGTTTGCAGTATGTGTTAATTTATTAGACTGTGGAATAGCCAACTGAGTGAATTAGTTCATTTATTTGTTCTGAGACATTAAAAACTAAACTAGTAGAATTCATCAAAAAGTCCCATTAACAAGGAGGGAAAACATGTTTATACAAGTGGTTGCTTCTCTACTATCTGTGGTTCTGTGAGTTTAAAGAGAATGGTGTGCAGGAATAGCAGATTTTCATTAACCAAGCTAAAAGACTTTGCTTTCTGGCTTATTTCTAAAATAGTGTATATTCTGTTGTTACTGGCTACTTCTATGGGTACGTCGCCTCATATCTTCTATCTCACATAAAAGCTACACTATTTCATTGTTAAAAGTGTTTCTTTAAAATACTCTTTAAACTGTACAATAAAAACATTCAAACTCATAATCTTGTTGGACTAAAATCCATCATTTAACTACTACAGGCACTGTTGGTCTGAAATGCCTGTTGTTAATCTTCTTTTGGAATTAACAGTTTCTTTAAGAAAGATTAATAACTGCATAGTTTGATAGGTCATGTTGTAGCAATACAGGGACTATACATACACATCCACAAGTCACACAACCAACCAAAACCACTGTGTGCTCAAATAAAAAATATAAACATCTAGCCCTTACCAAGGGAACTACTTCACTACCTCAGAGAGCAGGATGAAATAGTGTTATGTGTAAGCCTTCCTACAACTTGACGGAAGCTGCACGAATTCCATTCAATAGAGTCCAAACAACTACTGCTTTAAAAACTGGCATCAAAATGGTCCTATACTGCAAAGTTTGGAGCTGGATTCAAACATTGCTGAAGTTCATCAAACTCCAAATCCTTGTTCATGATCCAAAATGCTCTCCAAGTAGAACACCACATACTTGGTATTTAACCATTGGCACACAGGCTTATGGCAAAATACTTGTTTTCCCTGAGTAAGCAATTTGTAATGACTTCTGGCTCTATTTGTTATACATACACAAGACAGACAATACAACAATGCATGTGTAATGTATCAAGGTTTTAATTAGTTGGCGTATCTTCATCTTGAAATAACTCCGAACCTATTGAGACAATAATATATCTCCATTTACTTCAGACTACTAAAATGTCAAGTGACAAAAGGGAAAAGTCACAAGAGAAGGTGTCTGTTGTCAACAGAATCACAGTATAAAGAAGAGCTGGGGAGTAAGATGTGGGCTTTACTTTAGGTTTCATAGTAATGAGAGGGGCAGTGAGATGAACTGGGACAAGAGTGTGCTAAATCACATGCAAGGATGGTATCTGCACACTGTCAGCATCTTCCTTATGTTCAGTGATGAACTCATATGCATGGGTTTTAAGAACCACTTAACAAATTGGCTATTTAGAATTTCAAGGATCAGTGTCAACATTTACAGTCAATTCAAACCACATGTTTTCCATCATCCAGAAAATTATTACATTGACCTGAGAATGAGCAAATAGGTTTTGTGTGACACAGTAAACTCCAACATCATTGTTAAATGTTGTAATGGTTACAATACACTCCTCTGGCCTTTATGTTGTTTGGAAAAAGTGACGCAAAGTGTTCCCCACTGATTTCTGCATCCCGTCAGAAAAGTACCTTGCAAATTATCAAAGTTTCCTGGTTATCTGGGGAGAAATCCTTTGTCCAGTGGTATCAGTGTCAATTTATGCAGTTGGTTTGAAGCACATTTTATACATTAAGTTTTCTCTCTCAATTTTTATTTCCAGTTCTGCTCCTTGTTTCTTAAAGCCAAAGTTTAGGTTTAAAAAAACCCTTCAGCTATCCATAGTAAGCTTTCCAGCATGGGCTTCTCCCTTTCTGCTCCCTAATTTTCCAGAGATGTATGTCAGCAAGTTGCAAAAACAGATAGGGGCATAGGCGTATAATACAAAAACCACTCAGAAGCTAAACATGCTTGTTCAATAGCATGCTCACAAAGAAAAATGTGTCTATATGTGCAGAAAAGTCCAGAATAAATGTAAAACCTAATCCAGTTTAACATTATGAATCCTTGTTGATTCCTGTAAAGCAGAAGTCACACAGTGTCTTTGAAGATATCATCCGGACTTGGCAAGATGATTAGGGAAGGCTGTGTTCCACAGCCTGCCGAGTACATGCACATACTGAAGTGCTTGGGAAGCTGCTCAGAATCTTCCAGGATTAGCTTTCTTTTGAAAATCATGCCCTGGGATTCACTAATCAACTAATTTTTTTCATTGAAAATCAGCCTTGATGGAGCTTTTCATGACGAATTAAGATTTGGTCATAGTTCATACTCAAATTCCTCAGGAGTTCTTTAGAGTTCAGCCAATTTTAAAGATTAATTTAAAAAAAAATCAAGTATGGCTTTGTACTTGTTATTCCTTAGCTATGCTAACAGGATGACAAGTTTCAACTCAAATTTTATACAACAGAAACTTTTCATGTTTTTCCACTTGATGAAGCAAGATTTAATGGGAAAGTTACTTCTCGTTCTCTCGCTGTAACATTTATAGTTAAAACTTGCTTTTCTTATTTTTTTTTCGCTGACTCTTCATTTCAGATCGGGTACACACACGATAGTAAGGCTTTCACAACCTACTGAACTGGGTTTTCTGCCATCTAGACAGCCACCTAAACCTTATGTTTGACATTTCTTTTTTCCTGAGGAACCAAAAGGAGGCATATGTTTGATGAGGAAAGGGAATTACTTTACCAGTTTGACCAGTAGAAAGAATTATCATATGTAGATGCTCTACTCATATGCATAAATGGAAGTCTCTCAAATTCCATGCAATAGAATAGAAACTGCATCTGCAAAAGTTGGCATTATCTTTGTGGAACAGAGTTGCAAAGAGGAAATCTCATATAGTAAATCCTTTCTGGGAATCCTGCCACAAAAACTTTGAACGAGAACTTTATTTTATTTAAAATATTCAGAGAGCTGAGCATTAAATGTTTCACAGACAAGGAATGTATAGCACAGTTGGCTTCCTGCAGATCCAGCGAGCCAAATTCTTTCTCCCATAAGTAACTATAATTCTATCCATCTTGGTGGAGCTTTGCCTGTGTATACAAGATGCTATTTTTGCTCTAGGTGCTTTTCACCATTTTTTTCCTATAAAATATTTCCTGTTTGAATGTTACGTTAAAGTTTTTGCTAGGATTTCAAATATCATAAAAATACTGTTTTAAAATAGCAGATAACTGTATTGTCCAAAGTTGAATGATATTTCTAAGTGGGATAATTTCAAAGGAAAAAAGGTCTTTAATACCTCATGGAATCAAACCCTTGCTGATTTATGAACCCATAGATACCTAGCCACTTCTCTCCATAAATGAAACAGTCATAGTACCATATTAATTCTACTGCATTTTGGACTTTATTCTTTCACCTACCCTTTTTAGTACTCAAGTGTAACAGGCCATTTCAACTGGAACATATTTATTTCACATTTCATTCAGTTCATGTGGAAGTCCAATATGAAATTTTACTTTGATTGTCATTTTGGTCTGGTTAAAATAAGTTCTCATTTTCTCAACTATGCCTGTGTTCAGTAATACTCAGCTTACCAAAAATCACTGCATTAAGCAAAGTCTAAAGACTTTTCTGACTACTGTATTATCTGAAGATACTAACAGATATTCGAGCAATCTTAGTAACTTCCTACAAGCTTGTACCAAATAAAAACTTTCTGGTACAAATGGAAGACACGAGTGTCACCAGACTTTCAGAAATGATGCTTATAAAATGTCAATAACTTTACACGAGCAAACACCATCAAGCCATTAGCTGACAATGAACTTACCAATCAAAGCTGAGCTAGACTTGCTGTCACTGAAACAGTCATCTTCAAGATAAAAGCCTAAATCAGAGTTTCAGGGGAAAAAAATTCTAGCAGCATCTGGAATTGACCTGAATAACTTGAGTGTAAGCAACAAAGCACTGCCACCTAGTGACCCAAAGGAAAACCCAATAGTAAGTAATTTAATTTAATCATGAACGGCAGCATAAAATGTAACTGTTGTAATTACTTGTCTGATAGTGATTTTTTCAGCTACACAGCCTCCTGCTCTTTAGAAAAAAAAAAAATATCTTATTCCATATTCAAAATAAGGGTTGCATCAGCTTATGCTGTGGGGATCACAGTGCACTCTTTGGTGTGGCCACTGCATAGACCAACTGGTTGGGTTACCTTGCACTCGGTTTTGATGATCTCAGAACCTTGCAATACCAGCCTTAAAGTATTTTACTGTTTACAAATTCAGTTCAGATGTAGGGAAGGAAGGGCCCTACCAAGTGCCAGTTCTTCAAGTTTCTCTCTTGTACCATCCCGCAGAATTCAAGGACGCATTTTTTCTGAGACAGATAACAAAAAGCCCAGTGACTACTTTATACGCCATCTGAAAACTTCTGTTTATTTGCATTTTTCCATAGCTGAAAGAAACTGTGTTTGTTTCAAATAAAGCATTTGTGGTTTGTAGAGAAAAGTTTTCCATTGTTTTGTTTTTTCAAAACTGGAAGACATACATTGGCTTTGAATATATGCATAGCAACTCTATTGAGTTCAATGAAAGCTGCATCTGCATGGCTGTAGACAGAATGCGATCCTCAAATTCCAGCACAAATTGTGGTTTCATTTTATGTGATACTTATCACCTCCTTAGAGATACTTGTGCTCACTACCAGCTGTCAACTTCCTGCACGATTAAATTTCCAGGGACTTAAACCCCCTAATAGAAACATCTTAAGTTTCAAACAAGCCTGTTGTCCTGGGTTCAGCTGGGATAGAGTTAATTTTCATGGGAAGCTGTGAGGGGACACAGACAGGACAGCTGACCCAAATTAGCCAAAGGGATATTCCATACCATATGATGGTCATGTTCAGTACATGAACTGGGGGAGCTGGCTGGGAGGAGGGAGGTGTTGTTGCTTGGGAGCATGTTGGGCACTGGTTTTCAGGTGGTGAGTGACTGCATTGTGTATCTCTTCCACTGTTGTCCTGTTGAACTGTTTTAACCCAACCCATGAGTTTTACTGTTTTTTGTTTTCTTTTCTTTTTTTTTTTCTGATTCTCCTCCCCATCCCACCACGGGGAGAGGGAGAAGAGTGAGCAAGTGGCTGTGTGATACCTAGTTGCCGGCTGAGCCTAAAGCACACCACCACTGAGTGGTGTTTTTACATTATGCATGGTGTATTTACATTGTGATTATTTGACATTTACCAAAGCAGAGTTCTCGCTCTTAAAAAAAAAAAAGAAGAAGAAAAAGAAAAAACAAGTTATTGCAAACATTGTTTATGCAATTTAATACAAAACTAAATTTGATCTCTTCTTTCCCAGACCCAGGTTGGCCTCTTTGAATGCTCTCTGAATAGGTAAAAACTCATCAACAATAAACCTGCCAGCCATATCTTTCTTCCCTAGGAACTTTAAAAATCATTATCTTCCAAAGGATGGATTCCTTTTAATCAGAAAACAATTATAGTAGGTGCTATTTTCAGACCTGCTGCATTACAGAGTTAGCTTTTATGGATGATCCTGCACTTACTGATACATCTCTCATTGGAGCTGCTATTTTTGTTGCTCTTTCCCCACTGAAATTGCTGATGCTCCTGGTGATGCTGGTTTGGAAGCCACCTCCTTTTCTGCTGATACTACGGATTCTGCTAAGGTAATGTAATTGCTGTGGTCACTGTTAAAGGTCCTGAATGGCTATTTCTCACGCCATCCAAAGTACTTCTATTTTTATTCTCTGATATTACACACACCAGAGCCCTGGAAAAAAAACCCCAGTGACTGACAACATGAAGGTAAGTACCTCATGGCTCTGTGTGACAAGAAGTGGCAGTGAGATGATTAGATGACGCTGTTGCAGCAGTCACACAGCTGTCTCACATCCTGTGAAGCTGCCTCTGAGCTCCAGACCCTCCCTCAGAGCTGGGATAGTTCCACTGCTTCCTTCCTCCAGCATCAGCAAAGGGAAAAGCTGGGGAAGGAAACACAGTGGGACATATTAGTATCACACTATCGAACTTACCCAGCAGAGTTTTCCCTCTTCTCAGCAACGTGACAGAGGTGTGGGATCGGTGTGAGAGGGACTCAGGCTGGGGCCCTGTACACCAGAGGAAAAGAAGCTTCCAAAGCCCCTATACCTCAGGGGTCGGATGGATAGCTCACAGATGCAGGGGGGGAAGAGGAAAGAAAGGGGGGGGAGAGAACTCCCCTGCCTCACCGCACCTCTGAGGTGCCGCTGCCCGCTCTGCAATAGCTGGAACTGCCTCAGACACGGCAGAAAACAAAGCAGCTGAAGTTTTAGATAAGCTTGACACCACAAGGATACCTCAATCTCTTTCCTGCCTTGGTTATCTCAGATGATATCCAGTGCCTTAATCCATTACCATTTCACAGCAAAACACAAAATTTGTATCTGTTATTCTTTGATGGATGCTACACCTTTTCTTATGCAGCAAGGACAAAGATATTCGCTAGCTAAGACCAAAGGCAACCTTTGACATTTCAGAGTTAACAGATGAAAGGAGCAACATCTTGTGATAGGACATGGGGTAATGGCTTTAAACTAAAGGAGGGGAGATTCAGAACAGACATTACGAAGAAGTTTTTACACTGAGGGTGGTGAAACACTGGCCCAGGTTGCCCAGAGAGGTGGTAGATGCCCCATCCCTGGAGACATTCAAGGCCAGGCTGGATGGGGCTCTGAGCAAACTGATCTAGTTGAAGATGTCCCTGCTCATTGCAGAGGGGTTGGACTGGATGAGCTTTGAAGATCCCTTCCAACCCAAACTATTCTATG